>VWPW01004255.1:141807-245714 GCA_013389825.1 Crypturellus undulatus
GCGCCGCCGCAGCCCCCAGCAGCAGCAACCGCCGCCCCGCGGGCCCCGCGCAGCAGCGGCGGCCCCGCGGTACCAGCGACATGGCGGCCCCCGATCCGCCCGCTCCGCGCTCAGCTGCACTCCCCTGCCCTGCTCCTGATCTCGCTCCCCGCCCCACTCTGCTCACTCACACTGGCGCTCAGCTACTCTTGCCTCTCACGCCGGCGCGATGACGCTGCGGGTGGGCTGCGGGAGCGTGATGACGCCGCGGGGCGGGCTACAAGAGCGTGATGACGCAGCACGCCGGCCCTTTCCGCGGTGCGCGGCGCGAGGTGAGGCGGCCGCGCGCGGCATCCGGCGCCATCCGGGAGGGGGACGCGCCGGGGGGCGCCGCGGGGGACACGGCTGCAGCGGCTGCAGCCTCTGCTCTGTGTCGTTTGCAGGATGAAGACCATCCTCAGCAACCAGACGGTGGACATCCCCGAGCAAGGTGCGCCCGTGGGGCCGAGGGCGGCGGGTGGGGCGGGCCGAGCCGGGTGACGATGGCGGCCGTTTAACTGTCGTTGGTGGCACCTTGTAGTGAGCGTGGCGCTGAAGGGCCGCACCGTCATCGTCAAGGGGCCGCGCGGGACCCTGCGCCGCGATTTCAACCACATCAACGTGGAGCTCTCGCTGCTGGGCAAGAAGCGCAAGAAGGTGAGTGCGGCCGAGCGGCCCGGGCGGCGCTGCCGGGGCGGTCGGAGCGCGAACCGCCCTGCCCTGCGCTTGCTGCTGCAGGTACACTGCCTTTCTTCGCTCGTCGGTCTCTGTCTGGCTCGAAGGAGGCTGCCTTCAAGGAATATGGCGGCCTGCTGCGGCTTAATAAGATCAGGCAGTGCACGAGCCTGGCAGCAGTTACAGTGTTGGGGTCAGAGTGGTTATGCGTGTTCTTGCGCGTTTGAGAGTTATAGCTAATGTTTGCTGATTGTCAGGTCCTGGGTTGTTTGTTGTGTTGTATGTAAGCTGTGATGTTAAGCAGATAAAGTACTGTGCACTTAATAATACTATATACTTGATAATAGTGCTGTATATGTAGTTTCAGGAATTGGGAAGTTATGTTGGGAGAGCAGAAACTTTCCAAGGAAAGAGCTAGGATTAGCTTGCAGCCTGAAAGACCTAAAAGGAGGGGTGAGGGGTAGTGGGACAAGTTCAGGCACTTCCTGAGAGGCCTTTTAGATTAAGGGTAGTACATGGTGCAGGGGCTGGTTCTTTATCCTGTTTTTCATAGAAAGAGTTAAGGAATTATAACCAGAGATTAATTTTGGAGCAGCATGTTCAGTGTTTGGCATATCTGGTACTATAGCCTTTAGCGTAAGGGCTTTAAAAGCTTTTTACGTTTAATAGCTGCCATAGTCTCTTTCAAGATTTGTTATTGGTTATAAACAAAAACTCTCTTATCTTTGGAGACAGGGACTAAAAAACTTTAGTAGACCTTTAATAGTCCTCGAAAGAAATAGAAAGGGCTTTGTACTTTTGGTAGGGGGATTGTTCATAAATGACATGATTTCCCCAGTCTTAGCTTGTCACAAAAATACGAATTTTCTAACTTTGAAATGTAACTGAATGCTTTATTTATATAGCTACGAGTTGACAAATGGTGGGGTAACAGAAAGGAGCTGGCAACAGTTCGCACAATTTGCAGTCATGTACAGAACATGATAAAGGGTGTTACACTGGTAAGTGTATTTTTGTTGTTGTTTTGTTTTGAAGTGCAAGTTACTTTTGTAACTTTCTTGTTGGCAATAACAGTCTGTTACTCAAGCAGGGACTTTTATAAGGCATACAAGGTGTTATGCAGGTAACTAGCTTGTAGCTTCCATCCCAGTTTACTGTTGGATGTGGAAGAAAGTGTGAACCATAAAGTCTGGAGCTAATTGGGCTCAGTGTTTTAGTATCGTTCTTAAGAGAAAGTTTTACTCTTAGATTTATCTGATAATACCATGGTTGTTGTTGTGGTTTTTTTTTGTGTGTGTGTGTGTGTGTGTGTGTACGTGTGTCCTGGATGCATTCTGCATATGGAATCTAATAATTTGCTTAACCCCAGGGCTTTCGTTACAAGATGAGGTCTGTGTATGCTCACTTCCCCATCAATGTAGTTATCCAAGATAACGGCTCCCTTGTGGAAATCCGAAACTTCCTGGGAGAGAAGTACATTCGCAGAGTGCGCATGAGACCAGGTGAGTATCTGGCAACATTGCTGTCCCCATTTCTTAAAAGGGTTTTCGAGGCTGTTTGGGCACTGTCAGAGACAAGCGATAATGGATTTGTAAGGAGGTTTTTCCTCTTGCTTTGAATTTACATAATCATGATGGTACGTGCGCTGTTGCTTACATTTACAGGCAACACTTGGTAGTTTATTTTCAGTAGTGACCGTGTGCGCAGTCTTACAAGGGGCATAGGTGTTATTTTTGTTGTTGATGGAGTCTTGTCAGTGTTGGTTGGATGTGGTCAGTTTGATTTTTTTTTTTTTTTTTTTTTNACTGTATGTAGGCCGACCCTACATCAGGCTTTTAGTTATTGAAGTGCTCTTGTAATTTGTTTTTTTTTTTTCCACTTGTCTTGGTGTGTGTATAAACTTCAGGATCTTTATTCTAACTCCTTTATTATGCACCTTGCATATTTACTGAAATAAGGGCAAGATTTTTAAGAGATTAGGAATTTGGACTTTGTTAAACCTCCAGGTAGGAAAGAAAAACATGTTCTTAAAAACATTGCTATTATAAGACTGTATAGGGAGAACTCTCATCATCATTTTTTTAATAATTCTGTAGGAGATAGAGATGAGCCAGTTTTTAGGAAAGATGGTGTTTTAGAGTGGTTTTGGATGAAAGCTTTGGGCTTGTGTGTAGGTGTTGGTAGATGCAGTGCAGTTTTTATGGGGGCTTTGATTTTAGTGAAATACTTCAGTGAAGTTTGCTTATTGTAATTGATTCTTGTAAATCAGTACTTGAAACACATTAAGTTATTAGGTGCTGGTTTTATCTGTTAAGTGAATACATACTAAAATTTGAGCTTTAAAGATGGTCTTGGATTATTTTGCTTACAAGCGAAGATTTGCCCATGCGAATTTTTGAATGTGCTGATGTTTACTCCTTAGGAATATTTCCAGTGATCCAGTGTTTCTTAATCCAGTGTTTCTTAAACATGGTGCTTAATGTGTCAAGGAAGGTTTTTTGTTGTTGTTGTTTGTTTGTTTTTTTTTCCCCTCCCTTCTCTCCCCTCTCCACTGACTTGGTGAATCCAATGGGAGGATCCACTTTTGCCTTAATAAACATAGGAATGTGGAAAATGGCACCATCTAGCTGACAAAGTCCTACTGGCAAAGTCTCAGGTTTGCCAGTGGTGATGTAGTAGTATTTAAGTAGAAACATTAATTGGTGTAAATTGTGGTGTGCCATGGAAATAAACTATGCTTCCTGTCATGAAAATGTAGTGGAGAAGAATTCTGGAGGAAGTTTTGGCGCGCGATTTTGTATCCTAAATTTGGGGTCCACCAAATCATAGAAATATTGCTTAGGATAGTGCCATCTGGCTCCATAAATTAGGGCAGTGCACAAATAGGTTATTCTTAGTGCAACTTCAGTGTTTTCACAATGATGATGATTGTGTTTTCTTTTCTCTAGGTGTTACCTGCGCAGTGTCTCAAGCTCAGAAGGATGAACTGATTCTTGAAGGGAATGACATTGAATTGGTCTCCAATTCAGGTTGGTGGTCTAGATACTTGGGAAGGTTTAGTGATGTGGTCACTACTATCTGAAGATGTCAGTTTTGCGAACTGTATATTGGTCCTTTTTTCTTCTTCATGAGATAAATGACAGGTCAGATGTATTTCACTTGTTGCTTTTTTCTAGCCAATGTGATTGCTTTTCATGGTTTCTTTTTTAAATGTACCAGATGGCTTTGTAAGTCTACAGAGGCTGTTTTCCAGTTAGTATTGAAGGTCTTTGTGCCATAACACTTGTCAACTTCTCAATTGTACAAGACTGTAGTAATAGGTTGTCTCCTGGGCTACCAGGACGGGTGCAGTGAAGTGTGTCCTGTTGTCATGAATTCTGGCTGGATCTGGGTTGGTAATTACCTCCCCTGAGTGACAGTTTTGCCTTTTGGAGACTTGGTGCACATATAGGCTTGAGGTAGTGGTGGACTTGTTGCTTTGTGTATACTAATTGTTTTGCTTTCTCTGTAGCTGCCTTGATCCAGCAGGCCACTACAGTCAAGAACAAGGATATCAGGAAATTCTTGGATGGTATCTATGTTTCCGAGAAAGGAACAGTGCAGCAAGCAGATGAGTGAAACTCTGCTAGGTTGGTATTGTGCGTATTGGCAACTTGGTGTTATTATGCTGTGTTTGTGAGGCTCACTTGTTTCTTGAGGTGAAAGTCTAGGATTACAAGGAATCTGGGAAGTGGGAGCCACAGGGGTGTGAGGCCATGTACCTGAGCAGCTCATGTAAAGGAAGGTTGCTTGATCTGTGAACCTGGCAAGATCTGTGTACTCTAGTAAGGCTGTGGCCAATATGCATGTGGTTATGCTTCTGTAACTGTATATCGTAAAACTTAATTTCTGCTGGGGTTCTTGATCAGCAGCTTTGCATCTCCTACAACTTTGGTTTTATGCTACTGTGTGGAAGAACATCCAACTCTAGAAAAAGGGATGTATTTTACACTGTGACTTCTAGTAGAAACAATAGTGGAGAACTAAAACTTGAAGTGAACACACATGTATACACACGTGTATTTTGTGCCGTTTATGTGTAAATACTTGTAAATGAAAGTCAATGTAACAATCACAAATATTTAATACTGCATAGGGCATTCAGAGTTAAGGTTGAGTATAGAGTTTTTTTAGATAACTTAATTGTTACTGAATCTGATGCATTTCAGCTATATATGGCTCCATGGGTGGTGCAAAATCCTCAAGGGGTGAGGCAGTTTGAGCTGAAAACAAACATTTGCCTACTGAAACATGGGGTCCAGATAATGAGTTAGATGAACAAGAACACACAAAATTACTTTGTTTTTGAACACAAGACAGGCTAGTGGAAAAAAAAAAAAAGTGCTGTTAAGAGTCCTTCAAGAGGAGGAATGACTTTTTTTGCCTGTTAAACAGCCTGGAGCCATTAAGCCAACTTGTCTGAATGATGCTCCATTCTTTGTCTGAATGATGCTCCATTCTTTGTAAGCCCCTAAAAATGTATTCGTGTCTGTTCAGAAGCCCTAAGGAAATTAGATATTTTTGTCCTGCATTAAAACTATTAGAAAAGGTAATTTCATGTGTCCCTTCAATTAAATTTCACATTTGTAGTGCAAAATCCTTTTGATATTTATTTATTATTCTTTTTTTATTTACAGTTGTCCAGATCCTAAAACAAACCACCTTGGAATAAACCATCAGGAGACCACCCTATCAACAAGTACTAGATCTGATGTAAAAACAGAACCAGATGAGAGATTTAATAAAATAAAACTTATTTCATATTTTGGTTCTTTTTCGTTTTTTAAAAAAAAACTAAATGGTGAATGATATGACTCTTTCCAAGGCTACTTTGTTTGACTTGGGAAAATTTCACAGGGTAATACAGTGTAGCATTAGTGCTGTGCACACACGTTACTTCGGGTATTTTTACCCATGCCATTTTTTTAACTCTTCTCTGAGAACTGGAATGTGAAGTCAATTTCCATAGGGAAACTGCAATTATACAAACTGAAGTAGGTTAAGAACTAAATTTGGGAGCAGTAGAACTAAATCTGTAATATTGCATTTAAATTGGATAGAGATTGAGTAAGTCAGAAAACAAAGTTTTTGTAATATTATTGATGTAAGAAAACCAAGGGATTTGCTTACCTATTGCTGAATTTAAGTGATAGTGATGTGTGTCATCTGGGTATTGTAGTTCTGTGGGCTTTCTTGTTTGCTAGTCTTAATGTAGGAACAAATTGTTGGGAAATAGGCTCCAATAATTGCTATGAAAAGGGGAGAAGAGCTTGAAGCTGCTTGCAACCACAGTGCTGGTTTCAGGCTCTCTTCTGTCATAGACTTGCTTTTGTGTACCAGGATTTGATATGGATATAGACATATTCCTATTTAACATATAACGTTGCCATGCTGTAGAGCTTGTACTGCTCAAGGGAACTTCCACTGCAGATACAAAGGAGTCCCTGGTTGCCAAGTGTGAGTGTTGAAACAGCATGTGCATGTGTTACAGCATGTGTTACAGCACTCAACACACAGAAGAAGCCAAGTAAAGCAGAGAAAATGCATGTGTCTCAACCCTAGTACCATGGAAGAAAGTTGTTAGTAGATTATATTTTTGGTGGGATAAAATTCATATTGCCTCAATCTGTAAAGTAAGGCATCTGTGAAGTGTTAACAGCACAAAAAGTAGGCAGAAATGTGGAGTCATTTTCATGGGAGAGATTCACAGAATTGTTGATAGAATAAATGTTTCTAAATAACTTGAACTTATGGTTTTATTCCACTCGTGGCTCACACTGGCAATATTCCAGAGCTAAGATAATGTTTTATATTTATTTCTATGAAAAAGTGCAATTTAGGATTACATTCATCATTCTCTGGGCTGGATACATAGACACTACTAATTTTAATGTCTTGTCCAACAAAAATTGTCCTATTCTGGAAGGATAGTGGTTGAGTAGTATTGTAACTTGACTTCTGTGGGTCCAGTTACACTTGCTTAAAATAAGTTGTCAAAATCTCATTTCTGCTTCATCCAGGATGTAACAGATAGTTATGTTGGTCAAGAGTGGAGTTAACTTGGATTTGTTCTTTTGGAAGTGTCTTCGGAACCTGGCCCAGCATTTTGGATTCTTCATGTTGTAGTCGGCTGAAGTTTGTGGTTTTTAAAAAGTCTTATATTTACAGCTCCTCACAACTTCAGTTTCATACTCAACAACATGCATAACAAGAATATACATCCCAACAAATTTCTGTTAAGAGGTTCATATAAAAGTGCGTATCAGTTCTCACAGCTTAGTATCCCTTTTCAAGTCAAACTATTTGAAAGTTTATTTCAAGGCACAGGAGAGTCTTCTATTTTTTTTTTTTTAAATAATTGAACTAATCTTCTATGTACAGAAAGTGGATAGTATTTTTACATCACAGCTCTCCCTGTGCATACAGTGTTATACTTGGTGTGTGTAACTGGAGTGAATCTCATAGTGCTTTTCTAGAGTTGTCCAATCCATATGATCGCCCATACTTGAAAGTGGGTTTTTAGCCCCTCTTTAAAGTGAAACACAGATGCGCTGGATACTTTTTGGCTTATAACGTTTTCTTCTTTTTCTTTTGTGAAAAACAATAATTGTTAAAAGCAAGATCAGAGTAGAGAAAAGGCAGCAGGCGAAGAATATCAGCGGCTTCTTCTGTGAGACGAACAAGCAGAAGCTACACTCATCTTCCTTGCTCGATGGATTGCAGATTGAATATTCGGCAGGAAAACCATTGTTGCTTATCAGGTTGTTGTAAAACTTTATTGAAGGCTTTCCTCTGGAATCAGAAGTGAAGAATCCAAATCTGGGTTTAGACTTTTCTTCAGTCAGTTTAAATGCGTAGTAACCTCTAATCCTGACCTTGTCGATATAGTATGCTGTGGGATGGAAAAGCAAAGAATTATTAATAAAACCTTGCCCAAACTGGAAACTTCCTGGAAAGAAGTTAACAGTCCAAATTATTATTCTATAGTTTCTTTAAAAAAACAAAAAAGTATCATAAAATTTTACCAATACTTACTGCTTCTAATAATACTCATATTTCATTGCCTTAAGTAGGAAGTTGGCCATTGTTCAAAGGAGAGGTAGGATGTGGAAATTTCCTGACTTCCTCTGTGAAAGCTGGATTTGCAAAAGGCTTGGCCTGTTTTCTTGATTACTTGGCTTTAAGTATGTGGCCCTTTGGCAAGTTTCAGAAAGCAAGTGCAGCCTCCTTCCTGCCTTGAGTCAGGCAGCAGGAACATGCTCATGAGAGATGTTCTCAGATGCCTGTGGGGGTCCGCATGCCCATGCTTAGCCCCCTGTGCAAGGTGGTTACAGTACTGCACTTGGGTGTTGGGTGATAATGCTTTAATAAAATCACAGATGACAAACCTTGGTTAGTAAAAACCTCTCCAATATAGAAGCAAGAGAATCTGGAGTGTGATTCAAGTTAGGTAAGAATGTTATAAATTAGGAAGATCTTTCTATAAGGACCATAAAATATGCTATCTGAAAATTAAAGGGACCTTTGTACTTCGAATTACCTTTTCGTTTGTGCAGCAGTGGCATAACTTACTGTCCCTTTATTTGTAATGTCACATTAGTGCAGAAAATAAATCAAAGAACTCTAATCAGTCCTGTGTCATCTGAGAAAGACCTAAGCACTGTAAGGAGCCTCAGAAGAGTGTTATAGACAATCCAAGTGCTGATCAGGGTACTCTAGAGCTTGCCTGTAGGGAAGAGCGACTGCAAGGATGTATCTGCAACCTTATTTTCAGTTTTTTAGACCTGATGTTGCTGCTGCTGTCAGCTATTTGGCTGTGTTGCCCTGCTGTGGCTTCCCTGCTGTTTGGGGCCCAGCCTTGCAGGACAACTCTGCAGATCTTTTTTGAAAGGCTGAAAAGAGTGCGCGCTGCTTTCTTTTCAGTGTTTGACCAGAGGAAAAGATACTTGTTTCATTCTTCTCATACAATGTTATTAACAAGGCTTGAACGAGAAGATAGTCTTGGATTTTTGTCCCTTACCCTTTTTTGCTCTCAAGTCATTAGGTGAAGAACAGAAGTAGTGGAGCAAGTCTAAAGTTTCTCTCTCCACAGCAGCTCCTTAAAGAATGATGAGCTGTCACATTTCCTGTGTCTCTGTCTGCAGATCTCCTTACACTTAATTTTACAGTCTGATGAATTTGTCATATACTTACCCTTTAAAACCTCTTGTATGTATTTTCCTAAGTAATAGTTTCGGAGTTCATCATTGTCTAAGGACTGGTCATCTATTCCATTTGCCGTGATGTAAACATCGATGTCACCGTAGGTTTTTTTAATCCACTTCAGGACCTTGCGGATTCCCCAGGGCACCACAGCTAAGCGGGAAGGGGAGCTCAGGCAGGTGATATCCTGCAGAAACTGAACATCACGATCAAACTCATACTGGCTCCCATTTTGAGCTTCATGGATCACAAATCTGGTGGTGAAATGATTCAGCGCATAGAAGTCAGCTGCACCCTTGACAAGTTGCTTTTCCTCCCGTGTGAATGACGGCAATGAGGAGTATGAGAGGCCTTTTCTGTTTTTAAGGCGAATATATTCTCTCATGGTAGTGGGATAGTCCCCAGTCTTAAATATTGGGTCTGCAAACCAGCCTATTTCAAACTGCAGGAATCTGTTGGCGGCCTTCGCGTGAGACTCGAAGTAGGGGTTGGCCGGCTCAGCCCAGTCCGAATGCAGCGACAGGGACACCTTCCCGGCCTGGATGGGTCTGTAGTGCTTGTCGTATATTTTCCAGGCCATGGCATGTGCGATTAATAAATTGTGTGCTGCCCGGTAGGTATCGTTGCTGCTCCTGTTGTAGACATCACTTAGGCGGTTGGGCTCGTTTATTGTAATCCACAGTTTAACCAAATCACCAAGTTCTTGGAAACATAAAGCTGCATAGTCCTGGAAAGCATGGGCTGTGGATTGATTTAACCATCCTCCTGTCTGCAGCAGAGGACCTGGCAGGCCCAGGTAGGCATGAGTAGGATAGTATAAGGTGACCATAGATTGAATATTGAGTTTCAGTACTTCGCTAACCACACATCTGTAATACCTAAGAACCTGCCTATTGATCATCGACAGATCTCCATTGGGTAAGATGAGTGACCAGTCAAGTGCAAATCTGTAATGGGTGACTCTCATTTTTTCCAGCAGGTCAAGCTGCTTTTTAATACTGACAAAATCTGTGCACTGTGCTGGTCGGGTTTTCAGCTTCACTCCTTCTACTTTGTGCAAGAGCCCGTCTCCCGTGACGTTCCAGAGGTACAGGTTGGAATCGCAGAACTGGGGCGAGGAGGCCACAGACTCTGCCTGTGAAGACAAAACAGTGTTAACAGAGGTTTTAATTAAATAATATCTGCTTGTTTGCATAACTACATGTGTTGTGCTGTTGGCTTAGTGCTGCATGTCCTGCTCACTCCTGCTCCAGGCTCACCTATGTGTGCTTTGCCTGTGCTAATGCTACAGTAATGTTTGAACGTTACCTGTGCTGTTCCTTTATGTAGGAAGGCAAAGTAAAGCAGCTCTCCTCTTCTGCATAATTGTCGGGTTCGTTATCAACCCGTGGTGGTTGTCCGTGGTTATAGAGGGAATACTGAGGCCATCCACCTCAGGGTCAAGAAGCACTGACACCTATGAGATGATAGGCCAAATGACGNAACGTTACCTGTGCTGTTCCTTTATGTAGGAAGGCAAAGTAAAGCAGCTCTCCTCTTCTGCATAATGTCATGTAAGAAGTTCTCCTGTTAACTTTAGCAAGTTCTGCCTTCTGCCACCAGACTACACTGTATATATTACTGCACTGTTATTCCGATAAATCTCCTTGCTTTGGAGCACCCTGCGGTTATGCAGCTCTCACACAGCTGATGCAACAGTGGGGACATGCTGGGAGCCTGGTCAATACGGGCCGTGTGTGCAGATGCAGACTGTTGTTGCCTGTGGTGCTGGTGTGTTTTCCCTTTAGAGAAGGGCTGCTTTTCCATGTGGGGAAATGTGGGAACATATCTAAGAGATGGAGGCTTTCCCATGGGAAGCGACTATGAAGAGCTGAGCTAAAGAAGATAGTGGATACTCCCTGATCTGAAGAAATGTAATCCTGGAAGGTCCTTGAACAGCAAGCATGAGAAAGTTGGGCGAGACGGAGTTGTAATTAAACTTGTCAAAAAACTTGTGTGAAAGAAGGACTTGTGCACAAACCAGTGATGTGAATGCATGACCAATATCCACAACCAACCAAGTGCAGTAGAAGATGCATGGACAGTAGCATGTAGCCAATCGTAGTGTACCCGTATGTGTGGCTAAAGAGCTTGCGGAAGTGTACTCGATATATAGAGCGCTGTGACGGGGAATAAAGCGATTTTTGCTTGACTCATATTGAAGCCTTCAGTCGTGTTTAGCATCCCGCAGGGAAATGGTGTATCAATGCCTGCGTTGAGCCTGGCTGTACTTCTGCCCCGCACAGGAGCTCCTCTATTGGCACCAGCGCCTGCTCCCTGCCTCATGCCAGCAGGGCCTGGCCATGACCCGCGTTGGGAAACTCCTCTGGTTGAAAAATAACCCAGTAAACCCCGGTCAGGGTCAGCTTCTTGCTTGGAGATTTCCTGGTGTGAGCCCAGGGAAGGGCTCCCACAGCAACACGCCTGTGTGCACCCTGTGCTGCAACAACCCTCGCGTGGCTGAAACGAAACCTGTAAAACTATGACCAAGCCTAACGTGTGTGCAGGGTGCTTTGAGATTTCTGGCTGACAGGTGCAATTTGCACTCTTGGATTGGCAAAGTAAGAGCACTAGCATCCCTGCTTCCCATAGTCTTACCGGGATTTAGCGCTTACCTTAACAACGGACTCGGTGATGCCCCAGGAGAAGTCACAGGAAAACTGAGCTTGCAGACTCGGAGTAGACTCTTTGGGGAAGAAGCCGTTTTCTTGTATGATTTGTTTATAATAAAGTGCAGAGGACTTGGGGATCCTTTCCTTTTTCTCACTTTTGAAATCCACATAAAACAACCCGCGCCTGATGTTGTAGGCGTGTTGCCATTCAAAGCCATCGAGGAGTGACCAGGCCGTGTAACCAAACACATCTATGTTGTCGTATTTAATAGCTGTACAGGAAAAAAAAAGCAAACGTGAGTTTTATATTTAGGGTCTAATAAATAAAGGATGATTTATGAGAGATGTCTGTTCACTTTGAAAAATCTCAGAAGTTTTTTCAGTGCTCATGATGGTATTGGCCTATTGTAATTCACTGCAAAACTGACAGGCGTGTATCATAGTCCTTATTTATTAGCAAGATACTTAGTCATCACTGGTTCCTTAAAAAATGAATTACTGTAGGTTAGATGATTTCTGCTCTGAGCAAGCATGAAATGCTACACTTCAGGCAGATTTTAATCTGCATTTGATGGTTTGCAAATAACAAATCTGCACCCATAAAATTAGAGAATTATGACTAAAAATCAGGCTTGCAGCAATTTGCTTCATTTGAACTTGTCATCAGGCTATGACTTTTTTTATTGCCCTACTTTATTTAAAAGCTCTCTTTGACGTGTAACCTTTACAAATGCGTACTTAACTTCTAAATTGAAAAAATAATGTCTGTGGATGCTTAATGACTCTGGAAGAAGCTGGGTTCATCAGTGCAGAGGGAGAAGGGCTAGGTTTATTCATAGAGCATGTTTCTGCAGGCTGTTCTGATAGTCCATTCGCCTTGTCAAAGTTTGTATAACGCAGTATGTTTTAGCATCTTTGAGATCTTGGCGCTTTGCTGAGAAAGGTGATAAAAATCACGGCTTGATGCTAAGTATGGGGGTGCTTTCTCTGGTGTGGAGCTTGATTAATGGGAATGGCCTCGTGATTTCCAAAATGGCTTTTCACTAAGCCAGCAAGCAGAAAAAGCTGTTTATCACCCATGTAGGCTGTGTGCCAGCTGACAACCACCATGAGAAGGTCCAAAGCTCATCGTCAGTCAGCTTAGCTGCTGCCTTCGTGCTAGGGATGACTCCTCACTTGTAAGAGTTGGAATATCAAGGGCAATGATCAAGAGGGCTGCTGAGGGTAAGCCAAGCAGGAAGGATGAAGTATTCTAATTTAAGACTCTGTCCTCATCAATATTACTTTGCCTTGTTTTCTTAGGATGATACTGCAACTAGTGTGGCATATTTCTGCTAAAGTCACGCCATATTACTTCATCAGGAGCTGGTGTTGCATGGTGCTGGTACTCACTCAGCAGAGGAGCAAGGTCCTCACTAATACTAGTGAGGTCCAAGATCCCAGCTTTACCAGCTGCTGGATAAAGAGATCAGAAAGTCAGCGACTTTATAATCTGAGCATAAGGTAGGCTGTGCCTGAATGCTGGCAAGGAGAAGGGGGATGCAATGAAGCAATGAGATGGCATTGACAAAAGTGTACAGGTGGCTGTATAGATGCTACAGAGACCCAACTTTTAACTTTCATACAGTATCATGGAGAAGGCATTATTCTCAGGGATAACGTTGAAGCAGTTTTGCATTCATTCTCAAGAAAAATAACTCCCAAGTGGTGGCCTGGAAAAAACCTTTGTAAATGCATTCTGCATGGATGAGGGCTAAGTTAAATTGCCAAAGCGAAAGATAAAGATACTGCAGTACTTGTCACTCAAGATGGTCAATGTCTACATGAGAATTTTTGGCTGTTTGAATGAGTAGGAAAAATCTCTGGTCTGTATATATATTGTAGTAAGACGCATTAATACTTCAGTGGATGTTAGGCAGCAGCCTGTGATAGATGAAGCTGAACCTGTGAATTAGAGCCAGAGTTAGTCTATGGTGTGGTCTGCAGGGAAAGAGAAAGCAAGTGAGAGAATGCAGCAGAGGAAATTGGTAGAGGGAGAAGACAACAGAAATCAAAATCCTCCCCGAAGATGTGCTGCTTAAGCAACTAGACACTGAGACAAGGGAGCCTCCAAAGCTAAGGGTGGGTCAGGTCTAAAGAGGAGGGCAGTCTCTGTATAGGAAAAGTTATGTCCTTGGGGGTGAGGACATAATACTGAAATTTGACTATGCAGGAGCTTATGATATTTGTACAGAGGATGAGGTGGCAAGTGAGCCAGCTCTGGGATTTGCAAAGGCAGCTGTCTACTTGGCAACAAAGAGAAGAAACAAAGCATAGAAAGAATCAACTTGCATAGCAGAGCATGTTTTTACTCCCTCAGTTAAAAGTTTTTGAATTGAGAACTGAACGATTCTGTTCTCCCCTGCTATACTATAGTTTCCTGGTGTTAATGTGGTTCTGCCATTTCCTTGGCATTCCTAACAGATGTTGGAAACTGTTTGGTGATAGACCACAGAGGAAAGTAAATCAGCAGCATCCGGCCATACGCCCATACAAAGGAAAACCAAAGGTACAATATTTCTTGGCCGCCCCTCCACCAGCAGAGAAGTATTTCAAGCTAGCAGGTTACAGGCTTGTTTCCTCCTGCTGGCATCAGCTTCTCAAGGTCTGGCCCCAAATGCGCTGGGTTGCTTGCTTACCCAGGCCTGGCTGCTTGAGGAGCAGCTAAAAAAACAACCATCAAAGCAAAAGAGGAGGCAGGATTTGCAGAACCACTACGAATTTCTCTATTTGTTTCACTATATGACAGATGAGGTCAGGTTTGGGAGTGCTGCTAGAAACCATTTCGGTATTGACAGGCTGTGGCAAGAGGGCTCAGCTCACTTGCAGAGGTGACTTTATACGTCACATATTTCAGTGATCCTGCGGAACCTCAGGCCATAGAGCAAAGTTTACGGCGGCCTCCTTGAACACGCACAGTATAGCACCACACGCATACGTGCTATCTCAGCAGTCACTATCCCATGCGACTTGGCCTATAACACTGTGTTGCATGGTTAGAAAGACCTAAATGATCTTACATGAGTGTAGACTCAGACTAAGAGCTGACAGTTGTTGGAAAAATGCGCCTACCTTCAAATCAGGTTGGCATCTAAACTTTGCTCCTGGGTCAATGTAGTGTGTAAAATATCATAAGCAGGCACTGTTTTGTAACCTGCTGAAAATCTGGAAAATTTGGGCTATATGCTACATTTTGGACCAACTCTAATTTAAATATAGCTGGAAAAATCTTCATTAGGACCTTAATCATGTCTGGTGGTGGTACAGTGTGTCCTTATCTTCCACCATTTACTCATGTCACAGCTGGAGATTTTGTGTATCCTTTTCTGAGGATAAGGACGTTTTTGTTTGTTTGTTGTTTTAAAAAGTGATCTGAGCCATCCTGTCCTTGTAATATGGCAGATCTGGTGATGCTAAAAGAGCAGCCAGGGCCCGGTTTGCGGAGAGACGCCTGCCGAGCGCAGCCGTTGAGGTTGGGGGTAGCTCCTGAACCAGCAGGTGTCACTCAGAGAAAGCCAAAAAGAGGAAACTGGCTTTGGGGAAAAGCAATGCCAAGTTTGTACAGGTATTAGGTATTAACATTGTTTACATTTCATATGAAACTAAATCCTTTACCTCCAGGTAGTGTTTATACACTCTGGCATTACAGAGGTAAAATCCCAGGGGTTAAAAAAAAGACATTTCATCATTATCACTATTTGGTACGCAGGGAGCTTAGCGTCCGCCTGCCCTTCTCCTGCTGCTGCGGTTGGGGTGTTTGGGGCTGGGGAAGCCAGGCAGGCAATGACCACCAGCAAGGGTAGCCTGGGCCCCGTCTTCGTGTTCTCGAGGTACGTGCCTGGACGTGGGCCTTGGGTTGCCAGTTGTGAACAGTGATATGCGCTATATTTGTTTCCATTCATTTCTGACTCCGTTTTGTACCTTATTCAGCATTCAACTCAAAGACAGATGTTGGACTTTAGCTTTCTGGGGGCAGGGGCTGTGTTTTTGTTCTATGTTTGTACAACATCCAGCACCAGTGCGTCCTGATCCACAATCTGTGCTTGTGTAGGAGACATAATTAATAATTAACTTAGTTACCAGTAATCTCTTTTTTTTAAAAAAGATCAAATCATTAAAGAGCTAAATGCCTAATGATTAAAAGCAAAACTTCTGAAACTCCCGAAGGAATTTGTGTACAAACCTTGTAAAACCTTATTAACAAAGTTCTTCATCATGTAGACAGCAGTGGTGTCATCCGTTTTCACGTGGCTGTCGGTGAACCAGCCATTCTCGGCGATCAAGATTCGAGGACTGTTGTATTCCAGCTTAATCCAGTTCAGCACTTCCCTCAAATTGAGTGATAAATTTTGTCCCATCTTTGGCAGAGTGTTTGGAGGTTTAAAGTTATTAGGACCAAAGGAAAATGCAAAGAAGTCTGCTGTTCCCTTTATATAGTTTTTTTCATCCTCAGTAAAAGTTGGCAAAAAAGAGAGTTCATTTTTCAGTGCTTCTGGATAATCACCATCCCCATAGATGGGTTTAGCAAACCACCCCAGCACTCTCTCCATAGACCGCTGGCATTTAGAAATGTCCAAAGCATCTTCTGATTTGTTAGGTTCAATCCAGTGGGATCCCAATACTATGGACATCAGCCCCTTCTGATGCGGTTGAAAGTGTGTTTTGTAGTTATGCCAAACTTTTGCATGAGCCTGATGAGGAAAAAAATAGCGTTAACCTGTAATTCTCTAACACAGCACAGTGTGTGCGTGTGTGTGTGCAGCTAGAGAGACAGGATCTGGATCTCATACTTGTTCTTCCGTTGGGACTTTTGGTCTTTTAACATGAAGCTTGCAACCTAGGAGGTACATGGAATAGCTTTAGCGTGGACATTTTGGGACCAAATGGCTGTTGCTGGTGGGATTTGGACTCTGACCCATCTAGTTCTTTGTAAAGTAGTCTGTGCTGATATAGTTAATATATAGATACCACAATTTTAGTTCATTTCTTTTTGGAATGTGCTCTAACTATAATTCATTTGACAGTACACAAAACAGGGCAGAATGAGGCTAATTCATTTTAAGTATTTGTTTTGAGCATTCATTTTGAGATCAACAACGCACCAGTTTTAAGAGAAAATTTGGCATTGTCTCATAATATCTACTGGTATTTTTTTAGTACTCATAGTAGACCAAATATTGCCTTCCCTGGGAGAGAGAGAAGTTTTGCTAATTGTGTTAGCGACAATGAAGAGATATTTCACACCATTTCTTAATTCAGCTTTTCTGAATATCATTATTCTGATCAGTGAATATAAGTACCTCAAGGGAGGTAGTGAAGAGGATGGGGCTGGCCTCTTTTCAGTGGTGACCACTGATAGAACTAGAGGAAATGGTCACAAACTAAAACACGAAAAGTTCCACAGGAACTTAAGGAAAATTTTCCTGACAGTGAGGGTGACAGAGCACTGGAACAGGCTGCCCAGAGAGGTTGTGGAGTCTCCTTCTCCGGAGATCTTCCAAACCCGCCTGGATGCAGCCCTGTGCCACATGCTCTGTGTGTCCCTGCGTGTGCAGGGGGTTGGACTAGATGACCTCTAGAGGCCCCTTCCAACCTTAGGCATTCTGTGATTCTATGATTATGCTTAACGTGGTCACACACTAGAATTACCATAAAACATCATGTCATTAATTACTTAAATAAGAGGACACAGTAGTCAGGCTTTACCTATAACCTATATATTTAAAGGAATAGGTGGTAGATGTAGGCGCTACTTGTAGTGTTTATGTGCTATGGGAGAAAGATGGTTCAAAGTGAATGTGAATCACTGCAGTGGAGCTGACAAGAGAAGTTTGCTGACCTCATCACAGCTCAAGTGGATTATCAAGTAACTGAAGGTTTACTTTGTTCCTGAAGTGTAGCCCCATACTCTAAACTGGAAAGAAAATAACTGTTTGCACCCAGAAAAAGCACTGAGAGATATTGTGAAACAGAGCTAAGTTGACATCATTACCAAGCCAAATAGCATTGCTTAAAATTGATAATAACTTCAGTTAATTTATCTAGCTTTGGTCGTTTAAAGAGAGTAGCTGATGTCAGGTAGATATTTGACTAAATTAGAGACTACCAACAAATTACAGTTTTGTGAAATTTTGTGTATCGGTTGTTTATGGTTTCTAAGGTCATGCTCATAACGTTGGTTCAAGGCCTGTCTTTGAAAATACTGATAAAGCAACATTAACCTTTGAGATGCAGAATCTACAGCCAAAAAAAGAAGTCAGCAAAATTGCATCCATGGGGCAAATTGCAAGGTACAGTTACAGTATTTAAGAGTGGCCACTCAGTAGTCTCATCATAAAATGTATATGGCCAATGCCTTAGTTACCCTTGCGGTCCCCTCCCAAAGATCCATCCAGCTTTCCAGGGTGGCTGCAGTGGCCAGGGCTTGCTCTGGCATTAGCCTTCACAGGTCTCCGTGTCTAGAGACTTCTCATGTGGCCAGTGCATTATTTTTCCCAGGCACAGCCAACTACCACAAGTGTTTAATGAAACATGTATTTTTGTGTTGGCTTCAGAAGAAAACCCCTGCAGAAGTCAGCTGCACTATTCACAGTGCCAGGCAGAATTACAGTTGCACTAGATAAATCCTAGCAATTAAATGTGTCTAGATGAAGACCTGGGGAAAGGCGGCTTTGTTAAAAAGCAGGTGACTAGAATGCACTGGTGACTAGTGAAAGATATCCAGGGAGAAATTGTTATATTTATGTGCTTTTTTGGGAGTTTGATTAAAAGCAACTAAACCTACTATTAAAAATATTGTCTGAAGGTGAGAATGCAGCCACAGGTATGATGCTGAAGGTGCAAATGTCTGGTACAGATAAGTACTTTTGAATGGCGCCAAGAAAGGATTTTTAAGAATTGATGAGAATCACTGATATCTCTTAATTCTGAGGGTTAGCTGTAGTCAAAGTGTGACTTAGCAATCTTTGTTAAGGGCTTTACAGATATAGCATCTGCTTGCTGATAATGTTGTTTAGAGTTGTTAATTATTTATAAAGCAGCTTAATGTCCTCAGGTGGAAGGGTTTTTCTAAATGCAAGTTATCCTTGTTGATGGAACCAACTGATTAATAGTATTTGTCTTGTAAGACTAGGTATGAAGTAATCATCAATTTAAAAGTTATATCAACCATTATATTGGCTGTTTTGAGTAAATCTTGACAAATCTTTTTTTTTTTTGGTTAGAGTTTAATCCCTAATCTTTCATTTTCCCTTTTAGATCAAGGACAAATGTCAAGGCTAAGTACACACTGAAAGCACGATCAATACTGTGTATTTATTCTAGATACATATGACATTAATTTCAGCTTATTTTCCTGATATTAATACAGCAGTTATTCCATAGACTTGAAAGTCACAGAGAATGTTAAATCAGTTAGTACTAACCTCTCAAAAAGGCTAGATAAAATGAGTCCGTTTAATAGAATTAAGACAACAATACTGTTCTCTTCTCTCTTGCAAATATTTCTCATGCTCCTTTCAACTCTGATCCTGTAATTATGTTGTACAGAGGCAACAATCTACTTTCAGGCTCATAAAATTGATTAAAGTCAAGCAATTTTCCTTGAATACTATAGCAATGAGCAGACAAAATGCCATGAACATACACAGTTATTTTAGGGAGGTGGAGAGCAAGAACAGCTTAACACACTTAGAACTAAATCAAAATGTGAGTAAAATGACTTTGGCTTTGTATTGTTTGTTCACTTTTCAAATCATAAAGAGATAGAACACAGAGTGTGATAACTACAGTATTAAATATCATCTTAGAAGAAGGATGGACATTCATGGCTTAGTTGGAATCTATTCCAGTTCAAGGCAATTGAGGTCTCTGGTAAAGATGACATGTGGTCAGTAGAGCTGAAGTCTTACTTAAATTGCAAACTGCTTCTGAAGCAGAATCTCCCTGAAGCAAAAAAGGGCTCCTGATGGGCAACTAAGCAAAGGCTGAGGTTGTATGCTAACTGGCTTGCATCTGGATCTTTTTTTTTTTTTTTTGATGATTCCAAAAAATTACAAGAAAACCAACCTGAAACCAATAAATCCCATGAAAAAGTTTGAATCAGTTCTGACCTAAGACATACAAAATACTGTTATTACTGGTGGCTGCTGCTGTTTGAAAATTGGAGCTGGCAGAATAATGTCTCTGAACTCATTTGTCTCTGGGAAGAGACAGGAGTCTATATAAAATGGTGTAAAACTGTCAGAGCTCACAGCGGTAGCAGGCTAACTGATGACAGAGAAGGTCTTAGTCTATAAAACTCTTTGTTTTCCCCTAATATTTATTTTAATTGGTCATTTAACTTCATTGTGCTTATTTCTCCCATTATGTTATGGATAATCATACTTAATAGCATCATATTTATTAACAGTAATTACCGTTTGGGTCCACTAGACTGGGCTTTGAGAACTCCACAGGAACTGGACTCTGCAGTCCTAATAAACAGTAGCAGAGTTGGCTGTAGTTTATTTGTAGTTATATTCTCTGATTTTGATTTCCAGAGCATGGGACAGCTAGCACTTTTGTAAAGTATTTTGAAATTGTCTAGCACCCTGGGCTGTCTGAGGCAAATTAGTAGCAATATTGATGGTTAGGTGAAAGCTTTTGCTTTGAAGCAATGAAGAACAGAAGCCACTACAAGGATCAGGTGGGAAAGTCCCAGTAAATGGAATTCAGTTCCTGGGCCTCCCTTCTCTGCTGAAACAAGCTGGTCCCAATGCCTTCTGTCAGACCAAGTCCCCAGACACCAGCTGTGTCTGAAGGACGCCATCCATGTGTCCTTCCGTGGCTAAATCTCCAGATACGCATTTGGAAAATGTTTTGTTGGTATTTTAGGAGGAAAAAATAAAGAAAACCTTGATGTGGGTTTCTTCTGATGCACACTATAGTTCCACGTTTTTTAGTTGATGCATTTTTTTAATGATTTCTATGAACTTAGCATAAGAAACTAGACTTTTAGATCTTTATAAGGCAACCTAAGCACAGCTGCACTGACAAATACAGAGAGATTTCATCCCCACTGGGAAGACGTGCTGATCCAGAGCCTAATGCTGTTAATTTTTGTTGTACGTTCAACTGCTTAATTCATTCCATATTTGGCACCTTGCTAAAAGCTGCCTGATTTTTTTGCAGGGACCGAGAACCTCGAGGGACCCCATTTTACGCAGCTGTTTTGAATGTCCATCTCTGGTCTCTTGCACTGACATCTTGTCACCTTGTGCTTTTTAAATTTAAAATGTTTGGCTGTCAACTAATTTTGTGGACTCAAGGTTTTGCAAAAACACTCTTCCTCTCTAGTCTATCAAATATTTTTTTCCTCTTTCTAATGTTGCTGTGCATCCACTGCACAAGTACAACGGGTATGTTAGAAAAGGCAATAGCTTATCACTACAAGTAGGTGATGTTGCACTCATTAATGAGTAGTTGCACTCATTAATGAGTAGTTCTGTTTTCCAGCAGTTATCAACTTCTTTCAGCAATGAAGCTGACAAACACAGACACGTCTGCGGTCTGTCCTCAAGCTGCACCTGATGGGGACAGATCTCCAATCCTCCTAGAAGAAATATTGGCTTTGGTGTGGCTTCATCTTCTTAGATCCCGAGGAAAGGAGGCTTCTTTGGAGAAAGGGAAGAAAGCATCTGATAGGAATCTAGAGACAAGTTACCTATTCATGCTACTGTGTGAATTCTGTAGAAAGGTATTTTAAAAGGGACTTCTCTGGATTATGCCTCTCCAAAGGTGCCAGTATCCATGAAAAGATCCTAGCACAGCGACTGCTACCATGGAGCCAGGTACAGAGACAACCTTATTTATAATGAGTCTGCACGATGCAGTGCTTGAAAGGGAACTTGTTGCCTTTTCCCAGTAAGTGATATGAAGGAGTTTTCCATGAAGACAAAAAATAGGGAGATTTCCTTATTCTGATAGTTTTCTCCTGGGTATTTGTGCAAGATGGAAGGGACTGTGAATAATTTTTAACAGGCAGAAAAAAGATCCCATTCTTCCTGTTACCTAGCAAAGACAGAACTGCCTGGAGGGCACTCATCCAGCAGAAGAAAAGGAGACAGTCTGGCCTGTAATTGGTGATCTTTACACATCTCAGTCTAAGTGATATATAGAAAGAATATAACTAAATCCAGAGAAAATGATGATAGGTTGGATAGATATCTGATTTAGTTCCAAACACGATGATTCATCTGCTATGTATTTTCTTCCTCCTTGTTGGATTTATTTACTATTTAATCAAAGAAATCCATCTAACTTTTCTTTGTGCATTTTTTTCTCTTCTCTGCTTCAGTATGACAAACACCTTAGGGGCATGCTTGCTTTTTTATCTTCTTTGATATCTCTTATCAATGTTGCATGACAGGACCAATGTTAACATTAATTGCTTTTTGATGATGCCTTTATAAAGCACAGTGTCCTTTAATGAAGAAAGGCGATGCACGTTTGACTCTCACTCTGGATTAGCATTAAAATTTCACATGTGTTCCTCATGTTAATAACAATGATCAACTTATCTAAGTGAGTCCCTTAGCGATTTGTAATTTATAAGCTTCAGACTGTTAATTTCCTGTTCATTTCAGTGGAAGTGGAATCACATCCTTTAAAACGATCAACAGCAATTATTAGCCTCTGCCTATGAATATTATGCATAGTAATGTGCAAATATGTTTTTAAAATGATTTTTTTCTTTAAGTTTTTCTGTACAGTGTCGATTTTCTGTATATTTTCCTCATGTGGATCCCTCAAGCACTCTGTTTACTTAGCAGCCTTTGCTTCTGCAGTCTATTAGCCCTCTCTGTGTGCCTGGAAGAGGAAGGCGCTTGTAGAAGGCAGGACTGGCTCTTTAGCAGATGCATCTGGGGCATTCCCTTTCAATGATGCTCACCATGGAAGGCAAGCACATGTATTAGCGGACAGAGCACCTGTAGTGTCTTGTGCTAGCAAGAACATTCATCCTTGAGGCTTGGTAATGACAGGAAAATCCTACTTTCAGGAAGAAAACCCTTAATAACATAATTCTCTACCTAATAAATTCATTTATGGAAGTGTTTCATTCTTTTTATCATATTTTATTATACATGCATGTTTTTCTCATGCCACTCACTTATTTTAGTATTAAGCTGCTGCTAAAACTTCCTGTCACACTTGAAAAAGACTAAAATTTCTAGTTAAGAATGAACAGAAATTTCTTGATCTTTCATCCAGCAACTTTCAGACTGTTCTTATAATAAAATAATCCAAAGTCCAGAAAAACAGATTTATGGTTTGTCGTATCATTTTGACATTGTTCAAAACATAGCTTCAGTTTATGACTGACATACCAGAACACCACATAAAAGCACTCCTTTATATAAATGGTGATCAGTTCTTGCAAAAGCGAGAACTACATTGGTAAGTAAAACTAAAAGCAAGATTCATTTATGAGAGAGCCTGACTTCTATTTTAAACCAAAGTACCCCATATATTTTCTATAAAAAGGCATTATAATGATTATTCAGTAGTTTCCTCTGGAAACACAGAGGTGCCCAGATTCATTTCTTTTGCACATTTCAAACCTGTTTTTTCTGCTTAGCAATGGGTGGACCTGGTAGTATATATAGGGTGTCATGGAGAATAATGTCTTTTTTCATCCGACTGCAAAAATTAAGCCTTGACATTGACATGAATGTGGTTCCTCCTAAAGCCATAAATGATAATCTTTTCAATAACTTTATCATGCTTTTGAGGATACCCCCCAAAATCTCATATATTTGTCTTTTATTTTTGAGAGGGCTTTTTTTTGTATGGCAGTGGTAAATTCAAACTATCCGTAATACAACGTCAGAGAAACAGATTTGCATGTACCAGTTCTGAAAGAATAAAGCCATACGATCTTTTTAAAGAAAGGTTTTCATAACATTCTCTAATCTAATGAGAGATATTTCACAGCATATGACTACTGATTGTGCATCTATACATTATATTTATACACTATTTTCAACAAAACTAGACAAATAGAGAATGAAGATACGTAAAAAAATCTTTGAGGAAAGATTCTGGCTAGCTAACTTGAAATGTGTACTGCCAACTGCTTCTGTGGAAATGACTGGCTTTAATTATATTTAACTGCAGAAAAGAATATATGTATATATATAGATACACATAAATATAAGAATTGACTCAAGCTAAATGGTCCTGCAAAGACATCCATTTCCCAACCCCAAACTCATCTAATACAATTCCTAATACTTTACTACAGATTTAAGATTCTCAGCGAAGAAGACATCGATCTTCTAAAATTTTACTGTTTTGCAGAATAAATACAGGTAGTATGCATGATGCTATAGGAAAGGTGTAACATAAATTTAGTTTCTACCCCAGAATAAAAACCTTTTCTTTAATTCACTATGTTTTATACTCAGATTCACCGATTTTAACAACTAACAGATCACGAAGTCTGCCAGCTGTGCAATACAGATCAAGGAACTTAGCTGTGAAATCTGTATATCAAAACCAGATATGTTTGGCTTACTGAAAACCTAACTTCTTCATGTGAGGCACTGCTCTGTATGTGCTGTCTGGTGCTTACGGTAATTTTACAGTATGAGAAAATGCGTAGATTACCCAGCTAATACCTCAATTTCCATTTGAAATGATCTACTGTGCCAATGAGAAATGAGGGAAAGCAATACTAGATATATATGTGTTATATCAACCATGTTTTAAATAGCACTTTAAAATAACACATATGTCTGAGCATTAGGTATGTTTGAGTTATTTCACAACGCACTGTGCCTCTCTTGTGCTAAACTGGGAATCAGTTAGTGGCCCAAGGCATTTGTGACTTGTCTGTGTAAACCTCCTATTGAGCCTGCAGGTTCAAGCCCAGAAGCAAATACAAGAAATAGAAAAGGTCAGTTGTGAAATGCTTTTAACTTCTCTGAGAGTTACTATTTTTTCCCTCCATGTTTATATATCATGACAAATACGCTCATATTTATTTATGAATTATAAAACAAGGCAGGTAGTAGAAAAACTCTCTTGGTGACAGCAAGGAATGGCTTCCTCCGTCAGCACAGAAAAACACGAGGAAAAGCTCTTATGCATAGGACTCTACCTATATTCTACTCTATAGAATGAAATCAATAATCTGTCAGAGGAGATGCTTTAAGCTCAGTGATGCTGTTGACACTACCAGGAACAACATGTGCACTTTTGCCTTACAAAATATGACCCACCATAATCTCTTGTGACCTCAAACTTTTCTTCTCATCTTGCCCCAGTAAAGAATACCATGAACCTGGGACCTGGCTATAGCTGCCGTTTGAGTTAGTGATGGGATCGAGCCTTTGAATGTGTAATTTTGAAGAAGATGTCTGATAAATAAAATAACTCTGACATGAAAGTTAAAATTCTGAGAACAGTATGAAAATAATGTAATTTTGAAATTCTTAAATGCTGAAGGAGAAATTTATCTTCCTACAAACTCAAGACAGAACTAATTAGATTCATCTATGTGTACACACACACACATATATTCTACTGTGAGTAGACGATTTAGTATGCAGATACAAGTAAAATCTCTGTACAAACTAACAGAATAGTCACCTCAGTGTGCTGGTACTTGCTGCTTGACATGAGGAAAGAACAAAGAAGGAAAAACATGCTTTTTAATAGATTTTGTAAGCAAAAGATCACTGAAATAAAGTAATAAACAAGCACTTAAAAAAAGTTATTGAGTTAGCTGTTTTGAGTATAACAATAAAAGCAACATCATAAGTATAAATAAGGCTGCCTTAGTTAATGGTTATTTCATGGTTACTTTCACATTGTTTGATTTTTTTTTTGCCAGTGACTGTACAACAGATTCCTCTGATAGCTTTTTAACAGAGGTGCAAGATCAGTTTAAAAAATCTTATCATACTGTACCTTGATCAAATTGTGTCCTACAGAGTAGACGGTTGTAATTTTCCCTTTCTCTCCAGGAGCATGAATACCCGTGCCGTACCCATGCCATGCAACTAAATAAGGATTGTGGATTGTAATCCAATACTTAACGCGATCTCCAAAGGTCTGGAAGCAGAAGGTGGCATAGTCATTGAAGATATCAATCACGGATTCATTTTTCCATCCCCCATATTTTTCTTGCAGTGTCCAGGGCAGGTCCCAGTGATACAGAGTGACCACAGGGTCAATATTTCTGTAGACCAGGGAGTCAATAAGGCTGTTGTAGTACTGGAGTCCTTTTTCATTGGGAGTTGCCACCACTCCGGTGGGAAAAAGTCTTGACCATGATATGGAAAACTGATAAAAAGTAACTCCCAAAAAATCCAAGGCTGATAAATCTTTGTCCAGCAAGGTATAGCTGTCACTGGAAAGGTCTGTGTTTTCGGCACCTCGGAGCACCGTGTGGATGAACTGATCCCATACGGAGGCTCCTTTCCCGTCCTTCCTCCAGCTGCCTTCCACCTGCAGTGCTCCTGTCCCCACACCCCACAGAAACCCTTTGGGGAACGTGTCATACAGAAACATATGCGTTTCACTCACAGGGCTGAAGTTGGGGTCCTTTTTCCACACAGATCTTCCCTCTCCTGCAAGCCCGGTAACTGTCCTCAGGAAAACCAGAGCCCAAAAAGCAGTGAACCTCTTCAGCCGTCGGCCACACATCCTGCTCTTTTGTAACGCCGGTGTTAACATCGGATTTCTTTCACAGATGCTGAAAAAACATCCATTCATTCCCCGGAGTCCCCGCTGCACTGACTGTCTTCATTTGCCACTAACTGCTGGAGTGCCTTATCAAAGCTTCTCTAAAAGCCTGCAGTCGTAAAAGCCCTGTCAATGATTAGCCTGAACTGCGAGACCCAGGATGGGTCAGAGAACAGCGCAGTTTTAGGGAGGTGGCCCCTGTGGGATCACCCAGGCACCTGGGCTGCGTCCCTATCCTGGTGAAATAGGTTACCTGCACACTATGAACACTAGTTTAGCTTTAGTTAAAGCTAGATCACTCAAATGGAAGGATACTAAGTGACAGGGGTGCTAACAAGCTATTCTATCTCTATTCCTCATGCAAGGGCATTTCAAAGAAACATGGAAGATATATATTCCATATCACATGTTCCAGTTAAAGAGTGAGATAACAAATAACATGTTAAATAAGAAGGCTATGACCAAAAGCTTCTGTGATGACTTTTGAGTGACTTTTCCCAGAGCTGAATTTTTTACCTATGAGAAATTCAACATAAAACATCAGGACACAGCTTATAATTACACCCCAGACAGATCTAATGAAAGCAAACCTTTTTTTTTTCCCCTCTCTGCACCTAAATATCTCTTTCAGGTCAATCTCTCCTTGAAGCTCTTTGTTTAGGTGCATATCTCCAGATATTTACAAGCGTCTTGTGCATGTTTTCTCACATTATCCACACACAGAAAGATCAAGTTTACCTTTCTTTGGGAAAAACTGACAGCTTGCTCCTGTTCTGGGCAGACCTCCAAATGCTAGGTCTGCTAGCCCCACAATTTAACAATTTAATTGTGCTTACATGGAAATTCTGCTACTTGGCAATCATAACATTTTACCTTTCTGTATAACTAGATGGCTAGAAAGGCAAAATATGATTCTCCAGTTCTCCACTGCTCAAGCATGATCGTACTTCTGCAGGAAAACTCTCCTTGGATTCACGTGGGAAATTCAGTTACGGAGAAGAGGTATAAACATATCCCACTGACAATGTAAAAATGCAAAGCAAGTTAAGTACTTCATTCAAAAAATGTATGTTTTAATATCCTACATATGTCTGGTGTAAAGCTCTATGTATGGTAACAGGACAAAATTAATACAGGTCTGTTCCAGTTCTTAAGCAATTCCCTTGATTTTTTTTTTTTAATGAAGATTAGCATAGATAAATAACCCTGAAAGATGTTATATCAGTACTGATTAATTTAATAATCTTGATATATGTTGGTACAGTGGATCCTTTACGCTGCAGTGATACAATATTTCTGAATAGTCACATCTTTTAAAAAATTAAAAGCACAACAAAACACATGTCAATAAATTAAATACGTGAGATGTAGGATATATCCATCCACTTCTGGATCACATTGCTGAACAGATTCACAGAACTCAAAGCCTGCATCAAGCATCCTTGCATGAGCGCAGAGATGCACTGAAGTGTGGACACGGGAGCATCTCTCCTGAGGCCGGCATTCTGCTCCAGTGCATGAGCTCTGCTCATATGCAGGATGTCAGAGTCCAGATGGACGGCCATTTAGTATTCCTGCTGCTTCGGAGAGCTTTTTTGCAGGCAGCTGAAATGTCTTTGCACAGCATTGCATCATGCCTGTTAGACATACCTTTGGTTTAACAGTGAAGCTGGCTAAAGCACTGGCAGACATTTCATTTTTCTGTGGTTCAGTTGCTAAAAAGCTGTAAACGTGGTATATGCTTCCTTTTACGATAAACAACAACATATCTATCTCAGTGTTTATTCTTAACTCTTTCTCTGCATCACCTCCACGTTAAGCAGTTTCATCACAGAGGACGAAGGAAACTCTTAGCAAACTTACGCACTGCAGCTCTCTGATGGTGGGTGGCCACCAGCAAACAGTTTGCCCATCATAACCAGTCCCGCACTCCCTTAAGCACCTGGAGCAACTGCTGGCAGATCTCAGCATTGACCCTGCAGAGGCAGTTTCGGAAACAGTGAGGAAAGGTATCGAGTTCAGCACATTTCTTTTCTATCACACACTTTGAAACACATATTGGGATAGTTATTGTATGACTGTAATCCTCCCATTTTAATGCTTTTAAAAGCAAAAGCATTTTAATGCTTTGATTACGTACATGATACTCGATGAAAGAGAAAACCTAAACACGAATCATTATGGACACCACAGCATCTCAGAAGCAAATAGTTTCCAACAACTACCTGATGTTTGAGATCAACACACCCGTGACAGCTCTGTAACACTGTGGCTGTGCAGCAACAAGTGGCCTCTCCCCAGGAGCAACAGCAGAGCTGGTGCAACCTGCATTTTCTTGTAGACAACACGGTGCACTGGCATGAGATGTGCACTGTATCAGAGCCTTGTGCTCACAAATCCTGAATTTGGACAGGTTATGAACTGGATTTCTTTTCCTATTATTGACGGGATTGTGAGCACAGTTTTGAATCACGGTTTCAAAGGTTCCTATAAGACCCTGAATCTACTTTCTTCTTTGTCAGGTTTAATGGTTTGGGCTGTGATGTTTCTTAATGAAGTAAGAGGAGATGAAACCATTGAAAGTCATACAAGGATGTGAACTTGGGAAGGAGGTTATGATTAGCTATGCAAAGAGTAGGGGAAAGGAAAGGCTGTGAGCATTAATCTGTAAAACAAGTAGTACAGACCAGTGAGCTGTGATCAGGAACGTGTGACAAGCAAGGGTGCACACCAAGGGGAAGAGAAGAGCAGGGAATAAATGGTGCCGCCAGCTCAAGTGACAGAGGTCAGAGAGGGCTCCTGCGCGGGTGCTGTGGGTGGCTGCAGGACGACGTTAAGGGGTGCCATGTCCTGCATGTCCCTGGGCTTGGTGAAACCTCTTTCAGCATGAACTGAGGCTGGAGGAGTCTGTGCTTCTGGGTGCCCTTGCCACTGCTGCCACGGCAGCTGCGAAGCCTAATGGTTATGCACCTCACCTAATTTTCTTCTCTATCCTTGCCTCTGCCAAGTGATTCAAATTACGAAACCAACTTTTCACCTGACCATTAATTATGTAGTCTTGTTATTTTGTGGTCATGTGACCTGCAGAAGTGCTGAACACATCACCCCAAAAGAATGGAGGTTGAGTGCATACAATGGTAGTCTGAGCTAAGGCACAGCCATTCTGCCTCTATATACTCAACTGAAGATAGTGAAAAGATTTAAGAACAAAGTTCACTTAGAAAAAGTGTAACGTTTAGATTAATGTGGTAGTTCTAAGCACTCAAAAGTCACAACTTAGGTTATGTAATTGCTCTCAGTAGCGTAAAACATACCAACATTACCTTACAGTCCTTACACAGCAAAAGCTGTTTGAGATGGGATCAAATCTTTTCTAAAGACACAAAATTGTGATGGATTCTCTGGAAAGCCTAACGTAAATAGAAACTAGATCACAGATTTAAAAAGAATTTTTGGTCTGCTCAAAATACAATTTCTTATTTCTACAGTGTAAGAGAAGATCATTTATTTTTACCAGAGACTTTATTAAACAAAACTGTTTACAGAATACACAAGAGATAAATTATCATCTAGTAAGTCAATATTTCAATATTTATCAATGTCCTTTAGAAAACATTGAATTTCACATGAAACTTTAATTTCAGAAAAGATGCTGGTGTTGTTTCCTTCATAGCATTAGAATACTTCTTTAGAGTAATTCTTATTCTGTGAGGTCCTCTCATCATACACGAGGGTCAAAGAACACGTTAGCCATGTGCCATGACACACAGCAAGGATTTCTTGAACGATGGGAGTGTATCGGCACTGTGCGCTCTGAATACTGAGAAATGCTGCCCGGTGGATGTCATATCTTAGTATCATGTAACAAGTTTACGTGCTTTACCCTTCAACTAAGCTTCAAATAATGCAAAATATAAAATTTGTCTAACTCTACAGAAAATATTGCTTCAAAATAGATACAATAAAAATTGATTCAATTCTCAAATTTTATCAACATATTAAAATATACAAGTTCAAATATAAAATGAACTAAAAATATTAACAAAAAGGAAAATAACTAATATATATTACTCAACATCAGGACAAATTTTCTTCACGCAATCTTCTCCCTCAATAAAAAAGACAAGGTCTTCACTAACAAGAGTTAAGAATATTTCTGTTCAGTACAGAAAAAAATGGAGTCTTATGAGTGTATAAGCACCTCAGGTTTTAAAATATATTTTGTAAAATATCAGCATAAAGATCACCCCCAAAACAGGTTATAGGTGATTTGAAAACGAGTCTGATTTATTTATTATTTGGTTTATTTATAAGTAGGATGATAACATCGAGTGTATTCAGCTGTTTTTTAGATAGTACTTTATATCGGATCATAAGCCTTTAAAAACATAACCCTATATCAGTGATAGGACCAAATGTGATATTGTCCTATTTTATCTTATAAAGTACATCATAATACAATGAGTATTTGGTTTTGTTTCCAGCGACAGAGTGAAGTTTCTCATACTTCTAGTGGTTTCATAGCCTTGCATGTAAAAACAGAGCAGAGTTTCTAGTTTCTCCACTGTAACCAGAAGCAGATTATGCTCATTCCAGGTATTTGGGGCAATCTACTTTATGTAAGGGGTTAAACGCCTGCCTTTCGAGCAACACGAACATGTCACAAGCCCAGAGGCACATACCGCTCAGCCTGATGTTATTCTAGGTGCCTTTATCAAATACAAACATAGATAACCACCTGCAATAATTCTTTAATATTATTTAAACAGTTTGTGTGGCTCTTACAAATGTCAGCCATTTTAACTGCTCTTAATTTTGGTATCAGGAATCTGTACAGCTTTAAAAAGGATCTAATGAGAATTAAATACATAAATACAAACATATAATTAGAGTTGCTTTTCTAAAGTGATACCATTTTGTTTACATAGCCATTACAGGCCAAGATTTATGGCAATTTGCAAAAAAGCAGGGAAATCACTGCCTGTGCTGTGGCTTAACATTTTACTTGCTTCCTCTTTCATTTTTTAAGGCAGAAATGCTAACTCACAAGCTATGCTAATACTACAAATATGAAGGAAAGAGCCCACCTGACCATATGAATTCATAAAAGAACAGCAGCAACTTCTATATAAGCAGGGCCTTAAAATTACTTACAGCCCAATTCAGGGAATTACACAGAAGCAGTAATAGATATGATGCACACTCATTCTCAGGTCAGGCAAAAATCTCCATCGGATTCTCTTTCTGGTTATCTCTGCAGGGACTTCGCCGTGATGCCAAGGAGGGAGCCTCTTCCTCGTGCAAAAAGAGCAAATGAAGTGAATGCAGGAGGAATACAAATGATTTGTCCCGCAAGACAAGTAGACCTGCGTTCATACTCTTTACTTCTTTATGAGCGCTTTCCTAAACCAACGGCAGCATTTTAAGCTAATAAATTCAGTTCATCTTTTTTTCTTCCCAAGACTAGCAGTGAGTAGGGAATCAACAGGTTGGCAGAACAGAGCCATCAAATAAGTAATTCTTATTTAAGAGTAAACTTATGTTAAGAAAACTGCTTTTTATTTGGCTTGCCTAATTTTTTTTTTCTCTCTCTTCTTTCAAAGAAGAAAACATAGAAGATTCCATTAAAAATGTAATTAGAAATAAAGAAGTCAGTAGGTATAGATTGAGCTTTTCCCTCCTCTCTCAAACCTCGACCACAGCCTGTGAACTAGGCCTTAATGAATGGGAGAAACTAATGCAGGAAAATAAAAGTCTAAGGCTGCGAAAGAGAGGAGTCAAACCGCGTTCAGGCCTTAAGAAACACGAGGGAAATAAATTTAGTGCACGGGGCTGACGCCGATCGGCCTCGCACTGACTGCGCTGCTGCATCACCAGGTACCGGCGACGCTTCACTTGCGTCGGCGCATTAAGAGCAACAAGGGGAGCCGCGGAGACAGCAAGCGCAGCGGCGCGGGGGCGGCGCCGGGGGGCGCCGATGGGGTACGGCGGCCTGCAAGATGGCGCCCGCGCCGGGGCCGCTCCACGCCGGCGGTCGCGCCTGTGACGCCAGCGGCGCGCCAGGTGTTCGGAGTTGGCGCTAACCGGGCCGGGGGGCGGGCGCGATGGAGCCGGCGGCCTCCCGCTAACGAGCGAGACGAACAGCCGCCAGCGGCATGGTGAGTGCCGCCCCCGCCCCCGCCGTTCCCGCCGCGGGCCCCTCGGGGCGTGGGGGAGCGGGGAAAAGAGCGTTGCGCAATCTCCCGCCGGCGAGGCGGGGGCGTCGCGCAGCAGCGGCCGTTGGGACCGTTGAGCCGCTGCGCGCGCCGGGCCAGGACAGGCCAGGCCGCCCCTCAGAGCCGCGCGGGGTGGAGGTGGTTGTGGGCCTGGTCGTCCCGCTCCCCGCTGCTGCCCTTGGGCTGGGCCCGGTTGCGCCGCAGGCGCCTGTGTGGGGACCCCCCTGTTATGTGGCAGACAGGCGGCAGTGGCTCCGTCCAGGGCCATCTTCCCCCCAGGCTGGTGGTGAAACAAGGGGCAGAGTGTGGGGGGCTCCCTTGCGCCGCCCCTGTGGGCAGGAGGCAAATTGGCCTCCAGTGGCTAAATGCTGTCCCGGTTGGTGCTGGCTCCCGTATCTGTACGGGGAACGCATGCCTCTCCTGTGCTCAGATGCGCAGTGTGCAAGGTTTGCAGGGGGGCAGCCAGGTCAGAGGAGGAGAGCATGGTTCCTGAGGGGACACGAGTATAAATAATGGGGGGACCCCTCTCCATGGGAGATGTAAATAAACTGTAAATATACCCGTATGTGCTTTCCAGTGCACTGCTCCTTACACAGCTGTTACAGGACTGAATTCTGTCATGACTGGCTAAATTTCCCTCTGCTTAGATGGGATCTGCATGCAGCTGTGTTACCTGTTTAACTAAGCACCCTTCTACTCCAGCTTCTTTCAGCTCTGGTTTTGGAATTCTTCTAGTTTACCTAGAATTTGGCTGTGTTTATACCCTGCACCAGACAGCAGCGATGGGCAGTACCACCTGATCCTTTCACAGAGTGATGCAGGAGATCTGTCCGCACTACGGATCCGGATACTATTAAACCATGCTCTTTTATTAATCTGTTAGTAGGTTTGATGGCCTAGATCTACGTAGGAAGACAAGAAAGATTTGCTTCCTCCTTTCCCAACTTCCTGGATAAAAGCTGCCTTCCTTCCTGTCATCTCTTTCTGAGATGTGTACATCCCACAAATTTGGGCACTCTCCTAGAAGGGAGGAAGTCAACCATGGTTGTGGGGAGGGGAAGGAATGCAGTGCACCTATTGCTGTTGCAGGTTTGGACAGGGATGCAAAATGTAGTGGGAGTAACTGTGCCCTGTGTCTTGACCACACAAACATACTGGCATTCAATGTGTACATGTAAACAGACATTTTTCAAATATGAGTAGACCCTGTCTGCCCCATTCTGCAGGATCTCCTCAGTTCTGCTGAACTGCTCTGTGCTAGAAAGGATTCACTTTTATCCAGATTAGTCTGGTTGTGGTACCATGTAAAGAGCTTTACCCCTACAACTGAGGGAATGAATGTTTGGTGGCAGGGGCTGCTCGAGCTGCCTCTGCTGCTGTGAGAAACATCCGTATGGCCATAACTGTAGTATGATTTGGTATCACATAGAACTGTGATATTGTATAGCCTGTGCCTGTGAAACTTTTGCTTAAATTAATATAAGTATCCATACTGATATTACTGATTTAACTGAGGCAGTATTTTAAAATTGATTTTAGTTAGTGTTAATTTGGAGGGATGCCAAGGCTGATGTGCAAAACCCCCCACTGAAAAAGTCAGGTTTATAAATGAGCACAAATTACTTCTTTGATTCAAAGCTCATATGGACATATATGTTGGAGTACCTAAATTAAATTGCATTACTTTCATTGCAGTCATTGAGCTAGGCTGAGGAAATTCAATATTCTGTCTCACAATTTAGTTTTGAGATGCAAACTTAGTTGTAACAACATTATTCTGGAAAATACTCTGCTTGACTTGACCCCAGTCAAGAAAACAAGTTAACAAGATTGCATGTGTGGCTCTCGGTGCAGTGCTGTCTGTATGGGTTACGTTCTTACAGGACTGAGGTATCATCCAGGCTTTGGAACAGCTTTGTACTGAAATTCTGTTCTTCTAGGGTTTTTGATTTAGAATCATTTTAAATGCAGGAAAAAATGTGACAAAAGTTAATTTGGAGTGTTTATGAGACCAGTGTTGCAAGGACAGCTTTTATAACTTAATTTTCTAACTTCTAACTTTCTTAAAAGTTGCCCTAATAAGCTCTGTAAGTAACCAGTATTTGCGCTAACAAATTGGTTTAAGTTTCAATCGGCCTCATTCCTCCCAAGTCAAACCGACTGAAATCTTTAAGAGAGAACTTGCAACCTACTATCTGCCACTCCTGCACAGGACTGTGTGAAGGCCGTCAGGAACTGGGCCCCCTGAGCCGTTAAGGAGGTTACACACGTTCAACAAGACAGCTCAGCAGGAAGCAGTGCATGTCACTGCAGTGTTTTCGGGCAACCCTGCTATGCACCAGCTTGTCTCCAAACGCAGCGAGACTGGTCAGAAATACTGGCCTTGCCTGGGATCGGGGTTAGGTCTCCACAAAATGTAGCAGTCTAGATACGGATCAGAATCCTGCTTAACAGCCATGGTTTAAAAGATGCCCCTTAACTTCACTGTCCTAGCCAAGGAGATCACCTAGGACAGGCATCCCAGTGAATATATTTTCAGCATTCAGACTCATCAGTCTTGTGGTTTCTGGGGGAGCATCCCTTTGGGAACTTCTCAGTCACATGCGTATAAGCCTCCTCCCAATTGAGTGCATCCAGATAAAAAATAAACATACACAGCTTATTTCCACAGTTGTGCAATGAGTTAATTATTTTCCTGGGGTATCTAAAAAATTGTGCAATAACATCTGGCCTTTATGCATCTCTGATAAAAGCTTCTTAGAAAGGTAACTTTATTACTGCAGTATGACATATTTTTCTGCAAACAATTTGAATTCACTGTCTGTTTTAGTCCAGTAGTGTCTAATAAGGTTACCTTTTCTTCAGAAGAGTAGGGTGGCTGAGGGAGATCACAGGCTACATAACACTGAAGATTGAATAAGATTATATGTAGTTGCCAAATTTCCTTTGTTGCCTAGGGTTATGTATTTAAGTCACCACAAAAATAAAATTTATTACCCAAATACAAACCTTTAGTTAAAAAACTCCAGGTGGCTTGTGTGAAATTCTATTTACACTTCTTTTTTTTTCTGAGAAACTGCCTTAACACAAACAGGTAGCAATAAAAAAAAAAGGAAAACTGCCATTTCTTGAGAATTGAAGTAAAACTTGCAGCAAGAGAGTAGATTGTGCTGTGTTAAAATAATGGAGGTGTTAGAATATGTAGCTGTATCACCACAATATTTTCACAGAAAAAAAATAGTATTTTCGTGGATGGTGTTTTCTTATGCTTTCTGTACAAATGAGTACAAGATGTTGCTTTGAGTTAAAGAGAAAAAATATTCTCCTTTGACTTGTTAATTTAATGAACTCCTGTCTGCATCATCAAAGATACTAGAAACTGACTCTCATTAGTTTATTTTAGAGGTTAGACTGATTTGAATGAATTACAAAAGGTAACACCTTGTTAAGGTGACTCTAGTTCTTTTTTTTTTAAATTGTGCAATAACAATTTAGTTGCTCTTTATGTGGTATTCATTTTGTGGATTACTGTTGTTTTTAAAGAGCTGATTTGATACCTCCTGAGAACCAATCACCAAAAAGTTGTAATTTACATGTTGTACTCTGGGCTTTAACGGTTCAGGGACATTGGTTAAAAATAGTGGAAGAACCTGGTGCATGCAGGTTGGTTTCATATATTTTCTTAAGTCCTCATTTTATAAGCAAGATATAATTATTTCCTTATATCAGTGTATAAGAAATAACATTACTGCATTTGGTGTTTGCAGAGCAGCTCACTTACCGTGTATATGTTCACTAGTCAGCCATTTCTAGTTAAAACCTACAATTAATATAGAGCTGTTGTTGATTTAAAATTAGTTGTTCCTGAAATATTAACTTAATCATTGGAGAAAAAGGTTTCTCACTCTACTTTTTCCTGTTTGCAGACTCAATGTTGTTATATGCAGCTGATGCTAAGAGGAAACAACACTTTTGAATCTAGAAAATTGCTATAAACTCAATACAGTGATTAAGTTACAAATCCCCCGTATTTTGTGCATGCTTACAAGTAGTGTCTTCTAGTGGTCTTTGCCCTGTAGGGCTCTGATAGCCCAAATAATTGGGGATCTGGTAAGATAAAAGGAGCTAGAGATACTTTTCATTGATGGCACTTTTATAAAATAGTAACTTCACCTGCGGTGCCTTGTAATGCTCCAAAACTGACCAGCTGAACCCAGTGACAAGGAAGGGGATGGGTGTCACCTGGGCACCCCAGGGCCCTCCCTTTAGCTTCTATATAGCTAACCTGGGAGCACCCTCCTTCCTTAGAAATGGCTGCTGCCCCTCGAGGTGGTGCCGCTGAGCAGGTACAGGCTTTCTCAAGTTGTCTTTTAAGCTGATTTTTTTTTTTTTTGCAGGGTAGTATATTTGTTTATGTGTCAAAAATGGCCTGTTTCTATTGAAGTTTCTTTTTTTTTGTTGTTTTGTTTTTTTTAAACATATATAGGAAGTTTTTTTTCTTCCCTTATTATTGTTCTATCATAGAACAATATGAAATAACCTTATAAGCTATAAAACAGACCTTCTGCAGTTTTCTGTGCTAGATTCTTAATGTAACTTTTCTTTTTGCTTAAGTTTTAATCTGTTTCATAGTGAGATGATGTTTACTGTCATAAATTTTAGGAAGATGGAGGATGGTGAATGTGCTATTTCTTGACAGCTTTCTAGCTCTTCTTAGAGCATTATTATCATTTTATTATTTGATGCTATTTGATACCAAAGTTGGTAATTTTAACTGTAAGAGTATCTTGGGCTAGGTTTGTGAAATAAAAAGAATTCTAATTATGTATGTTTTAAGTGGCTTTATTTTATTGCTGATGGAAGTTTGTTTTGAAGTGTATATTGTTAAAGATGCCTAGCCAATGGGAAAAATAAACTTTTTAATGACTCAAAGGCTCACCTACATTTAACTTGCTGATCTTTGCTCTCTAGCCTGTAAGTAAAATGCCCAGATCAATAAATACTGTAACACAAGAGTTGTTGAGGAACTAAATTGCTGTGTTAAGTGTAATGCTGTTGTGTAGTGTGCAACTTCTAAGAGCTGTGTGTAAATAAATAACTTTTATATGTATGTATAAAAAAATCTCTATTTTCTCATTTAATAGGATATCCGGAAATTCTTTGGGGTTGTACCTTCTGGAAAAAGGCAAGAACGTGAGAATGTGAAAAAGAATGAAAAAACAAAAAATGGGGAAGGGACCTCAAGTGGGAAGAAAAGAGGAAAGGAGGCTAAGGTTAGTTTTGTTTTTTTTCTTTGTGAAGTGCTTGGCATTGTACCTGTGGCATTTTTTTTTTTTAAGTCTTAATTCTTTCTCGATAGTCAAGAAACAAAATAGTTGTCAGTTCTTTTTTAAAGACCTAGGAGGAAACTACCTGTTATAATACATTTATATTATTACATTTATATATTTATATGAATATTATTAATATCGACTTCTAACAGTAAAAGTCTGTAGGTGGTAAAGTTACAAGTTTTTGAAAATATCAGGGCTGTAGGACAAAGGGAGATAAAAATTAAATGTTCAGGTTTGAATGTAGAAAGAATCTACTTTTAAGTTGTTATAGCTTTGCTTGTAGATACCTATTTTTTTTCAAAGAGGGGTGCATATGCATAGTTAATGTACATGTATAAAAATAACACATTTGGGGAGATGAAACAGTGTGATATAGAACCAGCTGGTACTTCATTAGTATTTTACTATTGGCTATTATTTTGAATTATTTTGGATTATGGCAGGTACAGCTGAGCCATTATCCAGAATGGAACCTGAAGAATACTAGTTGAGCTCCTTGCAAGTGATGTATTGGCCTGTACCCCTGTTACTTTTGCTGGGACTATGTCATTTCTTTTTTAGATTGAAATTTAGAAGTTCTTGAAAGTCTGTCTGGTTTAATTAATATTAAACCTGAAATATTTGTTCTTAATAGCATAATCTACTGTTTACTTGAAGCATGTTTAACTTTACCGCTATGTTTTCTTTCTTGTTTTCTTCCTCATTTCTGCTGAGTTAACCCAAAGGTTTAGTGTGTTTATTTGTTGCACTAACAGACTGTTACCATTAGGTAAATTCATCCAGTGAAGATGATTCCAAACGAAAGCCAACAAACAGGAAAAAACGAATAATATACGATTCAGGTAATTAATCCTGCTTTGTACCTTCTGAAAAAAAAATTAAGGTTGATTAGCTAAAAGCTATGTCTGGAAATGGGGCTCTGTGTCTAACAAAAATTATGTGCATCTGTGCTGGTGGAGAGTCATATCTTTGCATGCACTGTTTATGGACATTCACAGTAATTATTGCTGGATAGCTAATAGCATTTGATAATAAAGAAGTGCAACATGTGACATAAATATAGAATAGTGTGAAATAGCAGTTAATAAGACCTCTTTCTCTGTCTCTTTTTAATCAGTCAATCTGATGCTAAATCTAAATTTTATTATTTGCTATCTTGCATAGAAATTATTGGGAACTTTAGGTTTCTCCTTTTATTAGAGATCAATAACATCCTACACTGCGTGGGAGTCTGGTTATATAGTGTAATTTCACATTTTCTTAAACTGCATATACAGGAAATGGAGGCAATTTTTATAGAATAATGTGCACTTCCATACTTTCAATTTTGAAATGCTAGCATCCCATATTTCTAGATATTTTTACATCTTAGATTCACAATGTTGAATGCAGAGAATATAATTTATGGTATTGCTTGTCCCATTCAAAAATATTCTTTGTGATGTAATAATAATAAAACCCATTTTCGAGCACTTGTATCTTAAAAAAAAAAAAAAAAAAAAACTTGCCTGTTAAGTTTATAACATAATAACCAAGAAAATTCAAATTAGGGTTTCCAAACTTACAAATTGATCTCTCTCTGTTTGAATTCTGAATCTTGCAGAACTGCTGTGAAACTGTAGAAAAGGTTGCAGGAATTCCTGTAATTCTTGAGTCTTGCTGAATTCCTGATTCCTACTTTGTCCTGTTTTTTTTTTGTTTGTTTGTTTGTTTGTTTGTTTTTTTTTTTTAGCTACTATTTAGTAATAGATGGTTACTTCTCTTATAAAAATATTGATACAAGTATCTGATCCAATGTTGAGGAAAAATATATTCAGAATTTGGAAAAGTTGTCATATAAACATTGTCCTGTTTAACTGCAGGGAATATTTCTGCAATAGGTTTGAAATATAAAAGTAATATATAATTCAGCTTTAGGGAAATAATTGCTTTAAGTTTTTGAAGGTGGAAAAGCTTTCCATGGACTGAAATACATGAATGTGTTGGTATGAATGTGTAATTATTAGGGCTTTTTCGTTTGTTTTAAACAAAGAAAAAATACAGATACATCAGCATATGCTACAGAAAAAGGCTCTGCAGCATAGCCATCTGTTAACACATTCTAGTTCTCTCAGTTTCTTCAGTTTCTGTCCTGTTTATTCATTTGGATAATAGCATGTACAATCTTCAGTCTTGTAGTTTTGTCTCCTTATAAGTCCTGGGATATGGAAAAGGGTGATGAGGATAGTGTGCCCTTGAAAAAAATATGTGGTGCGACCTCAGGGGTCTGTTTTAGCCTGTTAGTAGTTTCTGGATCAGTGTATTAACCAGCATATTATAATGCTATGTAAACACAGAAGTTCAGGCTAATGAATGCGTGTTAAAATTGCCCCCCTCCCTCCCTTTTTTTTTTTTTTTTTTTTTTTTAAACTCTGACAGTTGCACTCATTCTCAGACAGGTTTCTGATCAGATAGAAGGTATTTCTTGTTATTTAAACAAAAAGCGTAGTCTGAGTTCTGGACAAATTTTTATTTAATTCTGTACATGGTAGTATAAATGTTGACTAGGCTTTTAACTCATTGGGAAAAGATGAAACTATATTCTGACCTTCTGCATATTCTTTTTTTTTCTCAGTGAGTTGAATATTTACTAACAATTGTTAACTGATGTTATTTGATCTATTACTTAAAGTCTCTGTATATGTGGAGAAAATCTCTATTTATGCTATGGTCAAAATACAGATTCAGAAGAGGAGGTGCAGTCAGTGAAAAAATCCAAGAAGCCACCTGAGAAAAAAGCAGCTACTTCAAAACTTGGTAAAGTTCTAAAGCAGGATCCTGTTGTTTATGTTTCAGAGACAGGTAATGTAAGAAATGAGTCATTGTATGTTCAGCTATCATGAGCTAGATAATGTGAGGTGGGATTGATGGTTTAATTGTTGTACTCTTAAATTTAAGTCCCAATATTGAGGAAGAACAACTATGTCCTCCTTAAACCAGCCAACCAAAAAACTACATGAGATGTTTAACCTCCAGTATTGCCAAATCATGGGCAAGGTAAAACAGAGGTGATGTTGGGATGTGGCTTAGGTTGGCTGAATTGTCCATATGATTTTATGAACTATTTTTTTGCTTAGAAGTATTTCATAGGTTTGGTGGTGGGAGTTCAGTAGGGGAAATCTTTTCACTTAAACTGTTCCCTTCCACTTTTTTTTTCTGGAAGAATATTGATCACGATTAGTCTGAAAACCTGTTTCCACCCCTAACTCCCTTTGTGTATGACTCTCCATTTCTTTAATCTTTGACGGATATGTGAAAGTTGGTAGAGGCAAAAGCTTGTGTTTTGCTCTTTACCTTCCTGCTGATAAATTCCAGAACTTAATCCCTCCAGGTCTGTTATCCTTCCAGGAATTAAAAAAAAAAAAAAAAAAAAAAAAGTCATGTCAGTGACTTGTATATACCATGCCAACTTCTCAGTCTTGGCTCTCAGCTTCCTAAATTCTTAGGATATTGTTTTGCTTTTAGGGAACGATCAAATATAATCACTGCATTCTGATCTCTTAAAGTTTTTCAGAGCCTTCTGAAATAATTTCATGGGTGATGCGCAAAATTCAACAGTTTAAAGTGTAAGATTTTGTTTAGAATTAAACCCCTCTATTGAAGCTGTCGACTTAAAATTTGCCATTATTTGTTCCTTCGAATGATACTTGCAGCTTGAGTTAAGATTGTGGTTTTATTTTATTAGTCTGATTTTTAGAAGTTTTGTGTTTGAATTTGCAATGGTTGTTAGTACTTTTTGGCACTTTGTGTTGCTTTGTATGCGATATCCCTGAGCTTTGCTCCTTAGAGAGGCGAGTCTGGTTTGACTGTAGACTTACAGAGTAGACACTTACCTGTTATAAACCTGCTGTTAATGAAAGTATCATCCTGCACAATTCTCAATAAACATGTTTCCTTCCCAACTCCCAAACAAAGTAAAAACAATGCCAATAGTAGCTATCCCTTCAGAAGCATGATTCAACTGGCTATTTTTTTTGCCTTGCATGCTATTCATCTTCCTGGCTCTTTACAGAATCAGGGTTTCTAATATGGGTTATGTACATCGTGTTCCAGAGGTGTGACCTGGCATTAGCTGTACTAAGTCACATACTCAACTGATCCTAGTTTCCCAAACGGTCAAAACCACTTTTCCTTCCCATCTTTTACTCAATTTTTTTCTTCCTTCACAATTTTTACCAGCAGCATTTTCTTCCCTTATCAATTATAAAGGCTGTTTAATAATATTGACCCCCAGAGTGGGTAAATGATTCAATTCCTGGGTAAGAAACAGAACACTTTAGGTTTATTATGCAATTGAAGGTGGTGTAATCAAGCTGTTCCCAGTGTGATACCATGGGAACGCTGGTCAAGGTTATTAGTGAAGTCCACAAAAGCCACAGCTCGAGGTTACTGTTATCTAAAGAGTCTTGGGTACACACGATTGACTTATATTGTGTCACTAAAACAATGTCTTTATAACCTCAAGAGTTTACACTTTAATTGTGTTTGTATTTAATCTATGCATAAACTATTTCTTCAACATAATGGAGATGGGGAAGTTTTTATCTTAGTAGGTATATTTTTTTACTTGACAGCTATTATCTTGAGATACTTGCAAATTTACGTGAGAGAGAGTGTGTGTGTGCATACATATATACTTTAATTTGTAAGTGTTTGTCTTTTACTTGTTTTTAATGTTACATAGTTGAAATATTAAATCAAGAACAGTCTTGTTGGACTTGTTCCAAACTTAGAACCTCCTTTTTGGGAGCTTTGCAGCAATGTTTTTGAAACAGCGTTTTTGCATTTCTTTGAATATGATTTGCCTCTAACTCTTTCTGAATCTCACCTGAAACTTTATCTTCTGTTGCTTGACTTTTTTTTTCTGGTCTTCTGTATAACTTTGCTTTAGATATAGTTTTCTTGAACAAGTCATAGGAATTATCTTAGTTTTTATAAGGATGGGTTTAGGATAATATTGGCTTGCTTTCTGTTTTTTTTTTTTTTAGCTTCTGAAGTTAAAAGTTCTTCATGATTGTGTAAGAAATACCTTGCTATTGATGACTGGAATTTAGTTTAAATGAGTGCTTAGTTTATTGATAGCCAAAGATAAAGCATAATTATTCTAGCGAATAATAGGGGAGAAAGTCTCCTCCTTTTTAATCATGTGCTAATTGAGGGGGGGGGGGAGGAAATCCAAATGTTTGTTGTATTTGTTAAAATAACACCTTGTTTAACTGATTAATGAAGTCTGGAGCCTAGAGCTTTGCTTGCAGAAGATGAGCAGCTATTGCGAAGCATTGAATCTCCTCTCGTTTCATCACAGCTGGTTAGTTTAGTAGGAATATTGTCTGTGGTGGCTTTTAGTGAGTACCTCACTATTTACGTAAAGCAGGCAGTGGTAGTTCAGTGTTTGCAGCAATTGACTTGATAGTTTGGGTATGGCAAAGTATAACTTGAAAAAAGAAGTCTTGTAGTGGAAGACTTTATGGAGCTGGGAAAACAGTAGTGCTGTGTGTTGCTGGGGAAAGGTTGTTTTTTTTGTTGTTTTTGGTTTTTTTTTTGAGGGAGAGAGTTTAGAAGATAGGACAAGAAGAAACTAGCTTGTGACTGTGCTTGCTAAATATAGAGTGCATGTTATTTAAAAAAAAACTCAATGGAAAGATAAATGCTGGTACTGGTGGCCTGTTATAGGCCCCAAAATTGGAATGCTAGGCAGAATGAACAGAGAATGACCATGAACAAGCATGTCTTGGATGTAAAAACAGCTTGTCACTTGTATTTCCTGAGCAATGCCAGCACTGTACATACTTGCGAAAACTGCTGCACATACAGAAAATGGATAGGTACGGTAAATGGCTCTTAACGTTGCAGCTTTCCTCTAGAGTGTTTTTATAAAAAGCGAGTTGAGAATATGGAGTTGCAGGATGTTAGTCATAATGTTCACTTGGGAATGGAGAGCAGAGGTCCTGGCATAGATATCTTATGAGGAAGTGGGAAACTGTCATAATGGACAAGGCATTTAGAAATAAGCCCAACTGAAATTAAATTTGGAGCAGGTATCTGTATGCTTTCAGTATTTTGTGCCTCATTTTTCCTTGAATAACTTTGCAGATATTAACAGGACAGTATACGGGTCCTGTAATAATCAGTATGCTGTTGTACTTGAGTGTGAAGTGGTAGAAGGAGAGTTGTATAAAAGTTTCACATTTATAGATAGTATCTGGTTCCTTTATCTTGATTTGCCATTTTGAACGGGAAGTTACTGGAAACTGGAGTTGTGGATGAAGCCAGACATGACCTTAAAGAGGTGACCTTGACTCTGTCAGGAGCCACAGGGTAGCCTTATTCTTGTCCCTGTGGCTCTAGGGTGACAGCAGTGTTGGGGAAAAAAAGTGTTATAACATAGATAAATCAGATTCACTTTTATTCAGTCAAATACAGAATGATTTATCACAGACAGGATTTTTGTCAGCCTGTACTTTACATGTGTCTGGAAATAAAATCCTAGAGGAATGTTGTTACAGAGCTTGAATAGGAAAGTGATAATGAATCCAGGAGTTTGTAGTAACTGGCACTGTGTTACAACCCTTATTTTTACAAGTAACCACTGTTATATAATGAGGTATTTTAACATAGTTTTTATTAATTTTTGGAGCAAATTTTAAAAAATGCTAACTAGCTTTCTAGTTAACTAGAAACTAACTAGCTTTAGCACTTTTCTTTTTTTGACTAGAATTATTCTAATTCACCTTTTTGTTGTAGAGCCCTTCCCTTTATTCTTTTTCCAATACTTGCACAAATAACCTGTGTTTTGAAATACCATAAACTCGACTTAATCATTCATTATGCTGCATTTGTATTACTAAATTGATGAAATTGCTAGCAAAAACTTTCTGAGCTTTTCTAACTGTAACTCTGAACTTGTGTAGGAGAATAGGGGAGTGCTGAGTGAACCGTAGCACTTGGTGAAAATACCCTATTTGGATGTTCTGATTTAGGAATTTGATACTGTTGTTTGTTTGTTTGTTTGTTTTTTCTCTCCTCTTTTCCTCCCATGATGATTTTATTACTGTGCTGAATGTTAATAAAAATTTGTGAAACTACTCTTGTGCAGTAAAATTCTGTTTGCTTTTTTCAGTTTAAGGAAACTTAACAACAAAAAAACCCTCCCAGTTCTTCAGCATTAAATTCCCATATAGCAAATTGTGGTATGACATTTCTCTCTTCTTAATTCATATGTGTTTTTTAATTTTTAATTGAAATTAGGTCTTGTCCTTTTTGAAGACACCTTCTAGAAAAAAACTAATTTTGCATTTGATCACTAATAAACTCTAACAACAGAACAGATGCATGATATGCCCTGGTTGCTTGTTTGGTAAGTCTAAGTGCAATCATTTAGCGGTCTGCTTATTTAACAGATTAAGTGCTGTGGCTTAGGTCTAACAGTGCATCATTAGCTAGTTATGTAATGTGTTTACTTTTACAGAGCAAAATAAAATACGTGTTTGCCCCCTCCTCCACCTGTACATTCCCAAACTAAAATGACCTATTGTATACTAATTTAAAGTGTAAAGGAGGATGCCCTGGTAGGCATCTCCATTCTGATGGAAACAGAGCGTGGGGTCCGGAGTGGAAGCTGAGCTTCCAGCACTGCTGCTAGAAAAGGCTTGCTTAGGTTTATTTTTATATATGTATAATTCTAGGCAAGAAAACCAGAACATGGTGTTTCATAATGTAGTGAGGGTTCAGATGTACTTTTTGAAATAGTAAAGCTATCATTATGCTAAAATTATCACATGGGTTCAAGTGAATATAATTAACCTCTCCATAATCAACTGGAAAGAGTTAATGGATTGATGGCTTCTAAATTGCAAGGTCACATGCACCAGTTACTATGGCTTCTACGTATGAAGATTTAATTTAAAAGGTTACTTAAAGGTTATTAAGAGGCTTTTGCAGATGAAATTCAATTTTTTGATTATAGTATTAAGCCTTCTGAAATATTTTAATATTAACAAAATGTCTTTTTAAAGATTTTTTTAAAAAAATAAATATAGATATTTGACTTTCATATACAAAGGCTATGAAAGGCTGTGGTCTTTCAGTGTTTAGCGCACTGAAGCACGTGTTTGCCATTAGACATGCAGCTTATTCCATTAATGTGTCCAGGTCATCTCTGAATATTTGGGAAGCAGCTTTGATGTTCTTCTAGCTATACCCGTGTGTGCAAAGCCATCGGGATTGAACATTTTCTGCTACTGTGAAAAATATGATAAAGAAACTCTTTGAAATTATCCTTTATCCTTTATTATTGGAAAAGACAAATGGATATAAATTGTTTTTGCAGTAATACTAGATTTTCTTTTTTTTGTGAGTCTTATGTTTTTTGTTACAGTGTGGAACCTTGATGCTTCAATACAGGCAGAATGCTAACAGTTGTAGGTTAAAGTGCATGTTTGTAGTATATCTGTAATCAATTAGCTTGTTGAGAAATGGCATGGAAAATGTAAATGACTTTAAAAACAGTGTTTGAAACTTGCTTGAGTCTTGACAGTATTATCAGGACTGTATTAAGTACCGACCAGTGCGTATTTAACAATCATAGCCTGATATAGTGGCTCCTCTTCCTACGTGCACAATTTTCTCCACCATAACCTTCAGTTTGGGCAGTGGTGTCCAGTGCCTTAGACTGAAAGTCCTTTGGACAGGACCTGCCTTAGGTACTGGCAGAGATGTGCTGCCATTAAGAATGCCCAGTATACATTCATTTTATGCAAGTAAAGTAGATCTAGTAACTTTTAAGATAGGATATAGTCCTTTAGCTCCATTTACATTTACACAAGTCCTGGTGTAGTAGTCTGCTAACATTTAGTAATTTAGCATGCTTATGCTATATTAATTAATTGGTTATTTGTAACCTGTAGGTGTCCTGATTATATTTGAAGTCAGCCTGATTATATTTGAAGTCAGATAGCTTTAAAACATCCTGGAAAAATATTTTTCTCTACATTAAAATATTTTGCATCCTTAACAGAAGAGGAGCTAGGAATTTGTATCCTGTATTCATGAGAAATCTGACAGTATGGCAAAGCTGAATGAAGATGAATGAAATATGTGGCCCTAAAGGCCACCTGATGGACTGTCCTGTGTTCTTTGTCACTTCTCTCCCTTCCTCCAATAGGCTGGTGCCTTTTCAGACTTAGTGAAAGCGCTCACGAATGTGAGCCTTTTAAATGATTTGTATTTAAACAAATGCTTAAAATGACCTAAATAACTTTAATTGGACAGGCTTAAGGAATAGCCACGTGTACTGTTCTTTAGTCAGCAGGTGAAACCCTTTGGGAAAAGGTGGGATAGGGAGGAGGAAGAGCAGACAGTTACAGGCGAGTTGTGGGCCTGTATTCACTGACCTCATTGTGCTGCTGCCCAAACAGCACATGAAAGCACATCTGGCTTTGTTTGATGCTGTTAAATAGTTGTTTAGAAGAACCAGGACTTAGAGTTGTTTGTTGCTAGGGAAATTTGGTCTTGGACACTGCCTCATGTCCTGGGGCCCTCCTTCATGTGCAGTGTTTGCAGTTAACAGTGATTCTGTGACTGTCATGCTTGTGTGCTGCATTAATCGCAGGGTTACCTCTCTGTGCCACATGTGCTTCATTTCTGGAAAGCTAGAGCACATGGTCTGGAAATGTGACTTGTCTTTGTAAGTCTCCACAGAGCTAATTCTGAACAAGCAAACTTAGTGTTCTGGGTGCTTGTTTGTTAATAGTATGTAACATACATGAATGTAAATAGGGAAGAATATTCTCAGGGCGGTATCATTTTGTTGTATACACATTTTCTCAGAGTAAAAGTCACCTAATTAAAAAATCAGGAATCAATTTTACTGTTGCCTCTTTGGGGTCTCTATCCCTGTACCCTGTATAAGATTATCTCAATTGTTTACCTAGCAGTTGCTGTATAATACCCAGGCCATAGAAACTGTAGAATTAATCTGCAGTTGGACATTTTCGTAAGTGAAAATCTGACTTTAAAAAAACTTGCTCTTTTTTTGCTTTTATTTTTGTACAGTTAATTGTCTTGCCTGAACAAGTGGGAATTTCTGCCTTGTTGTTTAACAGGCCAAAGATGTTCTACAGACTGTATATTGAGAAACATCCACCAGCAGTAGCAGATATCTTTGAAGATATAAAGATTTCTAATTCTTATTCTTACAAAGAAATGGAAATATGTAACTGAATGACCACCTTGCTTGCTTGTTCATCTTTGTGTTTTGTTTTGAGAAAGAAATACTAACTTTTTACTTAGGATAAAAACAAACAAACCAAAAAAAAAAAACTCACTTTTTTTTAATGTACTTTGAAGTAATGGAAGAGCTTGGAGATCAGGATTTTGCTGATGTGTTGTTGGGCTTCATAAAGCTGGGATGAAACTATCCTGAGCATCTGTCTGCTAATTCACCTCTTGAAAATTTTGCTGTCATTTGCTCAGTACAATTCTTGTTTCTGAATTACGAGTTTCATGTTCTAATCCTGTCTTTTCATTTCATATTTACATGTATAGATGGCTGCTTGTAAGTGCTGGAAGTCTCTTTTTCTGCAAGCCCTGGCTTGGGTTCAGTAACTGTTTCTAATCCTGCCGTTTCTAGGAAGGGCGTCATTAAAGCCAAGCTCTAATTATCAGTGATGCTTAGTACTTGCATCATAACTGACTCAAATCCACATCCTTTTTAATTATAATCTAATTATATTTACTCGACATCTCTCTACTGGGGGTGGAGGGAGAAGGGAAGCAATATCCTGTTTTTTGTTGTTATTTAAATGGTTGTGAGTGAGTGAGGAAGAAATCAATATTGCTTGCAGATCTTCTGATGATAACAGGGCGGAGTAAAGACTTGCTTCTAGCCTTTAGGTTAAGGGGGAGGACAGCTTCTGTACCTCTCCTTTCTAAAACAAATTGATGTAATTATATCTGCATTAACTATTGATTTTAGTAATAGGTACATTTTACTCCCACAAATGCATTTTCATTTTAAGTTGAAAAATTATAAGAAGTTTTTTTTAAATTTAATTCTTATTTTTTGTTTTTTAAACAAAACTTGTAGATAAACAATCTCCTATTCATGTCTACGACTATTGTAAATTGGGAGCCTAAAGCATCCGGTGTCCAAATCGCTCAGATATATAATAGTTAAATTGAGCTAAACTGCAGTAAGAGTTTTACCAGTACCTGAGGAAAATACATTATTGTGTTGAGAATAATAAAGCTTTTTATCTTCTGGGTAAGATGCTCTGCTGTCACGGGAGGGGATCTGGGCTTGAATTTTCCCTTTCATATATTGCTTTATCAACTGAATTGGCTAAAATGCCATTTTATGATAGATTTTTTTTTTTTTTTTCTCTTTGGGCATTCTTTTGTTAACTGCTGAACCAATTTCTTCCTTTACAGCTATGCGGTTTTACTCTTCCCTCCTCTGAACCTTCTCATGCAGGAATAGGCAGGATCCTCTTTTTATTTGTTACATGCTACTTCAACAGCAGATCCTGCCAGCTGATACCTTAAAGCACTGTTGTTACTACCATCCAGTTAAAAAAGATAAAACAAAAAATAAAAAACTATCTAGTGTAGATCAAAAACTATAGATCTATCAGATATGTAAGATAATCTAAACTTAGGGAAATAAGAACACAGAAATCTTTATATAAACAAAAATCCATGATACTTTGATGCCCATGTTCACTTGTTTATGATATGTTGAGTGATATGAGGAGAGTGATGAAACCTTTCTAATTTTGAGGAAAGCAAAAGCAAACTTCAGTTAGAGGCATGCAGATGAGACCAAGTCTGCCAGGTCTTTTCCTGCTGGGGCTGTGCTTTTATTTTTGTATCTTCTGCTCTTTTGGGGGACTCTTTATTGGTTGTTTTGTTGGCCTTTGATGCTTTGTGAAGTCTTCTAAGAACTCAAAGTGCTTTTGTTGTTAATCAAAGTTGGTCCAATAATGGTTTGTCGTCTAGTAGTCTGTAGGCTAATTCTTACTGATTCTGCGCATCTCTCTCTACTTTTAATTATATATTTTTTTTAATGCTGGCATCTTGCCTCTGATTTCTGTGAAATGTTTATGTTTCTTTGTCAGAGATAGTTGCCACTGCCCTGGAAGGCGAGTGTGTAAGTGCAGAGGCTGTAGAATGACTTGCAGAAATTTAAAAGGGACAAGGGGACAAAGTCAAAATGGAGTTAAACTAATCATTTAAACTACTCATTTATGAGATATGAACACTACTCTACAAATAACTAGTTCTATCCTGTAATCCTATTCAAGAAGCTACCATGTGGCTTTTTGGTAAATACAAACTTCTAGTCATTTTTACTGACAAATATGAAGGATGGGTTAGAGTATATAACTCTAGGAAGCATATGCTAGCTGTGCATTTAAAGAATGCTAGGAAGTAATAATGGGGCTTTGTATTTCACTGTGCTGTAGTTTTTTCCTATCTGAAGAGTTGTGCTTTTCAATTTGGTGTCACTTTAGTTAAGGAGAGGATTCAAATTCTGCTGACCTAGATTTTTCCTGTGTGTTTTTTTCTTTTATTTTTTATTTTTTTTCTCTTAAGTGAAAGGCATAATGTGAGTACAAGTAACTGAACTATTTCTCTCTTTATTTCAGCACTCAATTTAGTCAAATTTGAGCTGTGTTATTGAAAATGCTAAATAGTGTGTTATGAAAATATGCCTTTGCCCACAGAGCTCTTGAATATCTGTAATATTTGTTAAGAGTGTGAGCTAACAATTATCCAATAGTTCTCTGAACGGTTACATTATCATAACTCACTCGAGTTCCTTGTACCAAGAGTAATAAAGTACTCTCTATGTTTTAGATGAAGATGATGACTTTGTCAACAAGAGAATTTCTCTGAAACCTAAGGAGAATGGGACATCAGCAATTGGTTGCCCAGGAACAACTGCAGTGAAAAAGGAAGATGCAAAACTACGAGCTAAAAGCAAACCCCTCTCTCCAGTGAAACTGACCCCCACCTCAGCACTCGATTTCTTTGGGACAAGCAGCATCCAGCGATCGGAAAGGAAACTGGTAGCAAGTAAAAGGAAAGAAGTGAGGGTTGATTATGTTTGTTTTGGTTGTTTTTCTGTTTCCTAGCAGAGCTAAATAGCCAGTTTAATGACTGTAAGAAGCTACTTGATGCTACTTAACTACTTGATGTTGCTTTTTAATAGTCACTGAGGTGTAAGCTCCCAATTTGATGACACGTGCAGGCATATCAGTTCCTCAAATAGTTATAAAGTAGAACTTTCCTCTGTGAAAAGATCAGTACAAATTTGACCATAGTATTCACTTCTTCCCAGATGACTTTTAAAAAAATTTTAAGGGTTTTTCTGAGATAAATGAATGGGTAGGATAACTTACTGGGGGTCTTTGGGGGGTATTTTCCAAAATGTTATGGCACATATATTTACTGAGTGCCAAAGCTTTAAGTAAGATATGGGAGAAATTCAGAATCATGTTGGGTAATTTTTTGCCTTCAGGATAGCCTGGTGTGGTGACTTCAAAGATGTCCAGCATTACTGGAAAAAGTTATTTAAACACTGCTTTGTTTTGAATAGTATTGTCTCTCTAACTCCTATTAACCAAGGCTTTATTGAGGTTAGAAAGTTAGAAATAAAAAGTTACATGTCTCATTCTCAACCCTTTGGGATGGTTAGCCCATCTAATAAGTATACAAGATGAATCTTCATAAATTAAATTATGATAACTAATAAAATGATGGGAAATTAAACTATTGATTTTTCACACATAGCCCTCAGAAAGCAGAGACTGCACACTGGATGATGAGGCCATTGCCAGGCAACTGCAGCTTGATGAGGATTCAGAGGTAAAAGTTTGTATAAGTGTGTTGTTCTATTGCAAGAGCAGTTTCGTTCTGCTGCTGTTCTTTTGTTCTTCCTTAAAAAATGGGGATGGACTTGTGTGTCATCTTGGGAAATCGGACATTTGCTGCTTGTAGTGTGTGTTGTGTTTCTTTTTTTTTTTTTTTAAATAAGCCATCTCTTTAGATGAGTTTTTGGTCTTGAACGTCAAAGAGGTTTTTAAAAATTAAAACTTGTCAGACTTCAGCCTAAAAGACCATGTTTTTCTATTCACAGCTGGAGAGACAGCTGCATGAAGATGAAGAATTTGCTAGAACTTTGGCTATGTTGGATGAAACGCCACAGAAGAAGAAGGTTGAATTCTTTTTAGTTTTAGCTATTGTATTGGTAGTGGTGTTCTTATTTAGGCATTTAAACTTTAAGACTTCCAGATACAAATGCCTTTAAGAATGGCAAGGAGGTGTTCGTATGCGAAGAACCTATTCATACATTTTCCCCTGAATTTTCCTTGTTTAGTAAATCAACAGACTGACATAATTTTGTATCTTTGTGCTGTTTTCCTTGAAAATTAATTCTAATTATGATTAATTTAACCTATTATGCTTGGAAAAAACCTTCAAGATCATCAAGCCCAACTGTAAACCCATCACCACCATATAGTGGATATATCAAAACTGTTTCTTTTCCTATGGAGCAGTTATGTTTATGGTTGAGAGTAGAACTTGTTCGTCTACCTGCCAGCCTTTGATAGAGGTTATATATGGTAGGGATCAGCTTTTTAAAGGTACCTGATGTGCATGTACTTCCCTGTCTGACCTTGGGATTGTTTGTTGATTTAGCCTCGGAAAGATTCCGAAGAGCAAACAGTTGTGAGCACCAAGAGCAGTCCAAATGTGACAGAAAGATACAAACGTTCACCAAAAGGTAGACCACTAAATATAGAAAATATTTCACCAATCTATAATACTACAATATATTCTTATATATGTATTTCTCCTTCCCCTGCTTTCTTAGTGAAAGCAGTCAATTCAACAGATGAAGCAAAGAATTATACTGTAAAGGAGCGAACTACATCTGAAAACTCGAAAGGATCTTGTTTGCCCCTCCAGTCATCTGATGGTAGAATAGCAAGAGAGATGGTAGATAAGACCTTGCCTTTGAAACCAAGCTCTAAGCTTGTGGTTCTGAAACAAAAAGATGAGAGCACTGAGAAAGGAGGAGGTGCTCCAAGTGTGTTATCGAAAGAAAAAAATGCTTCGGTGAAAGAAGAGAAGAGAACACCAAAGAAGCAGAAAATTTCTCCCCAAAAGCCTGAGGTAGGCACTATCAGAAAATTTAGTCCACTGTTTGGAAAACAGCATATCTGTTAGCTCTAGTGTCTGTGCACTTTAGCAGTTTAGTAAAAAGTTCAAAACATAATTTTATTTTTAATTTTAAAAATACATGAAGGTTACTCAGCTTTAGAAGTACTAATAAAACCTGTGTATCTTGACAGTCTTTGATGGTCAAATATCAGGTAATATCTGGTGTGTTTGGCTAATGTCTTCTTGAATTTGGAGAAAGAGAGTCTAGGACTTCTGTGGGGTGTTTCTTTGTGTGTATTTGTGTGGTTTCTTTTTCTCTACTTTTGGACATCTTCAAACTCATTAGGATATTTTAAAAAAGTCATTTACATGTGAGTGTAGTTTTTATCTATAGCTGATTGTTATTCTGGAATAAAAGAACCTATAAATTTAAGGCAAGGGTTTTTGAATTGAATGAACATGCATGTGTGGAGCCAATGCATCTATAGAAAATTAAGAAAAAGCTTGGTTACGTATTTTTTTAAATTTCATTTGGAATCTGTGCTTGTGTTTGAGTATTTCATTTTCTCTCTCCTCTCTCTTTTGTTTCTACCAAAGTCTATAAGTCCTGAGGACTCTGAAAAGAAACGAATAAATTATCAGGCCTACAGGAGCTTCCTAAATCGTGAGGGTCCAAAAGCTCTGGGCTCAAAAGAGATACCTAAAGTAAGTTTGGCTACAGCAGAATTTCTGCATGTTTTGTCATGGGCTCCCATGTGATTTTTGAGTGATCTAACAAGCATCAATAAAAATAAATATTTTGAAACTGTTTTTTTTCCCAGATAGGAAGTGTGTATTGGAAAAAAGCTAAACTGCTTTTTGTAATGCAAAGCAGTGCCTAAGTGCAATAAGTGTATAACTTACTCAGAAGTGATACATCTCGTTTATGAAGTGATTATGAAAAATTGTTGCAAGTTTTAAAAAGTTAAAGGTTTCTGTCACTCATTTGATTGAAAGCTATGGTTGAAGCACATGCTGTTTACAGTAATACCAGTGTTATCTATATGTCCTGCTAGTTAATCAGATGTCTGAAGCTTTGGAAGCTATCCATTTTAATAAGGAAAGGATTTTTTTGTTTTTGTTTTGTTTTGTTTTTTTTTAAGCTTCTAAAAATATGTGTAGTGTAAATTCATTTTCTATTTCATAGAGTACTTGACATGGTTGTGATTTAAAAAAAAAATTGTTTATATTGAAAAGGGGAATACTTGGCAGAATTGCATCCATTAATGGCATTTTCTGCAATGCTGATTCTCAGGGAGCCGAGAACTGCCTGGAAGGCCTGACGTTTGTCATTACGGGAGTTCTGGAGTCCATTGAAAGAGACGAGGCCAAGTCTCTGATTGAGCGTTATGGAGGGAAGGTGACTGGCAACGTCAGCAAGAAGACCAACTACCTGGTTATGGGGCGAGACTGTGGCCAGGCTAAATGTGAAAAGGTGGGTGCCTCTGTGCCTGAGCTAAATAGTGTGAGTTGTTCCCTCTTAACTTCTCGATTTTTATTCCCTCCCTGCTGTCTTGTTCATGCTGCTGATTTAGCAAATGTCTGGCTGTGATGTAGACGCATGTGTCTCAATCTCTCCCCCATCCCCATATATATGTGTGTGTGTGTGTGTGTGTATATATATATATATATATATATGTATATATATATGTGTGTGTATATATATGTATGTATATATATGTGTGTGTGTATATATATGTATGTATATATATGTGTGTGTGTATATATATGTATGTATATATATGTGTGTGTATATGTGTGTGTGTATATATATATATGTATATATATATGTGTGTATATAAAATATAAGCAGCGCATCTTGGAGCTGTGGGGAAGGGGAGTTGAGTTTTAGTGCCTGCAGCTAAGGCAGGTGCTGTAAAAGGTCAAGTTCTAACTGCAAGATAGTGCTGGATCTTTTATTTTTCAATTTAGGGGTGTGTGTGTGTTTGTCCTTAGCCCACCTGCAGTATGTGAACAAGTTCCTAGCATGTTGTATTTAGTAAGTGATTGAAATAAGACTTTTGCTGGGATATGATCATGCTTGGGGTATCTTTTTCAACCAGGAAGTTCTTTACCATTTTCAAACTACACTTGTTGTTTAAATTTCTAAGTTACAAATCATGTTTGTATAGATTATGAAAACAAAGCACTGTAATTCATTGATGTAAATTTGTGTGTGTTTTGTTTTTGTCATCATTTGTGTTCCTGCACATACTCTTTACAGGAAAGGATGCTGAAACGGATTATTTAATTCTGTCTGACTTTGCTTCTAATTTTTGTTCTGGCTCCAGGCATCAACCTTGGGGACAAAAGTGCTGGATGAGGATGGCCTCTTTGATCTTATTCGAACTATGCCAGGCAAAAAGTCCAAATATGAATTGGCAGCTGAAATGGAGGTTTGTCTAAAATAAATTTGGGGTTGTATAGTAGTGCATGGTGGGTTTATTTGTTCATTTTTATTCAAAGGAACTGTTCAGGTAGCTTCACAGTTGTTTGTTGCAGTAACAATAACTATGGAACACTGGAACAGGCTGCCCGGAGAGGTTTTGTAGTCTCCTCTGGAGATCTTCCAGACCCGCTTGGACACAGTCCTGTGCCATGTGCTCTAGGTGACTCTGTGTGTGCAGGGGGTTGGACTAGATGATCTCTAGAGGTCCCTTCCAACCTTAACAATTCTATGATTCTATGTGATTGTCAGTTTGATCTTCTCTGTTAAAAGAATTGAAAATTGAAGTTTTATGTCTGTGTTTTAAGACTTCTATTTTGGAGTCTCTCTTTCTCTGAGATCTCTTTCAAACCTTTCCTTTTTCTGCTCTGGTTCATTTATTTTAAGTACCTGATGCGGGGGCAGTTGTACCTTTCAGCTTCAGTTTTGACAGCATCTCATTGCTCTTTGAAATAAGCAATTGTGACTTTTCACAGTAAATTGCAGTAAAAGATGCCAGATTTGGAATAATTTGTGTAGTCTAATATAAAATTGCATTGTAAACTTGGGATGTAAACTGTATTTTATGTAAACATTAGGTATATGTAACAGATAATGTCTTTATACAGTACTTAAACCTAATGAAGGTAAACCAATCACGGAAAACTACGCAAATAGTAAGGATGCTTTTGGCATAGCTAGATGTGGTCTGCAATAGCTGGTGCAATCTGGTGAGAGCATCTGCTGGCTCTGACGCGTCTCATGGTCAGTGTGGACTGGCATTTCTGAGGCAGCTAGACATGAGTTGAGTAAACTGGTAATGCAATTCCATTGATATCCAGAGTGAAAGCAGCTCTGCTCATGTTTACACAGAATGGCTCTTGCAGCCTTTGCTTGTTTTGGGCTGAACACTTGGTGCGTATTTATTTATTTAAAAAGAATAGCTATGGTTCGGTTTGAATGTGTGCATGTGAAGAGTGCTTCCTCCTTAGAAAAGGGGTTGTTGCCCCTTCCTCCTCCTTTCACCCCAGCGCAATCGGTGCTTTTCCGTGCTGGAGCTTGGAGAAGGTGCCTCAGGAGCTGCGCATCTGGCACCCTGTCAGGCATCCTGCTGGGCTGCCCTTTTCACCAGGGCACCAGGCCTGGCACCATGGGAGCTTCCTGCCCCTTTCCGCTCTGCAGTGGCTGCCAGATGAGATTCCCTCTTCAACAGTGGCTTTTGTTTCAGAGAGGACTTTTTTGATCTGCTGTTGAGATGCTCTGTTTATTTTCCAACACATCAACTCTGTTAAGCTCTCCTATACAAGTATTCAAAGGTTGCATGTTTACTTACTGTGTAATTAACCAAAAAAAAAAAATCTATTCAATTTTCTCTTTCCCATGTCTGTTCCCCCACCTTGCCCTTCCAAGGCAAGAAAAGCAGAGCCAAAACAGGAAAAAACACCACAGAAAAGTGAAGCTGGAAGAAGAAAATTTAGCCCCTTCAAAAAAGAAACAGATAATAAAAAGAAGAATTCCACTCCTGATAAAGGAGGCACCCACAAGTCAGTTAAGAAAGAAGCTACTGCTGTTCGAAGACTTGCAGACTTCAAACCGCAACCTGCAGGGAAGGAAGAGCCCCCAAAGCCTGGGGGGACCTTGGTTTCTGAGAGGACTGAGGATGGAGCCGAGAGGCTGCTGTGGGTAGATAAGTACAAACCTACGTGTCTCAAGGCAATAATTGGGCAGCAGGGTGAGCAAAGCTGTGCCAATAAACTGCTTCGATGGCTCCGGAACTGGCACAAAACCACGACTGAAGACAGGCGAGGTGAGCAGCCCTGGGACCTTCCATCCTTGTGACGGGTCCTCCTGCAGCATTCGGGCTGCTTGGCTCCTGTTGCTGCTTGAGGGATGTGCGCCACAGGAGAGCGGCACTCGGAACCTGCAGCGAGGGCTAAGTACCGCTAGCAGCAGCTGAGCTTGAGGGCAGTTGTCTGTTTACTACATTCCCCCTGTCTAAATGTGTTATAAGCCTTGGTATCTTTATATGTCTTGTACCAGAAGAAATCAAAATAACCTAATAGTAATATATATTAAAATGGCCCTTTGTTCAGCCTGTTGAATGTCTTTTAATGAGAAAGAGTGTTGGTCAGTGCTCAGCTTAACACATGGGGAAAAAGTGGAATGGCAGAAAACCTGTGAAGAGATGAATAGTTAAGGTCCATGTTCTGGCTGACATGCAGCCCCATGCTGTGTACAGGGTGTAATTCTGTGGACAGTGCTGTTCTCTCTCTCTCTCTCTTTTTTTTTTTTTTTTTTTTTTTTTCTTCCCTCTCTCCCTTTTTTTAAACTATGTGACAAAATACTATATATGCTTAAATACAGCTGTAGAATTCTTCCCATTGTCTCATGATATAGTCAGATAATTGTTCAAATCGTTCTAATTATTATATCAATAGCGTGTCTAGTGTTTTTTTGGTTTAGAATCATCGTGAGTCTTTAAACTATTTAGTTTATACTGTTTAATTTTTCCCAGATGCTTTAGATGCAAGGAAATTTTTTGATGCTAATAACTATCACAAGAACAGAAAAGTATTAAAGTGGTTTTAAAGCCTGATATCTTTAAAGGTTTACATAAAGTAGATAGCTTTTTAGTAAAATACAGCTAAGTAAGTTCTGGAATCTTCTTTTATAGCAAAGACCACTAAATTTGGAGGCAAAGATGACGGTACTATTTTTAAAGCAGCATTACTTTCTGGCCCACCAGGAGTTGGTAAAACTACTACAGCTTCTTTAGTTTGTGAGGTGAGTAATGTTTGTTCCCAGGAGTATTAGTTAATGTGTGGATTCTGTAACTGGCTGTGTCCAGGTAGATCCACCCTGGAGTATCCCTTGCCAAGCTCCACGCACTCGGAACAGGGTTACAGATGACAACTTTAAAATGTTGTTCCTAGTGCTCAGAGAGCTTATGCTGCTCTTAATGATCTCTGTTCTTGTTTTCCTGTGTGGTTTGTGTGTTTGGATTAGGAGCTGGGGTACAGCTACGTGGAGCTGAATGCCAGTGATACGCGCAGTAAGAACAGTCTGAAGGAAGTGGTTGCTGAATCGCTTAACAACACCAGCATCAGAGACTTCTGTTCTGGTATGTCTGTTGCCTGAGGGGAGGGTTTTCTCCCTTTAAGAGTCTAGCTACTGGAGGGACAGAGCTTCCTCGCTCTGTGAGGAGTTAATGGAGAACTTGGAACTGAGAACTTAAGGAACCGAGATCGCTCATGCTGTAGAAGGAGCAGGCTCAGAATTAATATGGGTAGTTTAATTTAGTAAGATGTTATGTTTCATCTTTGAGGTAACGTTAATCCCTATTTAGGGAATCAATTCTTACTTAGCAGAAACTGCACAAATTACTACTTGCTGTAATTGCTCTTCTGTTGCATGGTACTTAATTTATGGAAGAAGAGGTACAGTCAGCTCCATTTTGCAAACATGTGGCTCTAAGAGGCAAAGCAAGAGCACTGCGCTCGTCTGGTGATTTCTAGAAATTACCTCTTCTATAAAGGGTTGGGTAAACCTGAGCAAGACCCTTTTTTATTCCCTTGAACAAAATGCTGTATTGGGATCTCATTTTCCTGTCTCATTTTCTTGTCTGTGTTCATTTTCAGGTGCTTCCTCATCGGTTAGTGGGAAGCATGTATTGATCATGGATGAAGTGGATGGGATGGCAGGCAATGAAGACAGAGGAGGGATTCAGGTGAAATTGCTACAATTATTAGCTAATACTATTGCTAAAAATTCATACCACACATCAGCACAAAATACTTAGTCTCTATAGTAACAGCAGATTCTTACCTATTCCATAAGTCTTCTAACGTGAAGGTAAATTTCATGCCTTAGTAGATTAAAACAGTCACTTCTGGGGTGTGCATGTGCGAGGCTACCTTAGGTGTGTGTTCTTTAGGTGGTTGCCTCTGGATAGGGGAATTTAACTCAAGTTCTCTGTAGGTAGCTTTTATCTTCAGAGAAAGATCTGTGATCTAGATGGGATAACTGCTGCCTCCAATAGGCAGTAACAATGGAAAAAATAAAGTGCTTCTGTCAGTTTTGTACATAAATCCAGAGCTGCAAAGGAGAATAAACTTGCAAAATTCCCTGTAGTCATATGCAGTACTACTTGGACAGTAAAGGACACGCAGATCTTTAGCTCAGACTTTTACACTGCAGTAATATAAAGTTGCACTAAATTTCAAGTTCATTTATGGGAAACCCACCGATACTGACCCTTTTGGACTGGGAAGAAGGGCCGGTCTTTTTGCTGTTTTTTTGTTGTTTATGGCAGGGTAAGTACTTCCAGGGTAAGTACCCTGGAAAAGGTGTCTGCTCCCTGTGGCCTTGGGCCAGGTCAGAATGGTCTTTGGGAAGATGAATGTGGCCTTCAGGTGGGCCGCTGTGCTCTGCACTGCTGGCGTGCACTGCTGTATGAAGAAAGGCTTGAACAGGACTGCTGGAAGCGGGTGGTTTGTGAGAGAGCATAATTATTGCAGCCGAACAGAACAGCAAACAAGAAGTAGGGAAGGGGGAGCAGGTTTTTGCTGTGGGGAAGGCTGATCATGAAAGGAGGTGTTTTATAGACTTGCAGCGATCAGTAGGACAGGCTAAATCATTTTGTCTGTGGAATCTGATGTGAATGTTGTAATGTGTTTTATTGACAGGAGTTGATTGGTTTAATCAGACACACAAAGATTCCCATCATCTGTATGTGCAATGACCGAAACCATCCTAAGATTCGGTCTTTGTCCCACTACTGTTTGGATCTTCGTTTTCAGCGACCTCGTCTAGAACAGATTAAGGTAAGAAGGCCTTACAGCTCCTATGGGCTGCAGTGAGTTGTCATCAGTAAACTCTTGTCTTCAGGTGTCGGAATTCATACAGAAATGAGACCACCACTTTTATCACCGTAGAGAATAACTCTGCTCTTCAGAATGGGTTGTCTCAGTTGGTCTTAAGTCTCCCAGATTTAAGTCACCTATCTTAAATATATTCAATTTAAGTTCTTTTTTTAAAAAATCTTTTTAATAATCTATTTATACACCTATGGATGCTGAAGATATATGTGCATGAAGGGCTATTAAAGATCTTAAAAACAAGGAAACAGTGATCTTTGACAGATGTTTGCTGATCTTTTCTATAGAGGAAGAATTTCATAGGAATTTTCTAACGACTTTCTAAAAATACTGTATTACAGGGTGCCATGATGTCTATTGCATTTAAGGAAGGCTTAAAAATTCCACCACCTGCTATGCAAGAGATAATCTTGTCAGCAAATCAGGACATCAGACAGGTTAGTGCCAATTCAGTGTCACTGAATTCAAGTCATTGACTTGCAGGATTTGAGCAGTATGACATACTTCTTAGTTATACAGATTTTTTTCTGAAGTTTTTCCTTTAAATGTATTTAAATTACAAGCTTGTTCATTCTCTTCTATAGATTTTGCATAATCTTAATATGTGGTGTGCAAAAGATAAATCATTGACTTACGATGAGGCAAAAACAGATGCCAGCAAAGCCAAAAAGGACATCAAACTGGTATGTATAATATACTGGACTGATTTTATAGGTGTATTTTGATAAAAGAAGATACTTTTAAAACCTGGTGCCTGATTTAAAAATAAAGCACTGGTAGCCCAATTGCTAACTGAGCCAACTGATATTCTGAGCATGTGTCACCTCACTCTGGTAAATCCAAGACCGAGTATCTCTTTTGATATACTGTCCTTTTTATGTAAGCTGTGATTATCAAGCTGGTACTTCTCATCCTGAGTTCTCTCGCTAGCAGATAACTGTCTTGATTCATCTTGAAAGCAAGACTCTATTCTCAAAACTGTTGAAAAATAGGAAGGAAATACTGAGCGTTGAACTCTTACTGATGAGTCCGGGTACTGATGAATACCATCACCGTAGGAGCTTGGTTGGCGACGTGTGATGTCGTTTATTGTCTGCGTTGAACTGCAACCCACTTACTGCTTAACTATTATTATTTGCCTAGGGCCCTTTTGATGTTGTCCGGAAGGTTTTTGCTGCTGGAGAGGAGGCTTCTCATATGTCTCTTATAGACAAATCAGATCTGTTCTTCCATGATTACTCCCTAGCACCTCTCTTTGTCCAAGAGAATTATATACATGTGAAACCGGCTGCTGCTGGGTGAGTTATTCCACATCCTCATGGAAGATCCTTTCATGTAGGAGAGTTAAATTAGAGTACAAGATACCTGCATATTTCTGCATAGTGATGATATCAAGCACTTTTTTTTCTTCTAGAGGGAATCTGAAAAAGCACTTGGTGCTGTTGAGCAGAGCAGCTGATAGTATATGTGATGGTGATCTTGTGGACAGACAGATTCGTAGCAAGCAGAACTGGAGTCTTCTTCCAACACAGGTGAGCACTTGTTCCTTTTGTGGGCTTTATGGGTACCCTGTATAGAAGGCTGATTCCTGGAAGTTGTTGTCTTAATGCAATTTTCTGGCCTGTATAGCTGACATTCCCTGTCAGCTGGGGCATTCCTGTGCCCCACTGGGGTGTAGTGCACTTGCCTGTATTCATGGGGCTCAACCCATGCTGCCTGTCATGAAATTGAGTTCTCTGGAATTTGGAAAGCCTGAACCTCTCTAGGCTATAGGAACACATGAATGACCAGTTGAGATGTGCAGGTAAAAACCTGCTTGAAGTCTGATTTGCGTCATCCCAGCCTCTCACCAGGCCAGTATTTCTGCCAAGCACAGAGAACTGAACCCTCTTCATTTTAGTTCCTTTCTGATGATGACTGAAACTTTTGGAAGACTCGTGCTTAGAGCATTATGGCTGGTATCAGACAGTGTAATAGTAGAATACCTTAAATTGGAAGGGACCTCTGAAGATTACCTAACCTCCTATGTAATGCAGGTCCAAGTAGGTCAAGCTGCTTAGGAACTTGCTTAATTGAGTTTGTGTAGCTTCATATTAGGAATGTTTTAGCAATTGTGTTCTTTTGAAGTATCTGCTTTACTATATCCATCTGTTGGAGACTGGCTTTTAAAACCCAGATTATTTTACAAATGTTAGAAAATGATAATAAATGGGATGTCACAAGAGAGCGCTGTAGCCTTTAAGGGGTAGAACAAAAACAAGCAGTCAAAGAGATCTCTTAGCCAGCTCAGTTTTCCAAAATGTTAGCTGCCCACTGTCACTGAAGCAACTTGGGTGTTATGTCCTGGTGTCAACTTGACTGGTTCTCTTTGAACTGAGTCTGGCATGTGTATTTTCAGGCTATTTATTCAAGTGTTCTGCCTGGGGAGCTGATGAGAGGATACATGTCCCAGTTTCCTGTGTTTCCCAGCTGGCTGGGGAAATTTTCATCCACGGGCAAACATGACCGCATCGTTCAAGAACTGACAATGCACATGAGTCTCAGGTAATACTGACATATCTCTTCTCTTTCCGAAGCTGTAAGCTTTTCTATTTTTCATTTAGAGCCCAGTTCTGGGTGCTGTATCCCTTGCATCAGATTCTCCCTTATTCAAGTATAACTTGGGAGGGAGGGTTACAGAATAGCTTGCTGCTTTTAGGGCCGCTGCTGGTTAACTGTTTGCAGGCTGCTTGTGTTCAGAAGAGAGTCTTAGTTGCACAGCTTTGTTTACGCCTCTCGATTTCTTGAAGAACCCAGACCTGCAAGAGGACACTGAACATGGAGTACCTGCCCTACTTGCGGGATGCACTTGTGCAGCCCTTGCAAGACTTGGGAACAGAGGGCGTGCAAGATACTGTGGCATTTATGGACTCTTACTGCTTGATGAAAGAAGACGTTGAAAATATCATGGAAATAAGCACCTGGGGAGGCAAACCCAGTCCTTTTTCTAAGCTGGATCCTAAGGTAAAATTGGCTAAAATATTTTTTTTTTCTCTTAAAATATTTTAAAGAGAAATCCTAGAATGACAGCCATAGCACATATGTTCTGCTGAGAGTGTGAAGCTGGCTTAAGTCAGTTTATTAACTGTAATATCATGTCAAGCATAGAGTGCATTGTGGTCCAGTTGTCAAATATGCAAGAACCACAAGACAAGGGCTGTCTCGGGGCACATCCCAAGAGATGTTCAGGTTATGTTTCATTCAGCATCTTTTCTAGATGGTGTCCTGCTTACAAAAGGCTCACTTGTACCCTTCCCCAATGAGAGGTGATGTGGGGTCACTAGGCAGGAAGTGTTTAGGTAGGAGAGTGCAGAGTCCTGAGCTGATGCTCACAGTTAACTCCTTGCACCTTCCGAACAGGTGAAGGCAGCTTTCACCAGGGCCTACAACAAGGAGGCCCACCTGACCCCATATGCGCTGCCTTCTGCCAAGTTCTCCAAAAGGCAGGTGGGATCTGCGGCAGCCTCAGAGCTGAGTGAAGACTTGAACGTGGAAGAAGCCCCATCTGATGAGGAGGATCAAGACACTGTTGAAAACGACGCCATGATTAAGGTGACTTAGTTTCCTATAGTAGAGCAACACTGGGGAAACTGTCTTCTCTTAGTTCCTTTCCTGGCATTATAATAAAAAGAAATAATAATAAAAAAAAAAAAAACCCCAAACTAGGTTTTGAATTCATTATAGCCCTCTCAGATTCTTGACTGACAGAACAGCCAAGTCAATGTGACATAACAGGATTATTTTGTCTGTTATTTTCTGCTCAAGTGTTGGACTAGAAGGTGGGGTGTCCCTGTAATGCACGAAACTGGGGAATAGTCACATCGGAAACTTAGCAGGGATCTCAGTGAGGCAGTGCCATTGATGAGGGGCAGCTACAGGCCTTGGACATTTGATTACCACAAATAGTTTGTCTGTTACTGGCACTGCTATCTTCAGCGTGATGAGCCATGGGTCAGTCTGTTGCAGGGTATGTCCTTGTCCTGGGCACAGAACTGAAAGTCTTGTTAGTGAAGAGGGGGAAAGGGAAGAGAGAGATGGCCTGTGTTCATCTGACTTGTGGAAGGTTGATGCTGTTTGTTAGTGAGCTATGGATGTCTGAGAACTGCTTTTTATATATGCACTATTTGCATTTTGTCTTCTGCTTTTGTCAGGTTATGGCTGCATTTTTAAACTATCTATTCTGTTCATCTATTTTGTTTATAGCAAAAAAAGGTAAAGTCTTCCAGGCTGCCAAAAACAGAGAAAAATGAAGAAACAACAAAAAAAGAAGGTAAAAGAAAAGAGAAAACGAGGCGCTAAACAGTGAGCTTGCTATGGATGCAGCTTTGCTTACCTAACTTTTTGGCAGGAGCCTGGAACAGATTCAGTAATGTGGCTGGGAAGGTAGAACCAGTGCGTTGAAAATGCACCTCTTATAGAGGTGATGACTTTATTCTCACAGTATGCAGTGCTGTAATTACTCTAACTTGCTACAGAGTTACCAGCTATAACTACTCTTGTAAAACAAGCACCCAGGTGCATGAACATGACAATGTGACAAGTTACCTGGCATTATACTAAGTCTTCCTAGGACTTCTAACTTTTTAATATAAATTCTCTGCTATTATGTGGTGAAATCTTGTAAATAGTACATGATGCAAAAAATCTGAGTTGCATGTTTGTACAATATAGAGATTAAGCAGTGTATAAAATTACAATAAAATAAGTTTCATTCAAGTTTTTAGAAAACTTTGGTTGAGTTCATGGAGCCCTCGCACTCTTGCGCTCACTTGTGTGCTGTTTCCTTCTGAGGTTGTAGCTTTCCTGCATGTGTCAGCTCATGGTTATATTCTTCTCTCACAGCTTCCAGTTCATTAAAAGACAGGGAAAAGCAGGGATGCCTTAGTTCCAGAATGAGAAGCCAATTCTATGAGCTATATTTTTAAAGCCAGAGGAAATACTTACAATAGAGATTATTCATAAAAGCTCAAAGCTGATGCTAAATAAACAAATACTGGGATTCTTGCTGACTTCAGTAAGTTGTTATCCAGATGTGTTATTGGGGTATAGTTTATAGTAAAATCCCTGCTTTACACAGAATGCTCCCTACTTTGCATATGAAACAGAAGCTTTGCTTAGTAGAAATTATTGAGCAGTTTTATTACTAGAATAAAGTACAAAATTTGTCAAAAATTAAGTATTTACAGATTATCTCAAAATAGAAGTGACAGTCATTATTGACTCTTACTGGTACAAACAGCTGTAATGCAGTGTAACAGAGCCTTCCCCAGTGTACTGAGTGATAGCCAGCACATGCAGCCCTGAAAATAAACAGAAATAGTTATTTCTCAAAAGAAAGTGTGATAGCAAGTTAGTATCTTCTCTTGGGGAGTTGGGGAAAGGTGTTTCTGTAGAGTGCAATTCATATGGATCTGCTGTTATATTCCACTTTACTGTAATTTTATTCTGCTAAAACAGCATTTAAAAGTCAAAATTAATGGGTATTTTGCTACTTAGTTGTAGTTACCACTCAACAGAACTGATGCCAGATCAAAGGGTACAGAATATTGGTCTTGTGCTTTGAAATAGGAGTATTCCAAACCAGTGTGTTCTTATCCTGTGATAGTTTCTGAACATTCAGGATGCTGCAGATTCATGGTGCTCTAGTATGGAAATCCCTGTAACCTGCATTTCACAAGTGTCTAGCTGGAAGGAGCACTTCTTCCCCCCTTCTCTGGAAGATCTCTGAGAGTCTTTGGTGCTGCTCAGCAGTTCAGCCTGCTCCTTGTGCTGCTCGAAGGTAGAGCCAGCACTTGGGAAGGTCCCAATTGTTCCAAACTGGAGTGGGCTGCAGAACACAGATGTTTGACACTCTCCTGGCAGTGAAGTGGCTCCAGGTAGGCCAGTGAAGGGAGTTAACCAGGAATTACCTGCAGCAAAAAGTAACTCTTTCAGCTTGATACAGCTGGCACCAGTTGTAATGATAAAGCAGAGGAAAGATTGAGGCAGTAATTTGAATTCTTAGGCACTCAGTTTCCTATGTTCAGAAAAATGTCTGTTCAGAGTTTTTCAAATATCTACCAGAATGAGCCCTATGCTGTAAGAAGCTGTAACCCATACCTGAATTTATTGGTCCACTTCTGGTTTGAGGTATTGTGTGCAGTCACTTATTTTCTTAAGATTCACAACATCAATCCTTTCAGAACACATTGGACATATGTTTTCACTCTGTAACATGCTGTTTTAAGAGAAGTTTGATAAATTGAATTATAACTTCACCCTTTCAAACAGACATTCAGGCCTGATGCAGAAAGCACAGAGCAGAGCTCTGACCTCTGTGATGTAGGAAGTCTAGAGCAGAGCACCAGGCACTCCTGGCTGGCAGTTTGAAGGGGGAGACTATTTGAGGCAGGTAGTTGAGTGCTGCCACAGTATGTCAAACTTGGGTGAGTGTGGTGAGTTTTTTTTTTTTTTTTTTTAATTTTTCCCCCAGAGATGAGATCTATTTATTTATTTTCAAATAGTTGACAGCTAATACCACAGCAGGAAAGCAGCTGCCCATTTGCAGGGAGGNGTTTTTTTTCTTTTTTTTATTATTTCTTCCCCAGAGATGAGATCTATTTATTTTCAAATAGTTGACAGCTAATACCACAACAGGAAAGCAGCTGCCCATTTGCAGGGAGGGGAGGAAAAAAATGGCAAGTAGAACATATACACAGTGACTTGGGCTAGAAAATGCCAGACATTTGGAGGTTCATTACTGGCAGGAGCATTTCCTGATCTAAACAGATGTATCCAATCCCCCTGTCATGTGGATAACAAGTGGGACAAGCGATTATTGTTTCTGTAATATGAACCCATACACTGTATGTATGGGGGGTGGCTTTTCTTGGTGCATTTCACCCAGCCCTGCTCTTGCAGGAAGCCCAGCCCCCTGTCCATTAGTTTGGTTTCTGCTGTCGGAGTGTTGTCACCTTTCTGAAGCCACCTTGCTGAATTCTTTCTATGTGATACTTTCTGATCCCCCTGAAAGCATCACTCTGAGATAGTGTTTCACTACCATCTATGAGTTAGGATTTCTATCTCCCTGGCTATGTTGCTTAATACCACCTGAAACAGCTCCGTTCCTGGTGTATGCCCTGGCATATTCTGCAGCAGAAAGGAGAAAATAAAAATCCCAGCTTACACTTTGAATTCTGAATAGAGGGCAGGAAAGTTGCAGTGGGGGCAGACTGTCCAGTCATCTCGTACCATGTGCCGACCCTGGAGACAAAAGCTGCAGCTGATTAAAGGCAATACACTGTGTTAGTACCCACATAGCCTAGTTCTATGTTGGTTTCTTTGTGAAAATCTCAAGAGGAAAGGGAAGATCTTGAGGAACTGAGAAAAATGCAAACGGTATTACTGAGGTTACTCTGACCAGAATGGAGATCAGAAAAGGAGTTCTAGATGAAATGCCAAGTTCTCATTATGATTTGCATTAAAAAAAATAGTCTTACTACTTCTAAAATTATTCTAGTTTAGCAATTTTGTAATGGCATCTATAGATCTACATGCAGAGCTTACTGGCATTTTTGGTGCTGCATGGGACAGTTCTCAAAAAAATGGCCCCGCAGCCCCCAGCTGAGGCCAGAGGCTGCATCCTGCCCTGTCAGAACTGCTGAACACAGGTGGTGTCTGCAGCACTGGTCCTGGAGTGCCCTCTTGAACCCCAGCGGAGCCCATCCTTATGGGGTGGATATTGCTTCTGTTACACCCTGTGGACCCAACACTGACTTGCTGTTGATGAGATTCATGGGTACCTTCTCAAGCCTGGAACCCAGTTCAGAGGGTTATGTTCTAGTAAGATACTCTGCATTAGACTTTGATACTGACAGGGGTAGGATGCAAGTAAAGTTGCTGCAGGCCTAATGATGGTACAAATGCATGTGATGTAAATGAACTATGACCAGGGAGAACCTAAACTTAATGTGAAACATAGGTAATTTCATAAGCCAACTGTAAGGTACACCCTAATCTATCTAGAAGCCTTGGTTAGTTTCCCTTAAGATAATACTTATAAAATGCATTGGGTATCTGTTAAACTGATGGAGTGAGACAAAATTACTTGTAAGATTGCTTTTTGTAAGACAGATTCTTTAGTTTTAATAAAGAAATTAACTGCAACACTTGATCTCTCCTTAAGTAAATGTTTCTGTAAGAGCAGCATGAATGGAGCCCAACTAAGGTCTCCCTGAGGTGGATAAGGGAACAGCCCTGTGGCTGGGAGGGCACTGGGAGCTACAGCCCCCTCATGCTCCCTAACCTGCATCTGTGCTGCCCACGCATTGAGTCTGGCTGCACAAGCCACCGCCTCAGGAAGGTGGCAGCGGCACTGCTGCTTACTGATTTACTGTCAAGCATAAGTTTGCACTTTGCAGCTGAGCACACAGCCTGTTCCTTTTGTAAACATTGGAGAGGGGTTTCAGTTGATTTGTAACAGCTTGAAAGACTCCTTGAGTCTACCAGCAATCTGAGGATGTTCAGATGGACTTTGACTTTAGGAAGAAGAAAGGGTTTGTGCTCACTCTGAAGCTTCAGCAGCCACCCAGCACACTTACCGTTGCAATGCAGTAAGGGAGACTGTTCTTGCAGCCAGGACACAAGAGTTCGCACTCGGGGAGCAGGAAGGAACAACAGGGACAGGATGTTGTTGGCTCTTCCACCTCTGAAGTGTCTGGACGCCTAGAAATAAAATATACATATGAGGAAAAACTCACACTCTTTGAACTTGAATAAAGATATTGAATAGATGATTAGTTATTTGCATAATTTCCAGTTAGTATTTCCCTGTAACTGTCACTGCTACTCCCTCATAATTATGTAAGGTAAGAACAGGGTCCTTTTTCATTTAATTTGAACCAAAGTAAGCCTTTTAAAGCTGTAAAGCTTATAAAAACTTAAAAGAAATAAAGACTTTGAAGTCTTTAACAGTTCCTGGACTTGTGGTCTTATAGAAGGGAAGGCTACGTGCAAATTTATTAAGGATAAATCATATCCACTCAGAAAAGGTTTCAATCGTCAGTAAAGAAGGGAAAGTATTCTTAGGTCTCCAACTATAAGACAGTGAAGTAACATGAAAAATAAGGTAGGTTTTATGAGCAAGACTAAATTATTAATAAAGCCATAATGCTGCGTACATTTGCCAGTATAGGAGACTTAACACTGCTCACCTGACCATTGCTTCAATTTTCTTTTTATATTTAAGATCTATTTTGTTACGATACTCAGGTCTCATCAACATAGCAGCAAAACTGAAGGCTGAGTTTTTCAATCCTGCTCTGTGACACTCTATTACTGTTGAAGTCAAGATTGGGACAATATCTGTAACAGAAGAGCAGAACACTTATTACCAGTATCAATGTTGAAAGCCATTGAGCAAACAGGGCTGAAATGTTTTTGATGAAAAATGGATGTATTTTTCATCTTCGTTATGTAATTCTTGACTCTAGGTATAGTGATAAGGTGACCACGTCAATCAGAGTGTGTTCTGTCAGCTCCAGGGACTGTAATGAGCAGCTCCGGTAACGTGTCAGTGCTGGAGTGGGGCAGAGCAGGGCAGAGCTCTCGCTCAATCTGCACCTTGGGTGGGATCCCGCACAGGCCTGTGGACCTGTTTAATGCAATGATTAAGGAAGTTTCATGTTGTCAGACTTACGGGATGGGAACTTGCTGATATTGTTGGCTACACGTATAAGCATCCGTGCTCCCTTCATGTGATCGCCCCGTTTCACGTGAGCCTGGAACACAAATACATCAACTACAGTCTTTAAAGAAGAATTTGGCAGCCTGTTCCTGCCTGCCCTTCCTGGCAACCTGGCTATCCTGCAGGACCACGTATTAACTACTATGAACATTACGGGCATCCTCGCTTCATTTTGTTTACAGAAACACAGGGATGTGCTTCTTAATGGAGCAGCATGGGGAGCATAACATTTTTGTAAGCATGAACTCAAAAGAAATAAAGCCAGAGGTAAGCTTTAATTATTCAGCATATGTAAAACAATATGCTAATCAAAGAGGTAGAAATAGTAACCAAAACGTGAACTATTCTCCTGAGACACACTGTTAGTATAGGCTTGAATTGTGTGTATATACATATGTATATACATACACATACACACACACACACACACTTACTTAAATAAATCACACTGCAACATTTATGTAAATTCAGTTTCTGAATTCACTACCTTCACCAAAATATAGCTGTGTAGAATCATAAGGTTTGTAGCCATCTCAGAAGGAATTTTTATCTTCTGGGTCTTCAATTCTGAATACATACTGAAAAGAACATCATGCGCATTGCGGTAATTTCCTTAAAAATAAACAACATAGAATATTAAATTCCATTTTTCCTAACAATTTATTCATTCAGTGTCAAATGGTATACAAGGAAATTGAACAAGTTATGTTGATATTTAGAGCAAAACCTTTGCATGCCAATTTCTTTAGAAAGTCACAAGCAATCGGCTGTCACACTATCCTAAATAATACTAGTGAGATGTGGATGACGGTACATAATGTTGTACGCTTTGCTGCTTTGAAATGATGCAGCCAAAATAACTTCCACAACCAAGCAAAGCTATTTTTAGAGCACTAATACCTTTGTTTTTAGAAATGACATATCTTTGTTCTTAATTCAGCTATCTAAAAGCTGTTGTTTATATTCTAATTTAACATGCTTCTTTCTTTAACTTTATATTTTGCTTTGGCAACTCCTATGCAAAGCAACCAACCCAAAACTTCTGGTCAACGATAGCTGGCTGTTAATTCACTGGATGATACAGCTTTCAGGTTACTATAAAAATGGTCCAGAAATCCTAAGATTTCATTAAATTACCCATGCAGCCGAATTTGTCACCAACACAAACAGTATTCAGTATGATCAGTCTACTGCAACATACTTGTGATATTTTTTTGCGCTATTAAGCAGATGAAGTCGTACTCAGTCTTAGAATGTCATAAGTCTAAGTCATTCTTATTCTTTAAATACTGTAGAACACATCTGTACTACAAATGTGCTGTGCTACTGTGTTCTAAGATTTAAAAAGATAGTGAATAATTAAACCCTTGAAACTTTACATTTCCCTTAAATAACTAGCACAACTAAATACATTATTCATTGCTATGATGAGATCTCGCTTGTCGAGGATTTAAGATACCATTATTCGCTCTTAGCCCACTTCCAAGGAACAGTGAATAAATGTTAATTTGCCAGGCCACAACTGTCCTTGTGTTCCTCAGGCTGTTCTTTTTTTCATTACAGTTATTTTTCTTAATTTATTCGAAATGAAAAGAAAAGAGTGTCACGGTAGGACTGTTGCTGTAGCTACAGAGGAGAGCTGCTAATGATGGTGGTAGCTATTTTGCTTCAAGCCTCATTCCTTCCTAATGCTTTTTTTCTCTAACATTGGTTACCTAACAAGTGGGTGAACGAGGCTTGAGAAAGGTCTGATCATGCAACAGAAATCATCTCCTGTACACACTTCCATCAAGAATTTTGTATGTGCAGACTAAAGGATCAGCATTCCACTTGGAAATTGCATTTCACAGTACTCTTAAGATGTAACTCGGTTATACAAAAAAGCTAAATTGTATTTTCCACAATGATTTTTTTCTTTAATATACAGTTATTAAAAGCTTTACACTTACACAACAGGGTTTTACACTTACAAAACAGGCTGACACAAGCTTTTTAGAGGTATAAATCTGTAAAAATAACAGTATTCAAAGGGATGCAGTATCAATATATATATCAGATATATACATATATACCAGAAAAAAAAGCAAAAAAACAAAAATCAAGAGACTTGCCTGAACACTGCTCCTCCCTGGCAATTATTATAGCAGTTCTGGCAGCCTCTCTGTATTGTTTTAGTGCCATGTACAAGCGGAAGAGATACTTGGCATCCTTAATTGAATAAGACAAAAGTAATTAATAGCAATTAAATACACATGGCTGTGCCCTTGATTACTTCATCTCAACATCACTTTCCTCCCACCAAGTGGACAAGCCAGTTTGTTTATGAAGAATTGTTGATATATTAAAAGATTCAAGAATAGAAAATGTAACACAGTTTATCTAAGAATTGGCAATCCAACAGCTTAGTTCAACATCAAGAAAATCAGTGAAATAATTTAAAACAAAACTCTAAAATCAAGATGGTAGTATTGTAGAAGAGAAAAAGAGAATTGGATTTTCATAAGAATTTTGAAAAAGCCCTCAACAGGGAGCTAAATAGTGACATTACTGAAACTGGGACCAAAATATAGAACACAGGATGATAGCTTCTTTTTACCATCAGCAAGCTTAAGTGGAAAAAAAAAATCCATGCTAGGACCATTGTTTCGTATCTTTAGTAGTGATTTGTAAAAGGGAATCAATTAAAAAAAGTCTGTATGTGGCAATCTTTTAGCATTGGACCAAATTAGTCCAATGCATTGCGATATTGGTATGGTTCTGACTTAACTATAGATAAATTAAGGAGAAAAAAAAAGAAAAAAAAAAAGATATGGGTATCTGCATAGACCCATCATAGCTGCGATGCCCTGCTCTCCTCTCCAGGAAGAAGGAGGATTGTGTCCCAAGATCCACCACTGCTCTGAAACAGTATTTGGTTTACCTAAATAGCACATTTAAGTGACTTATGTGGTAGCTGTATGTAGAAATAATTACAAAAATAGAAAGCATTTAAAAAAAGTCTTATGTTCTAATTTCATATTCATATTAAGTTAACCATTTTAAAAGCAATAAATACAGATTTTTCAACTGACAACACATTGCTTACAACCTTAGGAAAATTTTATTATTGTAATCTAACTGATTTTAATTTTAGATAGCAATCATTTTGCTTTTGTTTTTTAGAACACTTGTATTTAAAAAGTGCACATACGAAACAGCAGAACCTTGCCGAAAACTTCCTGAAAAAAATGAAAGACATAAGAAAGCTATGATAGCTTTTATGTGTCAACTTTAACTAATACAGTATTCTGTATAATAACACATTTAATAAATACTTTATTATTAGACAGAAAATAGCATAACAAAACTTTGCTAATTAGTACAATTTTGATGATATGGGGTGTCATTAAAATCCCATATCATTTTTTGCTGCAAAAGAGTAGAACCACCAGGCTGCAGTGGGGCTTCTCTGGTCTGAGTGATCAGTGCTGAAAGGATTAGCAAGTTTCTGCTGCATCACTACTTTAAGAAGTTCACTCTTACTTTGAGCTTTATAAAATTACTACCACATGCAAGCTGCTATTTTCTAAAAACAAACCTATTTGCTTTGTAATTTCAAAACCACTGGTTCCAGAGCATAATGAAAATAAAATTGAGTTGACTTGTAAGCAGCTTTTCAAACAAAAAACTATGATTCAATAAAGTAAAATTATGTTACTCACTGAGAGGGACTATGGCAGATTGGATTAAGGCATTCGAAGAACAAGAGAGAGCTTTTAAACAAGGAAAACAAAGCTCTACATTCAAGTGAAAAACAATGTTAAATATGGCAATTATGGTATTCTCACAATCGTTGAATGTTTTCTAAAATCTTTAGAACCACTTCACTTGAGCTCGTATTGTAGGACACTTCCCTTCTCCAATCTTACACACTTCTTTTGGCAACCAGATGGCTGGGCTGCAGCTCATAGAAAACTGACATGAAAGAAAGGATGCTACAGTTTGTTTCTGTGCATCCAACTTTCAGCATATTTATGAATTTGTTTTTCCTTAAACAGATGTTTTAGGGACAGATCTTTCCTCTAGCAGCTCTAACAGCTTAATTGTCTTCTAGTTTCCTGCAGTTTGCTTCATTAATGTCTTTTTCTTATAATTCTACGATAATTCAAATTTCAAATTACAGATAAGTAGTAAGAGATAAAATAATAAAAAGATATTACATACCTAAAGGTTTAAAATATATATATATATGTTGTCTTGGCAATTGAGTGTCTAGTGTTGTGTATATAGTCCAGAATATTAAATTCCTAATTTCTAAGCACTACAGAGAAATAAAACAGCCAGAATTTTTCATCTCAACAGAATCAAAAACTGCAACCATAATATTAAGGGTGAAATAACATTACTGTGCCAAGATCACGCTGTCTCCCTTGTTAGCAAACCTTACTGCTCTCTACAGAGCAGAACTTACTGTTCCAGACATATCATTTTCTACATGACTGTTTACTTTCAGTTCATAGATGGAGTCATTATATAAGCCTTATTCCTTAACAAAAACAACTAAAAAGCAATCTGTGTCCACTGAAAATTTTAAGACAAAAGAAACTCAAAAGCTCTTCTATTACAGGAACACAACACAGCAACATTGGTAAAAATGCAGTACCTTGGGCATGCCATCACTCTCTCCCATAAGAAAATCTATCAGCTGATTTGTTAGGGCTTCATCTTTTGCCTGTCCCACCTATTAAATATAAAAATATCATGAAGGAGGTCATAGAATCATAGAATCATAGAAAGTAGGTCATAAGAAAGTCACACAAGAAGATCAGCACAATTTTGCTTCTTCAGTGCTAGGAAGGCCTCTGAGCCCAGGCCCCACTGTCACTATCAAGGCAGCAGTCTGCGCCTCAGCGGAATATTCACTGTTGGTCACTGCAGTAGAGCCCCAGGCAAGAGGCAGTTTAACCAATGTGACTGAGATGCTGAGATTCTGGGAGGATCCACAGACACAGCTCACTTGCACCTTTGGGCTTACCCTCAGCTTTTAGTGCATTCACCACCTGGGCTCAGTAGTAAGGCTGATGCTGCAAATGATCTTCTGAGAATGGAGGCTGCCAGAACAGGGAATGGAAGTGCATTCCTCCCTTACAAAAGCATACACACAGTGTGCAACAGCAGCACTGCTGAAGCACCATGGATAAGGAAATCCTAATTCACACACCTGAGACACCTGGATAAGGAAATCCTAATTCACACACCTGAGACACAACCATGGAAGTCTGAAAGGATTCATAAACCCTCCTCTGGAGGCTGAAAGCATTTTTTCCTCTGCTGCCAGTTATTTTTAGGTGTTTTACATTTACATTTAGCTAATATCTTTACTGATACGGTTTTCCTTCTGTTTGCTCTGTCCAGTCACTCTCAGTGACACTAGGACAGTGCCACAACACACAAAGACTTCTTGGTAAGATCAATTGTTTGTGTATCAAAGTTTCTTACTGTTTCAATTGCCATTTCTATAGCCAAGTTATCTTCTGTGCTTGGACTTTTCAGAAAGTGCTTTAATGCCTAAAATAAAACAAAAGATGAGTTAAAACTGAGACAAAATATTTAAAAAAAACATATTATTCCTCTCTGCCTTTTGACAGAAAAGCATGATGGCTACTTATCATGTCTGTATTCTATGGCCTTAAGGATAGTCATGCTATATAGGTAGCAGCTGCTCTTACAGAAACTGCTGCAAGAAAGAACCGACCATTCCTTGCCAAATTCTGGCATATATTTTCCATCTAACTGTGAAGGATGTGCAGAGCAATACAGACTGATTAATGGGGTACTGGAATCCCTCTGAGCTCCAGGTTAAGGACTGGTCATCATCTCCTTCATCCTTACAGCAACAGCTGTAATTTTCAAAAATCAGAATTTTTTTAAGCATGTCCTTAGTATGAAGATGATGAACACTTAGTTAAGCATCAGCTAACAAGCTTTTATCTAATCAACTAATAACTAAAAGAATTGTGTACATACTTGCTTTTATAAAATGAAACTATGCTACAGTATTTAATATATGCAGACTAATTCAGCAATGGAGCACTGGTCAGGCAAATAAAGTCTAAATTATCCTTTTATTTTCATGAAATTAATAGAGATTCATACAGAACAGTATGTGTTTGAATACTTAGAGGCTCTCTTGCTATGAAAAAGAGTGTGTCTGATATGTGTGTCTTATGTGCCTGATATAGTATGAATCTGAGAGTACAATATATACAATTATAAATACTTTGCTGAACTTCAACTTTGTTGAACTTTTTTTATATATTATTTTATCAGTGAAGGCAGGCAAAAAGTCTCCTGTGATTTTTTTTCTGATTTTGAAGTACTATAATTTGAGTTTTTAAATATCACTGTTTTATTACTTAAGTACTAACCCGTGCATATTGGCCACACAGCAAGAAAAATTTTCCTGCCTGAAAATGTTTTTTTTCTCCTTCAAAATATAAAGCAATGCTCTGATAATCTTCATTAGTAGTATTCTCAGAACCTGCAACAGATACATAAGGATAGCACAACATTCTTATGAAGTAAGATAAAACACCTTAGCAAAGAAATGCCATATTCTTTTCCTTTTTTATTGACATTTACAGGGGACCAAAACGACCTACACTGAAATTACCTCATAAGCGTTTTTTGCCCATTTAATTAAATACTAAATAATGCTAATAATGTAGTGAAATATTTGTTTGCATAGATTTTGCACTGTAATGGGATTTCTCATTTTAACAGACACAATAAAATGGCATAACTAAGACCTGACCAACAAATGACTTCTAAACTCGTTATGCCTTGACAAAAGTAAAGCAGGACAGTGGAATTCTGCAGAAGATTATGAGATTATCATGTGAATTATTTTTACTGCTTCAGAATCTGTTTGCATTGTACTTATCAGAAGTATGTTAGCATGAAATGCTATTTCATCTTCTAACCAAGACTCCATTTTATTGTATGCACCTAAAACACAGTCACTACTCCAAAATTGAAGCCTTCCTTTTCCCCCTGCTAATTTCAATTTAAGTATTTATCCTACTATTTTGGATAGGAGAGGAGGAGGAGGAATGCACAGGGAAACAACAGACCAACAGCCACCTTGATGAGCAGCTATAACAGTATATCTGCAAGGTAACTGTTGCCAAGTTTTTAGGGCCATCATGGCAAGAATACATTTTTAAAGAGAGGCATTAACTGAAGATATGAGATAATCACAAGGTACTTATGTGGAACTGTTTCCACAAAGAAAGGTGACAAAGGAGAAGAACATAGAGTCTGCTGCAAATTGACAAGCTGGCCACTGACTGACTTGATAACCTGAGGTAAAAATCAGCTTCTCAGTAAAACTTCCTTTTGCTTCCTACTTAGACAAGAGGCCATGAAAGGCCTTGAACAAGAAAGGAAAGACAAGTGATTTATACATGTAATAAAAGAGCCTGAACCTCGAGAAAAGGAAAAAAAAGGCATAAAATTGAAAATGGCACCTGTAAAATTTTCAGTTTCAGAAAAGCTGTATTAAATATATCAATGTCACAGAATGGGATTATTCAACTGACACAAGAAAAAAAAAATCTATACAAACGCTTTTAGCTCTGAAGATACACAGGAAGTATAAGCAATATTTAAAAGCACAAGAGAGTGAGGACCCTGGGAGACACCTGAGCTGAAAGGAATGCCAAAATTACAGACAGGACAGCAAATCATCCAATGGTAACCGAAAATAGACGATAGATGGAAAGGGCCTGGAAACACAAAATGTTCCAACTCTTACCTTATCACTTTAAATCTGTCTAAAATAATAAAGAAACAAAACAAAACAACACAAAAAAACACCGCCACACATATTCCAAGCGAACTGCTCAGCTGGAATACTCACTGATGATATCAGCATAAATCTCCATCTTGTTGTGCTGCTGAGCTAATGCAAAAGCTTCATTATTGCACTTGGACATGACCAGGAACTGAATGGCAGAGCCATAGTCACCAAGCTGCAGAAAGAATCTAAACAGAAGGAACAAGTTAATACCTTAGTTAAGTAATATAATGAATACTCCAAACATTTTAGCAATATAGTATATTTTTGTGGCATACAGATATGATACACTTCTAAATTATTGTATATTTTCATTATGTTAAGAAGGTTACTAAAATTAACGCACTATACACCACACAGCATGGCAACTTTATGATTGTCTAAATTTATAACTTCAGGTTAATATTTTAATTAAATAGGTAAAAAAACAAAAAAAAGGTATTTGCTTAGCTGTCTAAATCTGAGTCTGATACTTTAGTAACCTGCCCAGATTTCAATTGGTGTGTCCTCTTTCACCCTTTTTAAACTCTGGCTGCTCCACAAACTGAAAGCACAATAAAAGACTGAAATACTAAGATTATTAGTCCTGAAAGAAGTTAACATGAAAATCACAGAATATGATAAAAACACAGTGGATAATATTAACACTTGGCATAGCTGCCAAAAATCAATAACTTAGAAAATGTAATCAAGGTTTAAGAGTGGTAAAATATATTTCATACATCTAAACAGTGAAGAAAGCAAACATAGGACTGAGATGCATTGTGAGACATAAAGAATATGTTCACGGAAATATTATACATACTACAAACTTGCAAGGGATTTCTTTTTATTGTAATTCCATCTACTGTACTGAGTACAATTTTAGTCTCTGGCAGAAGCTTGAAGGAGGGAACATGGTTAGCAGGACTCAAAGGTTACTAATTTTTAACCTTATAATATGCCTATTACCTGGCCACCATCTTGGCTCCATCAAGAGACTGCGTTTCCCTCACAACGTTAACAGCCTTTTCAGGATTGTTAAGATGATCCAAATACAGACGGATTACACTGTCCCACTGCTTGGCATTCTCATAAGCGATCACAGCTTCCTTGTACCTGCAAAACAGCAGTTCCACAGGAATTCTTTTAACTTGTACATACCTCTCTACAACATTGAATGACTTTGAAAAATCATGTCTTTATAAAAGGATTCTTTAGAAGGAAATTGAACTTCAGTACTCTATTATGTAGCATACTATATTGGGTACACAATAAACCAGAAACATATTTCCGATACTAGTGGTAGATCCTTGAATTATGTTTAAAATTTCTACACATCACCTTAAATTCACATATTTCAAAGTATCTTTTCACAGTGGATATTTTCTGCAACATTTACTTCTTAAAATCGTTTATTTTATTTTAAAAGGATAATAATGCATTTCATAAATAATAAGGTATTTTATAAAAACAGATAAACACTCGGACACACCTGCCATCTGCCTCTTTGGCCTTCGCATATTGCAGGTGAATCTTTGGAGATGAAACATGAGGAAGAAGTTCACCAACCTTTGCCCTATAAAAGATGACAGCAGTCATTTAATAAATATCCCTTGTTTAAACCTTCTTCAGTGAAACAGGCATATTTATAACAATAGTGAAAAAGAGACTAAAAATAAGTAATTAGACATAAGGCAAATTTTGAATGTATAAAATGCAGCTTTCAAAAAGCTGCATTTTATACATGTGAGAACTAGAAATTATATCCTGATTCAGGAACATATAGGCTTAAAAGCAGGCTCGAGCTGCTTCTATTTTCTGAGTTCAAAGATACATGCACATTAAAAAGTGTCTGACTGACCATTTTTGCCTCTAATATTCTCCAATTCACCTACAGAAGCAGCAAAGTATTAAACCTAACAAGTGAATACTAATACAGGTTCGATTGTGTTGGCTCCTGTGTTTGCTTAAACTTTGGCCATCAGTTGCACAAAGGATTCTAGACGCTTGGGACCAGTTTCTGCAAGCGACAACGTCTTGAGCAGGGGAGCATGGAGGAACAGAACTACACATCTGTCATAGTTTTAACCTCAGGATTTGCATGCACAATGTGTGCAAAAGCCAGTGAACTACCTGAAGAGCCTTTCAAGGCAACGAATGTTAAAGGCTGAAGAGAGGCTGATATTAAATTTCAGACATCTCTGTCTACAAGACAGAGCAGTGGCGAAGACGTTAGGAGATTTGAACCTCCTGCCGCTCAGGTAGACGAAATTTGTACCTCCTACCTTCCACTCTCATTATATGCAAGTTAGCCTATTGAACAAAGTGTTTTCTTAGTCCGTGCTGATGAAACTGATATACTTTAATGAGTGTGATGAAAAAAAGTAATGAATATTTTTTATCAGAGAATCAGCTTAGCGCTCCATCCCTATTTTTAAAGCATTTGCATAAGAGAGAAGAGGTCTGTGTTCTTGTCTCTGCTCCAAACAGTACTTGGTAGCAAGCTACATAAAATATAATTAGACAAGAATTTGTCCCTTAAATCTCTCTGCAGTTGCACTTCTCCTTTGGAAACTTAACAATGACCAAATTCACTAAAAAACACTGATCATAATGTCAACTATTTTAATTGCTCATGAGATTCCATTTGAACCAGCAACTTAGAATCACTTCCAACCACCTGCATTACCAGGGTCCTAGGAACATATTCCATAACTGAAGAAATTTAATGAAGTAAACAATAACCAGACAAATAAAAGTACTACATTCAGTATACAAAACAAAACAAAAAAACCCTTGAAATTACAGGTCACTTTAAACATTACACAAGAAGCTGAACAAAAAGATGACCACCTCTCATTTTCAGTATGGCTATATTTAAACCAGTGCAAGTTATTGGGGTTTTGTGAACACTGTGCTTGTTTAAGCTTACAAGAGGGAACCATAACACTAATGAATTTTAATTCATGCAACATTTGGGATACTGATAGAATTTTTCCTTTCCAAAGGACATTACACCAAGCCTTGAGTCTCAAGAAATACATCACTTCACTGAAACCTGTACTTACCAGTTTTTACACCGGATGTATACTGATGCTGCCTTGTCATAATATTGTCCCTTTTCATACAGCTGAGCAGCTTCTGAAAATTGCTACAATATTGGAAACCATTACAATATCACTTGTAAGTTACGATTATACATCAGCAGCCTAATGAAGTCACATATTCAGCATTAGTTTACCAGCTCTTTTGAGTACCTTCATACTCTCCAGAATAGCTCCACAGTCTCTCTTCAGTAACCTGCTAGGATGTTTAATGGCCTGGTTTACCCCTCGACGGATATCTCCCATTCGAATGGACATTTGGGCTATTCCAGCAAGGCAAGCTTCATCATGTTCCTGGTACTGGCAAGCAAATGAAAAGCACTAATTATACCTTGCATGTAAGAAATAACAGCTTGCAAACAGCATCATAACCAAACACTGAAACAAGTTAACAAAAGAATAAAATGGACTTAAGTCAATTCTTGTCTACAAACTCTGGTCTAATTGCAGCTGCTATTCAAAATTAAGTAGCAGAACTATTTATCATGAAGAATCGTGTTCTACTTATTGATAGTCTGCTTAATTTTTGTTTTAACCTTTGGTTTTTCCTTTTTACCTTTGACTTACAAGACAAATAGAGTCCAGACCAAACACAGAGGAGAAGAATCTGCTTTTTCAAACAACTCAATGCTAACTGCCTTTTTCTCCACCTGCTCCACCCTCCAAAACAAAAAACAAAACAAAACAAAAAAGAAAAACAGCAGAGAAAAAGAAGGAAATACTCTGCTTGCAGTCTCATTCTTTTAATGGTGCTAAGACCTTTGACATTTTATAAAGTCAAATAGCTTGAATTCAGAAAAAATGCTATTTGACTTAATTGTCCAGATTAATTTTTATAATTGAATTGTTTTTTAATGTACATTACTCAAACATTAGTGGAAATAATGCCAGAATAAAGGAGGACCAATTGAATATGCTGTCTTTTTTCTAACACAGTCCCTTTCTGTTTTTATGTAGACAACAATCCAGTAATAAAAGTATTAATTAGAGCTTTATTGTTACAATTCTGGCAGCATTTTCCTAAAATTTGCCGGTGCCTATTTTGAAGCTGCTCAAGCTATAAACACTTGATTTAAATTATGTCATTATAACACAATGGCGACATTACTTTACACTTAGGAAAAGCATCATTTTGTATATTAAAAATAAGTGTGTTGAATACTACCCTCACAAAAGCAATAGTCACGTAGATTTATAGTCAAACACACACAAAAAAGAGAATTTAAATAAGCCTGAAACAAGGTAATGGTATGTGCAGTATGAGAGCCCACCTGCTATCACTACTGAGAAGGCATTACCTTATTGTCCCCAGTGATTCCCTTCTCATAATGTGCCAGAGCATTCACATAATCACCCCTAAAAGAAAATCACAGATTACAGGAGAGAATATATTAAAAAAGAAGAGATGGTTACTGTAACACTCTTTGAGACTGATTATACATATATCTGTCTTGCTTTAGACATAAACACTACCACCCAGAATCTGAGGCATAAATAAGACCGGTAGCTACATTAGGGCATTTCCCATGCACTTTATCAAGTTATTAGTCAAAGTGACAGTCCATCTCTCCTCAGTTCCTTTCTACTGACACCAAAAAAATCCCTGAAATACAGGCGAAGAGTCTGTCTATGGGCATAATATCTATGTGCACAAGCCTATGTGTTCAATACTCTTCATATAATTTGCTGGAACTTCTAGTGCTATTTATGTCTTTTGCAATATAAAAATGAAATTTTCTTTTTTTTCTTAAGTAAATTCAGAACTCAAGTCACAGAGGGTCACATTGCACCAACTGCCTCAATTCCCTCTTCTCTCTTTTCTGCAATCAAGAACCATCTTCCTTGAGATCATAGAATCACATAATGGTTGAGATTGGAAGGGAACTCCAGAGATCATCCAGTCCAACCCCCTTGCTCAAGCAGCAGATACCGAGAGAATTTTTCCTTTCCAAAGGACATTACACCAAACCTTCAGGCTCAAAACCCACGTATTTTCTGTAGCCTGACAGTATTCCTAAAAAGCTGGTCTTCCTGGTACTACAACTGTAAGACCTCACAGAACTCATTCTCAGCAATGCAATTGGATAAAGTATCTCAATTTCATGATTCTTAAGTTTGCCATTCTTGCACTGCAGCCTTACAGAAGAACTCACGTGAATTCAAGCTGCACTGCGTATTCCTTCGATATGAATGGGATTTGCTCTGGGGCCAAACGCTTAGCCAGCTGAAGTGCACTATCCCAGTGCTGCAAGTCTCTTCGCATCTATTAAAAAGCACAGTAACAAATAGCAATTTTACATTATTCTGAATATAATTATACAGCTAGCATTCTAGAAGGATTCAGACAATTTAGAGATATATTCATCTGAAAAGAAAGGTTCTCATTCACAGAATGGCAAGAACAAAGCCAAAAATGAGCAGAACTACCAGAAGGCAATTGATAATTCAGCATTGAGGTATAGGAAAAGAACAGCAGAAAAAATGTTAGACATGTTGAATGAATACCTCAAGTGCTGCAGTAGGACAAGTGGATGCCAGATATAAATCCTGAGCCAGATTGAAATCACTAGTAAACATGGCAAGATGTCCTGCTAAAAGGTTGTAATCTTCTATTCCCTGTAAAAAGATATAAGAGGTGCTAAAGTAGTTTAAATAAAAAATAATGTTGCCAGTAATATAGTCTGGTATGCACAGTAAACCCTATGAAACATTCTCAAAAGTCTGCATATTATATTCTACAAACCATAAAATAAACTCATTTTTTTTAATTCAAAACTATTACCACTACAACTGCCTAAACTCTAAGTAATTTGCAGAGACATATCTTAAGGTAGTATTTCATATACATTTTTGAATGTATTTTTACTTCTGTTAAAAAAAAAAAAAAGAGTAATGTTAAACTTTTAGCCTTAAAGATTTTCTCAAAAGTTACAAAGGGAAAGGAGGCTCCAAATGTTTGAGACATGAAAATAGTCTGCTGCTCTCAAGTAGCTATGGAAGAAAATGTTGGTCACTCTGTAACGCAGATAAACACTGTGGCATCAAAAGACTGTTCACCCAGAGCTGATCTGCTAGGAGATGACTTCTTTGAGTGCGGGAAACCTCTCAGAAAGTCCATAAGGGCGCATCTGCTTCCTGCAACGTGCTGCCATTCATGCTCTGTCTGGGCAGTAGGACAACACTATATGGACACAGTCACAATCATGAAAAATGTGTTAATTTAATCAGGGCTTCAATACGATGACTTTACGAGATAGAAAGACAGAACGATGACCATACGAGACAGAACGCACTCTGAGGCGACAGAAATAAAATGGACTGCAAGAGTAGTTACGCAAAGGGTAAAAGAATCTTTGGTCATCAAGCAGCTACATGAAGTCATCCTGAATGATGAATGAACAAGTCAAAATATGCCACACACTTGAAAGAAGCTCCAGCAGCTGCCTGGAGAGCACTCCTGAAAGAAACTGTAATAGTGAATTTCATGCCTATATACTGCTTGCTGAACTGTACAGCACCTTCTACAGATATCACAGAATACCAGAAAAGCAAGTTGGAAGGAATCTGTAGACATCATCTAGTCCAGTCCCTCTCTGCTCAAAACAGAGCCAATTGGAGTGGGCTGTTCTAGCTGGTCTAAACACTACCTGTATTTTAGCTAAACACAAACTCAAGCCTGAGCATCTAAATTCACATAGCAATTGTCTTCCTTTTACTACCTAACTGGAAGTATCTAAACCTTGTCAAGAAATTTTCTAATTGGTGTGAAAATTCTCTAGATTAGCACATTTGGCACCATGCATTCTCAAAAGCACCTCAATCTGAGCATTTACTAAATGCATTTCACAAACACTGTCTAGCAATTGATAATCATTATCAAGGAAGCAGAAAAAATGGGTCTAAGGTCAGTTCCCACACTCCAAGAGAGCACTGAGACTACCATGAGAGAAAACCAAGAGTTGTGTGGTTTGGAAACCCTTCTCCTCTATAATTATGAACTTCTTGGAAAATAACGGATCTTCTATTTAAAAACAATCAAATTAAGTCCCTACAAAAACAAGAATTCTGCATTTTTTTAAGAAGTATTACATCACAGTATTTCTTATTTAGAAGAGACTTGATTACTTTCACATTTTACCTTTATTTGCTCTAGTGACATCACCATCCCAGCATTACCAAATGTTCTATAAACACGTATTGCAAAATCCACCTCCATGTGATGTAAGCAAGCTCTGGCCAACTCATTCCAGCCAGACTGGTCATTCAGAAGTTTGCACACCTCCCAGGCCTCAGAAAACCTGTGCAGGATAAAAACAAAACAAGCATTAACCTCTTCATCTATTTTCTTCCTATTCCTAGGATAGGGAAAACTTAAAAATCATTTCCTTCTAAGCCATGGACAGAGACACACATCAGAAAGAAAACAGAACAAGTGCATAACAAAGTTCTCTTTCACCTGCTCCTACCACTCTTCTTCAGGAAACCATCTGCTTTCCCTACTCTAGGTCTATTTAGATTTCACTTATTTTGCTTTCCTTCACTGCATTGGAAGGGCAGTGGGCAGGATGCACCTTCAGTCAGTTTTGCAGGAGGCACTGTCATAAAACCCAGAGTCATTCTTAAACAAAAAAAGCACAAAAAAAGTTTTAGTTTTTACTTGACAGTGGAAAAAAAAATGAACCAGATTGGGTCACTTTCTTTGTCTGAAAGTTACAGGGACTGATGGATCGTTCTAATTTATCATTATTCAGCATGATATTTTTACATCACCAGGATTAAGCTGTATCACACAAAAGAAAACAATTTACACAATGTAATTACAAAGTAGACATACCTTTTCAACATTAAAGTCTGAGTGAGCATTTGTGTGAGCTCAGTAGGTCCGAAGTCTTTCAGATTGCCAAGGAAACTGTGGGTACTGAGATAGATATTGTTTGTTTTCCCACTTTGAGTCTGACACGTTAATTCTCCATTATACAAGAGCAAAGGTTTATGGGAAAATGGGACTTCTGTGCCACCTGCCAAAATAACCTTGGATCCTAGATTCAAACATCAAGACAAAAAGATGACATTAATATTAAAACAAAAATAACAAAGACAAAACTACAACAACAAAAAACTTGATTAAATATTTAATAAACAGTAACAACTGAAATGGTGCAGTCTTGCTGAGCATTAATTTAAGGTCTCAAATTCTAACAGTCACCACCTACTGTTATTTGTATATGTTTTTTAAAGATGTAAAAAAGAAAACCATAACAAAATCTAAATTTTAAAGATCATTTTCCAAATGTTCATGGATTAATTTGTTAATGTTTTTCTGTCACAAACATGGAAATTACTGTGATTAAATTTTTGGTTAACAGTACGAGTAAGATTTGTCATGTTGATCCTGATATTTCCTCATGAATACTTCAAAATACAATTTAAACACAATCTGGAGCTTTCAGATCTAATACTGTAAGAGCAAGAAACTTGTGGACCTAAGGCTCAAACGCCTTGCAGGAGCTTTACAGAGATACCAAGACAGCAACTATTTTTCTATTAATCAGCTGATTAACTGATACTTCAAAGCTTTAGTAACACTACTTATTTTCATAGGAAGTCATAAAAATTTTTATAAACAAATGCAAAAACAGAACACACTTTGCTTTATTAACTAAATAGTAAATACTTTCAAGTATTTATGGTACCTTGAATGGCATCTTTATGAAAGACATAAGTGTACACTTTGTCATCATCATATGCAGCAAAAACACCCTTATCCATTGGCCAGTTTTCCCATAGGATTCCTTTAATAGTTGGTGAGAAATTTGGTATTTCATATAATCTATCATTAACCTACAAGTAATGCAAATGTAAAATTACTAGGAAATAAAAGACAAATGAGATGAACTAAATATTAATTCAGGTTATCCATTAAGATAGAATAAAACAAGGAAGATAAATAGTCCAGAAATATATAAACTGCATTATGAAAAGGTTTTCTTGTTCATGGTGACTTTGAATTATTACCTTTGTAAGTTAATGAAGAAAATACAAATGTTTTACGACTGGTATAAAAAAGATATAGTGACAAGCAGTGCAAGCTAACACATCAGTATTTGAATACACAAGCAGATTCATCTCTGAAAATTACTGTTCAGAAATTTAGTAGTATGAAATTACTCTGATCTGATGTGACTTTTATTTCCTTACATTATCATTAGGTTCTTAGCAGTTTTCCCTAGCCATTTCTCCTTTCCCTATAAATGTTTGAGTTATAAATTTGTTTCGTACTCTATTACAAGCATTATATAGTTAAAAGTACTGCTGTAACAGTATAGATATTCCAAAACAGCTTACTGGACAGTAGACAAAGCCATCACTTTTGTCATCTATGAAAACCAATTTGGTTCCATTAGGATCTGGAAAAATTTTTCTCACGCTGACAGGATGCCGATACTCATTCACATACTGCCAGTCTTCAATGTAGAAATAACGAATAACTCCAGTCTAATGAAAAACAACAGAAAGGTTATAAAAGAAATAACATTAACAAGCATCAAGTAGATAATTAATTAGTAGATAATTAATTAGTAGATAATTAATTAATTTACTTAATTATTCACAATTCTCATCTTTGTTGCAGTGACTGAAAGCCCAGTGACACGGGTTTCAACAAGTCAAGATTCCCATTTAACCTTTAATCTCCTCATTACCTTTTGTGTTTCCAAATTTGATTGCTAAGCCTTTCACTAATGCAATATAATTACTTTCTGTTATTACGATCTGTGTTTTGCAACAAGCATTAGTAGCACCTTCTTACTAATGCATCTTATACAAATGCAACACTCAAGGAAGTTGGATGCAATTTTGACTCTGCAGGAAGAATCACAAATTTTACGCTAATAATATAACAAATAACAGTCCAAATAATTCAGATAAGAACACATTCCACCTAAAAAGATCATTAAAAATAAAAATAATACTCACATCTGTACCATATATTAGGAAATCACCAGTTAAAGCATGGCACAAAATTCGACATTTATCATCATCTGCTGGGAAAAGTCGAGTCTCTCTTTCCTCCTGGGCATCCAAACTGGCACTTTCTATCTGAACATAAAGATGAGAATGAACAGAAAATCTCCATTATTAAAATGAGATACCAGAATTTTGACTGTATCAGACTGTAAGTAAATGAAATGAGAATCACCTTTCACGTTCATCATTTGAAAGTCCACTATCAGTTTCTGCCCAGTCCTCACAGAAACTTTTAAAATAAAACTTGCAAAACAGTTCACAATACTTTCTTAGATTATATTTCTAAAATACATACATACCTACATATTTCTAAACTCATTTTTATATCTTATTACATGTTTAAAAACGTTTAAAGACTTCTAAAATTTTTATCTTTATTATGTGAAAAGCACTCTATTTTCTCTCATTGTTTAAATTTCTGTAACTAATTCAGCTTCAGTGGACTCGATTAATTCAGTATTCAAAGTAAGTGTCCTTACCATATGCAACTGGACTTTACCCTCAAAGAGAGCAGCAGCATAATCAGAATTAAGATGCATACTTGCTACTGTCCCCAGGTACTCCACATCTTTGAGCTTTTTTACATCTACAAAATTCAAAGAGGAAAAAAAAGGTATTAATACATTGTATAGATCTTCATTTATCATAATCTGAATTTGCAGCTGAGTGATTTGCAGCTGAGTGAAACTAGATGTGAAGAACTCTCAACTGAACAGAGAAAGGACAAGTCTCATGTAAAGAGGCTTTCTTGATAGCAAGTATAAAACCAATTAGAAAGTACAAGAGACTTTCTTCTTATGCAGTTGTGACCAATGTTCTTAAATTTTTGTTAGTCTATTTTATTAAAAAGGTGCTGTTTGGAAAAGCATGAAAGCTTTAAATCCACTGTCTAATATCTGAATACAACATAAGTAATTTTATCTTACCCTCTGCAAATTACATGGATATTTATGGAACTGAGAATTTAATCTTGGTGGTGGTGTAGTCCCTACCTACTCTGCCACAGAAAGTATTTGAAGATATGGTGAAATAATTTCTCAAAAGCCAAGAAGTCCTTCATTGATCAACAACATAACTCCATAAAAACCTCAAGAAGGAAATTCCTACACTTCGTTACTAATATCTTGAACTTGAAGTTTTGTTTAAATTATTTACAATGTCTTCTCATAACTGCTTCAGCCTGTGAAAACCATTATCTATCATCATCAGTAGACAATATGGCGATTCAAGATTTCGTTGTACAATATAAAACATTCACAGGTGCTAAACACAACACTGGTATCATAAAATAAAAAACACAATGACGTAGCCGTTTAAAACAACAGAATTAAAATTATGCTTACTATTCTCTCCAAGTGCATAAAACCAAGCACGATTGTTCATTCCTACAGCCAAATGATAAACACCAATAGCAACAAAACTGGGCTCTACTTCAACAGACACGGTGAGTGGTAGCTCCTGAAAGCAAAAAAAAATACCAGTTTCAATGCACTACTATTGTTTGTTTTACTTATATCTTCATTAACTTTAAAAGCAACAGATTATTATACCTTTTCCACATGATTAGCGACAGTAACTTCAAGGAGAGAAGTGAGGTATGCAATCCGAGTACTGCAAGCATCGCCAAGGACCGGAAGCTTTGTCAGAAAAACGTGGAGAGATCCTCTTCGCGTAGATACTGCCAACAACTGCCCATCGTCCGTCCAAGCCATCTGATCTACACCTAAAACATATACAAGTTGTTGCATAAGTCTTCTTCCTTTGATTACTCAAAACAAGAAGCAGTTGCTTTGTTTCAAAATACCATAGCAGGATTCACAAGCAGGAATATACATAGTAAGGTAGTCACACCTAACAAGTTATTCATCATTTTGACATTAACTGTTACCATTCAAACCAAACCCATAACTTACTAATTTAGCAGTTGTCTAAGTGAAGACTTGAAAATAACTGAAATAATTACAGATACTACAATAGGAGATAACAACAATGATAACTCATTACCCCAAAACAGTCTCACAAGAATGTTCTGGAAGCTACAGGTACAAACTCTACATATCAGGATATGAACAGATTAAGTATTTTATTACAATAGATAAAAAAAGAAAAAAAAAAGGGGGAGGTGGAAATTTACCCCCACAAAAAACTTGGAAAGAAGCAAAAACAAGTTAATATATTATTTAAGTATTATCTAACCAGTATATATCTAATCATATATTCTGAGATGTAATTCTGCATACTGTACAGATAAAAAAAAGTTAAAAGGGTGTCCTCCAACCTGGATGTGAGTCACCTCCTAACGCCTCCAGGGAAGAAGGAATTTATAATCTATTCTATATTCACTGTTTTCAACAAAGCCATTTTCAAGTACCTTGTTCACATAAACCAGGTGACACAGAATTCTCTTTTCCCTAATGTGTAAAAATTTATATTCATATGGATATTATTAACATACCTTTATTTTCATCATCCAAGTTTATTATAGCATACATTTCTCTCAGGTCTGACAGATCATGGATTTTAATGCTAAACAAAAATAAACAGTCATTCTCAATAAAACAAATCTCAGAGAAGCTGGAAAAGAAACAACCCAAACCAATCAAGACTAATAAAGGAATGCCAAATGGTTCCCATTTTCTAAAGGGTAACATACACACATGTTCATTGTTATCTATAACATACAACACGATAGGATATTTTCAGAGAACTCCAGTCCTGGTAAATACTTCCTTAATGACTTACCCATTTATAATTTTCACTAGATCACAGGTAAGACCAGAGGTCAGGAAAGAGGATATTTTTAGCATACTCTGTACACCTTTAAATTAATAGTTGTTCTACTGCTAAAAAGATGTTCATGTCCAATATATGGATCATACTAAACACAGTCTGACATTTCTGTAGCCAAGTAACATATTAAAATGTCTATAAATATTACAGTTTAATTTTAAGTGCATTACAACTCAGTTATTTGGGGCAAGATTAGCCTCCCCTAACTTCAGGTAGAGAGGGATTTCCAGGAAGCAATTCATCTCACCCCCTTCTTTTCACAGACTTCTTAGGAAGTCTTGAAAACTAATTTTAATGCTGACCAGATAAAGTTTTAGTTTTATAAGATGAATCCCATTCTTTATTTATAAAACTGTCACTCACCAATTATCTCCACACGATGCAGCTTTATTCAGTGACTGTGATATAGCAATGCAGCTTAGATTATCCTTGTGATTGTGAGCTTGAAAGATTTCTTGACCTATCTCACGAATATGTGTAGAAATAACTACAAAACACCCGCGTGAGAAGCCAATCATAATGTAGCCATCACCATACCTGTTGCAACAACAACAAAAAAGCAATTCAGAAAGAACGATCTATGTAAAATGTTTTCTTTTCCTCAGACTATTGGGGTAACTGCCAAGTTACGGTAAGTCTTCCTTGCTGTCCTCTAGATTCTGTAATGCCACTCTGATTTCAGCAAAGAACATACACGGTAGCAGTGCTAGGACAGACTTCTGTTATCTCTGGAAATAGCACATCAAAAATGAAAACTTCCATTTCAAGGTTCAAGGCTGACTTGGTCTCAAAGCTATGCGGAAAAATAATGCAGACATCCTGCCCTTAAGGTATTTCTGTGTAAAGACAGTAGAATTAACATATCTGAAATTATATTTGTGATTAGATGGCTTGTTTACTTTTCAGAGGATCAAGCAGAAATAAAGATGTAAAAGAAATAGTTACACATAGTATGAATTCACAACAAATATCTCTTCTGCTAAAGAAGAGACTTTTTTTCTGTTAAAAAAAAAAAAGAATTATTTCAAGGGAAACAGTCCAGGTACTGCTAGCCATGTGGCCATAAGTTAAGAAACATACAGCCATGGGATTTCTTACAGAGTTTCAGTGTCAAGGATGCTGAATGTCAACTTCCCATTGACTGAACAGACTAAAAGAGCTTTGCATAACTTTGTAAACTAACGAACTAACCAAGAAAATCTACTCCACTCTTTCAGTTAGTTAGTTCTTTAATCAATTTCTAATATATTAAAAAAAAAAAAAAACCTCTCCCCCCCCCAAAACCACACCCTGTAAAACCTTCAGTTTTAGTTACTGCCAGGATAGAAACAGTATGACTGTTATAAGCCCGAATGCACCAACACCAATTACTTTTTGGCAGCACTGTTTTTATAGCCATTGTATTGTTAAGTAAAGCAGCTACAAAATGTAGATTCCTTTGAGGTTGGAAAATAAAATATTTAAAAGGCTACAGTTTACCCAAGAAAATTCCAATCTGAGCAAGGGATGCTTTCATTTCTAGCATTTATCAGAACTACAAGGAAACCTTGAGCATGTTAACATTAGAATGTTGGAAGTTCTACTCACCATCTGTATGTTACAATATTGCCATATGGCTGTTGAAATTTCAGATCAATTGGGTTATCAGGATCATTCAAGTTAAAAAGAAATAGAGTCTTCTTGCCGACCACAACACTTACCTGTCAATGAATGAAAAGGAAAAATAAACTCAGTAAGAACAGTATCACTTTAAAATAAGACCCTACATTATCACTAAAAGATGAGATTTAGCATTTTCAGTAATATTTAAAAATCCCATGGATCTGAATTCTGGAATAGGGGAAAGGAGTTTCACGATACTCTCCTCATATGCCAGCAGTTGACAGGTCTAAGCACAAGCCCAGTAGAATTCAACACTTTCCCACATGGAAGCATCAAGTCTGGCACCTTTCCTCCAAGGAAGAGACAGACCACACGGAGTTACCCTGTGGGCTGTAAACTGTACTACTCTCACTAGAACTATGATGCCTTTAAGATGAAAGGGAACACTACCACAACGCTGATATCTGGAGTGCCACTACACTGCCACTACAAAGATATAAATACAATTCCATAAGAAACTGCCATTTCAGTGTGCTAAACAGGCACTAAATATACAATATTTATGATTTAAGAACAACCTAAGGGAGTGACTGTTGTTTGAGGAAATCCATACAGAAGCTGGACTTCAGCGTAGAAGAAAGGTTTGACTTTATATTCTTTTTGACAACAGAATATGTATTATTATAAGGCAAAAATTAAACTCCTTTTAGAGAAAACACACAAAAGGAACTTGTTTTGTCTTTGACAAAAATATTTGTTTCTTCTGAACCTTCTGTTCCCACCCTCAGTCCCTGCTTTTCCAAAATTTCTGTTAACTAAAATTTCCTTGGAACGTAGAAAACATTTCACTTTACACAGATAGGCAAAACCCAGGTCTTTGTCAATATGACATGGGGAAAACTCCCTTATGACCCCTATACTGTAAAGATCTAATTGTGAGTATATGAAAATTTAATTATGTTGCCTGTACTTCAGCATATAGATATGGCCAAATTCTAATACAGTAACACTCTGCTACCCATGGCTTTTCTAGCTGTTGTTTTGGTGTTTCTTTGCTGATCTTTTAATAATGTGCTCTCCTAACTGTTGTCATTACTCCATTTTTCTGAGCTTCACCACTCACTGATCTCATAGATTGTTCTCTTGGGAAGAATGACTGAAGACACTGAAAATGTAGCCATTTAGAAAGATGTAGAATGCTCAAACCTTTTACATCGGACATTTAGTCTTGCAAGTGCTGAAGTCTGCGCAAGCTGAAATCTTTCAAATTGATGATCTGTTCTAAAAACTGAGTGCTGGAAAACAGCCTCTGAAAGCTACCATCTTTGCTATTTTGATCATCCTGCTCCTTCCTCTCCATCTGTCCCATGTATTTATGCTGTGTGTATTTGTTAAAGTCCCTGCACACATCTCCATCTATTAAACTAAATACCTTAGCAAAGTTGTGCAGTTATCTGTCATATTGGTAACTACTGCACTTTTCATGAACACATCCTCACTGATTAAAGTGAGGATACCTCAAAAGAAAGTTTTGCAAAATCTTCAACCAAATTTTAAGTCAGGGAGGAAAAAATATACTTCCCGGTCCACAAAGATTGCCAACAGAAACCCTGAAACACAGAATCAACACACATTGCAGTATTCTGTATCAAATTCTTACTGTGCTTTCCCTGGTTGAAATTCTTTCATCAGTCTTCATAACGGAGAACTGCATGTCACTGGGATCTGAGCTCACTGAGGTCTGAAAAAAAAGAAGTATAGATTAGGAAGTCAGTATTTAGTGTAGCAAATGCTGATGCTAAACAATTATATTACTGTTGCCCTGGATATTTTAGTGTTAGGATGTATGAAAACATGACGTTAGCTTGGATCATAATGACATGTAGTATGGGAATATACTTGAAGAAATATCTAGGAATTTCTAACCTAGTTAGAAATATAAGTCCAAATAGAGAAGCAGATATCAAAATGAGGAGAAAAACTTCCAAGATATTAACCAGATACCATTAACTGAAGCAATAAAAAGAAACGAGGAAAAAAAAATCAGATAAAACAGAGAGGACTGAGAATGAGGTAAACAGCTTAAATATTTCCAGTGCAGTTGAACATGGATGTAGCTTATATGGTCTGGGTAGTAATAGAAATCTAGCTGCAGTAGAGCACAGCTTATTGCTTTTGTAGTCAGTATGAGATGACAAAACCTTCTAAACTAGCTTTGTTGAGATGTGTGCTGTCATGGCTTAGATAACTAAATGCTGCCACCTACTTTAAATCACAGACATATCCTATAGCTTTTTCTTTCTCTACATAAAAGTGGAAGCATATGAAAGATTGCAGATCTTTCATCTATTGCTCTTCAAAAACCTTGAGGGAACAACTGTTCATTAAAGTTCAAGAAGTCAAATACACTCACTGCCCTATTATATCACAACTGTCTTTGCTTGTTGATATATGTAAGCAAATAACATGTTAAATTAGAGAATCTGAGTGTACTTGGAGGAAGCAATAGAATCAACCTCTAAGTAAGGCAATGGAGATTCCACTTAATCACTGAACATGAGAAGCAAGACTCGTTGTTTAACAAATGTAAAGCAACAACAACACTGTAACTAATGCCTAAAGAACTTATGAACAGTTATGGGAGAGCTGTCCTGTGCTGGACCTGTGAAAGTCACTCCATTCCTAAGACAATGGATACAGACCAAGGCCGATGTGTGTTTAGCCAGACCAGAACTGCAGAGATTCTAATATCCTCAATCACAGCGCCTAACGCAGTTTAAAATATGTCTGTGTCTTGTGCAAGTTTTCCCAAGGCTTCTTTGTCCTTGACATTGTTGGGATTTAAAAGGCAGAATCTACTCTAAGTCCCAGTTCCCCCAGGCTATAACTCTTTCAGGGACTGGGGGTATTACTGTATGGTTTGCAATCAAATGGGGTTTATAAATACTACCTGTCTTATAGTATCCCCTTCCTGATTGCTTATAGTAATGATTTTGTCTTCACCTCCTAGAGCCAAAAGATTCTCAGTACTCCAGCAACCGCAAGTAATCCGCTTACTGTGCTTCCCTGAAAAAAGAAACAAACCTATAGAACATAAATGAACACAAAAGCAAAAAATACAGGATAGAAATAAAGTTTGTTTGGTCACTCAAACACAGACTTTCATGATATGAAACAACCTAACAGAGTCATCAAACCCAATTCAATTGTTAATTTTTTGTTTTGAAGTCTTTAGTCCTCTACTCTCAGATCAAAGTCTTTTCACCTTATAAGAACCTGTACAGCCAACCAGCTTCCCTTTCGTTGCATCAGATTTCTGGAGACTACACTACAGCCTTAATTTTTCCACCCAGATGTTATATTACAACCATAAAAAAGAAAAGAAAAAAAAATTAGTAACAACCATCACACACACACCCTTTGCAAACTCTGAAGAAAGATAACAAGTTTCTCATGAGGCAATACCAGGTACATACTATCTTTTTAACATAATAGACTATAAAAATACCGTTAACAAGGACAAGACAGAAGCAGCAAGTTGAACAAAAGCACATTTTGAGTTGTATATTCACAAACAGAACAAAAAGATGTTTAAGTGTATTAGCAAAATTCTACTTTCCTAAAAATATGAAAACTTAATTTCAATAAAGTGCGTACCAAGAACAGGAATCTTGCGGGAAGTTTGGCGGTTATATATAAGCAAGTTTCCTTTAGTCGTTCCAACAGCAAGTAAAGTTCCAACTCGAGACCATAATAAGACAGACATTGTATCCCTAAAATACAGAAAATTCTTACTTTGCATAGCAGAGATTCCATTCATGAGCTTACATGCAAAATATTCTGCATATTTGTTCAGAAGTTTCATGACACTATACGTTAAGCAGAATTTTAAAACTAAATGGTCTCTACAACAAGTAGCAGATTTAAGTTTGCATATAACAGTGAAAGCAATAAACAGGTATATGATTTAACGCAATAAGACTTATACAAACGAAAATGTATGCATAAGTCAAGTGCCTTTGATATAAACATATAATCATGGGTAATTTGGCTGATGATAATAGTTCTAAAAAAAAGCCTGATAAGATAGGTAAGTGATAAATTTCAGTTGCTTTTTTGAATTCTTCTTCATACTTAAATAATTCTATGAATTCAACCAATTTCAAGTTAATTCATCTTCTAATTCCTTGAAAAATTAGCCAATGACTACATTGGCTAATTTTAAGGGAAACTTAGAAAGAACAATTTGAGGGTACACTGAATAACACAATAGCACTATACATTGCATTTTAAAAAGCCTCCTTAGAATTTTCTTCTATGCATACTTATTTCTATCAACATATCTCAAATCTTTTTAATCCTCTTTGTAAGTATACAACAACAATCCAAACCAAATTTGGGGCATTAATTAACATACAAAATGACTTCCAATAACTTTTTGCATGCTGAGGATTTTGTTTGCACTTCTTTTTTGACTGGAATTTCGACTTTTTCCACAAAAATACTTGTTTGTATTAAAGTTGTTTTAAAAGATAGCATCAAGAATGACAGGTCATAATGGTCTAACTCTTCAAATATATACTTTTAAAAACACTTTCTTACCTCATGCCACTATCTAGCTGGCTTGTTTTATTTGTGTTGGCATCCCACAGATAGATGGTACTCGATTTGTCTGTGATTATTGCTAAAGTATCTCCATCCTTATCCCAGTCCATAGCAACACAGTTACTGAAAAAAAAAAGTAGCTTCACTAACAATGTTAAAAATGTTTAGAAGTATACAAGAACTATATACATTTGAAGTCCTTCCTTCTTGCTCCCACGAAAACTCATAACAGACTGTAGATTTATATGGAAAACATATTTTACACCAATTACAACCCCATTCTTACCTGAATCTCATCTAAAGAGTAGAAGCTGAAAAGAAGGTCCTAAACAGAGGATTGCTACCTAGGTTCTAGAATTTGAAATACACAAAAAAGCCCTGTAAGGCTCTGTTTTGTGAGAGGCCACTCTGTATTAGGAATATTGCTCTGCTAGCTCCAAAAGCTAATGTACCTGGATAAGAAACCTATACAGAAGCAAGAAAAAAAAACCTCTGTTCACAAATATTTCCCAGAATTAACACAACAGCAAACAGACACAGGAATGACCAGCATGCTTTACAAAATATTTTTAGAGCAACATATGCTGTGGATTAAAACCCATGACATATTCTTTTCTTCGTAGATGAATAAATTCATAGTTTCAGATTAAAAAGCACAGACCTCTGAAGGAAAGAATCACATTTGTATTGAGTAAGGACAGCTGTATCATGGGCAGAAGGCTCAGGTTAGAGTAGGAGAACTGTGAAATTCCCATTGAAAAGTGTTAATGGCACAAGGCCTAAAACACAACTGATTTATGTAAAAGTAATAGGAGAGAGAAATGCAAGTAGGTTTATAGCTACAGTGACTTTTACCTAAACTGAGGGTCTTGGGAGCATCTGAAGAGAATAGAGGAAACAAAAGTTTTTCTGGCAATCATTTCCTGCTGCAGAACTCAGTATGCTTTAGTATCACTTGGTTAATAGCACAAATTGAGCAAATTTAACAGTAAAGGACTCTGGAATCATTGGGTAGGCTTTCAGAAACACCAAACGCCAGTAATCTGCAAGGCTGCAGGAGTGAGACCCTTCAAGCCTCGTTCAGGCTACTCACCATGCAGCGTTAGAAACCAGGCACACAAGGGGAACCAGGTTGCCTACCAGTTAGCACAGGCAAGTCTCTTCTTAAACGAGCTGGGCTCCCTCCCCTCCACCTGCACCAATCCTCATAACAATGGAGGACCCCCAAGCTCAAGCTCTTCACACGACTCACCCCTGATGCTAGCTGCCTGACAGCCTTATTCCCTTAGGGCATTTTGCTGGGCAGAGTCAGCATATGCAACATGCTTGTTATTATGGGCTACACACACAAAATGAGCTGGGCCATGGATAGTGCCAGTGGGTCAGCTACGCCAGAGACAGGAAACAGAAGTGCAGGGAGTATTTTCCCAATCTTTTTGCTGACATTCCTGAGAGAGCTGGAGTTTGATATAGCCCTTTTCATGAGATGTTCCTTGGGAAAAGGCAGCAGAGACTGACACCCCGCCCCCATGAAGAGGCTCAATGAAATGCTGCAGCAAAATGCAGAGATCAGTAGAACACAAGCACACTTGGTAAAGACCAGGAGAATCAGGTCTGTTAGTCCAATATTACGTAGCAAACATGAGGAATTCTCAAAATGGATTTCTAAATTTTGCCTTAAAGCTAACAGTGATATAGAGACACTTAAGTGAGATTCTGGGAATGAAAGTTAGACTTGAAAAGAAAGGATTTAAAGCTTTAGTGGAAGTTTGGATTTAGTATTTTTTTGGAGTTTTTTTTTTCAATAAACACACAGAATTTAATGCTTCATTTCTTGCAAACAAAGAGAAAAATGAATTTTCAAAACTGCCTTGATAGTTTCTATTCTTGAGAGCTTATTATGATTTCACCTTTTGTTTCAGGAACACATCTTGTCTCACATTCCACTCATGCTTATAAGCTGGTCTTCTTTTCTAGTTGTATCAGTCAGAAGCAGCATCCCTTCCTATAAACCTCTCCCATTGTACAGGCACTCCACAAGACAAGTAGCATTTTTAAAACGTACATTTCAAATCCATGTTAGTACCTACCCTGGTAAATTAATTTCATTTCTCTTCTGACCATGACGATCAAAAATTTTCACAGTGCGATCACCTCTAAAAAAGATTAGCATAAAGGATAATTCTTTCTATTCATCTGCAAATAATGAGTTAACAAACCTTTTCTTCCACAATGAACTTCTATATTACAGTAAGGTAGCTTGAGAGTTTAATATTATTTACATTAATAGGAAATTGATAAATATTGTGCATTGTTTACATGTTCACATGTTTTCTCACCCCTACTCTCAATATTTTGTAGGGATATATATTTGTGATCTTACCCTGTTACAGCAAGGAAATTTCCCAAGGTTTTCTGCCAAGCAAACTGCACAGGGGAACCAGACCAAGTTTTTTCTAACAGAGTGAATACTTGCTGGGGGACAAAAAGGAGGAAAATTACACATTTTAATATCACAAGCATATAACAATATTACATCTATTTAACAATGATCAGTTCTGTGGGTTAAAAAAAAAATCTGTGTTATTATAATACACCAAAGTGCCCAAATTTCACAGAAAGTTTTTTTTTGGGGGTTTGTGGAGAAAAAAAATCTAATGCTTCTGTTGCTGATTGCTTGCATTGAGAACTACTGTGACAATATCACGTTTTTCCCCTTATAGTCACATATACCAGAACCGAGGTATTGCAGGAGACTCTCCCGTTCATACCCAATGCCCATAACATTTAACTTGTTAAGTTCATTGGAAAAAAATGACATCAAGACATCCCTGAGACACAAAGTGCAAAACGCAATGAAACAGAGATCAACATCTCCTCTGTCAAAGGGGAGTACTCTCACTTGTAGGGTCAGAGTATACCAGAGCCAACGAGCACGGCGTTTCCCCAACACAGATAAAACCAGGCAGCGATTCGGAACCAGTTTAATAAAACCCTTGCTGCTAGATGAACGCTGATTTGCCCGCAGGCGCCCCGGGGGGGCTGGCGCGCTCCGGCCCGTGGTGGTGTCCCGCAAGGACGCGGCCCTGGCGGGCCCCAGCGGGGCGGCGCTGCCGCCAGGGGAGCCGCGGCCTCTGCAGGCACCTCAAGGCCTCGGGAAGCGCCGCGGGGAGGGTCGGCCCCTTCCCGGTCTCGCACCAGCAGCCGGGCCCAGGCGCGGCGGAGGCCGCAGGCCGCTTTCCTGCCGCCGCGCCGTCCTGCTTTGCCCGCTGCAGGCAGGAACGGCCGCAGCCCTTCCCCTTCTCGTCCCCGTCCCCGTCCCCGTCCCCGTCCCCGTCCCCCCCGGCCGCAGCCGCTCACCTTCATCGCGCCCCCCGCCCGCCGGCAGCGCCGCGCGTGCGCATGCGCCGCGCCCGCCGCCCACCCGTACTCTCGCACGGCGTCGCGGTCACCTCGGAGACAGGGGCGGGGCGGGGCGGCGGGAGCGCAGAGCCAAGCACGGCGACGGGGGCGGGGCCGCGCTCGTGACGTCCCGCGGCGCAGGCGCGCGCGAGGGGCCGTTACCGTGCGCTGCGGAGGCCCCGGGGAACAGCGCTGGGAGCTGCCCGCGCGTGCACGCGGCGGGAGAGGAAACACAGGAGGGCGGCCATCCATTTCGTGTTTAACTGTATTCAGTTCCACACAGTGCAGGCTTCAGCACAAAGTTTCACTGCTCAGTAATTTCTTTTAAAACAATAAATAATTCACCGAGAGCATTAACACACAATTTTAAAATTACAAGTGTACAAAGACTTTGGGCAGCACACGCTTCGGACATCCTCTTCAGAAACATTCAGTGAGCACACATCTTCAAAGTCTCCACTACAAAGAAATGTATTATTACCTCCTGTTTCAAAAGCATCAGAAACAAGGCACAGAAAAGCAAATACAAAAAGACTTTTGGAGAATATTTGGAACGTTCAAGCAACTCTGTGTAACAGCAGAGCAATCAAAAAAAGGCAAATTACAAAGTATCTGAAAAAAAATTAAATAACTGTTAAATAATGTAACTAATCTGATTTAATCCTGCGGGGCACGCTTGCTCTCCTGCAAGGTGCTGGGCCCCTTGTAGGATTAGGCCCCTTACACTATGAAGTAAGAATTATTTCATCATATAAAATTATACTTTTAAAATTAGTGCAAAGCCTCGTGTAAAATATAATTAAAGAGTATCAAAGTAGACCCTTAGTGTAGGCGTAATGGAATGCTTACAAAATCCCAAAGTGCTTCTTTAAACTGAAGAGGTTAACTTTCAGTCACACTTCAGAATTCTCTCAGCTTAGAACTCACACTTTCTTAAAAAATGACAAAGGAAATACAAGAACCAGATTAAACAAAGAAAAAGCTATGATCTGCATTCTTATGCAAAACCGTTAAAAATCCAAAAAGTACACTGGATGCCAAAAAAATTATGCAGAAGTTAAACAGCAGATTACTGTTAGCGCAATAAGCCGTATTTAAAATAAGGCTTTGGTTAAATAAAAAGTTTACTAAACTAGGAATGCTGAAAAAGTGCAAAAGATTCACCAAATACACACCTTCATTTCTAAGGCAAGCATTACACCTGCCATTTACAATGGTTTGCATTGGTTTGTCAGCCTGCATTGTAATAGCTCAGATACCTATAGCAAAACTTGTTTATTAGAGGCAAAATAAGTATATGGGTTCCAATCTGTAACTTGCTTCACTCAAATCAGGGAACTATATCCATTAATAGCACTCCTGTGCATGCTTGAGGGATCAAGGCCCTAAGACTGTAACATTCGATTATTTTAGAGCAGACCACTCATTTTTGTATTATTTTCTAAACAGAAGTCCTCTGATGGCAGCTAGCAGGTCGCAGCTGATTTACTTACAAATAGAATTCTTTTTACACATGGGTAACAAAGATTTTTTTTTTTTTTTTTTAAAGTGCTTGATATTGGTCCATAAGAACACCATGGATATGTGACCAAGCGTTTCGCTCTGTGGTAGATATCCTGAATCTCAGGTCCATTGGAGCAATGTCAATTTAATTGAGGTAAAAAAAAGAAAATCAGCTGAGCCTATAGAGGAGAATGTCACCTTCATAGAGAAAATAATTTAAAGTTTCACAGTCACAACACATGCTCCAGCCCTTCCTAAGCACAGCGGTGCAACCTACAAGCAAAATAAAGAAAAAAAAAGTTAGATAAAGGTAGTCTGTTCTAAGTATTTTTTTTTTAAATTGACCATGGTTAACAATTGTAATAATAGCCGTACAGCAGCAGTAGAGCAGCAGTATCATCCACATACTCTGTAACTTGACTTAAAAAGTTAACAAGACAAAATTTGGTATAAAAACCTTCAGAAAAAGAAGAGGTATTTATGATAGGGTTACACTCCTTGAAATCAACAGAAAAACCCAACAATCGTTATTACTGACTTCAAGTACTTGGTATTACGAGAAAAAGAATCCTTTCTTGTAATTACTTACCACACTTGATAATTGACCTAGACAGTCAGGCTGGCAAAACTGCTTCTTTTCATCAGAGCCAGAAAATCCCCAAAATTACGGACTTTGAGACAAAGATCGTTAGGTGGGTGGTAAACTTACATAGTGCCAACACTTTTTGAATAGGAACTTACAGATAAATAACTCACTTATCTCCTTCCATATATATACCCGCACATAATACATCGATATAGACATTGGCCCGCATTGGTCTGCAGGAGGCCCTTACAAAATAAAGGCTGAAGAGCAGGGCAGTACTCCACTTCAGGGGGAGCAAAAGGCTTCAACCAAGTGCCAGCTGTGCAGCCCCAGCTGCAGCAGGCCCCTCTACCACTGGAAACCTACTGCTGTTGCTTGAGCACTAGTGGAATGAGCTCTCATTTGTGCAATAGATTCCCTTCTTGGCTGTGTCACAGCATGTTTTCAGATAGTCAAAGCAAAAAGGCCTAGCACGCCTGTCTCCAGAGAATACAAGTGATTAGCATCAGAGATATGTGGCTTAGGGAGTGGACATGGAGGGGTGCATATATACATTTCTTGACTTAGGAGGAATTGTGACATCCTTTCAAGTAAAATCTTTGTAAGGATTTTAAAACCAACCTTAAAGAAGAGAAATCTAAGAAAGATCAGCCAAAGGCTGAACTGCATTATTATCCTTGTAGAAAATCACTGTGATCAGAAATGCTATTTTTATTGACAATAAAGAAATGTGTTACCACTGGTTGAAATGGCTTTCCCATTAAAGAAACCAGATCTCAGCTCACGTTGTCGGAAGGGAAGACAGACAAAAAAAAAAAAAAAAAAAAGTAAAAACCACAATAAAACTCTACTACAATAAAAAACACGCTTCAAAAACCTACTGGTAATACAGTGAGAATGTGGCAAATCTTCAGGCATACAGGACCAAGACATCAGCAAGGTCTACCATGAGTGAAAGAGAAATAAAACGGAGCTCTTTATATCCAGTCAAAATTCCAGACTTCTATAAAGTCGGACACACTGTTAATAGAATGTCAGTAAGGGATTGCTTATTAACAAGTGACCAAAATCTTGAAGAAATTGATAAACTTGCTGAGACACATACTGGAGCTAAAACTCATCTCCATTTATCATTTACCTTCAGAATAGGAAGTCATGTAAAGAGAATTCTCTATGACAGTTTGTGAAACATCCATACATTCTGTTAACGGTATATATACAACATTGCCGAAGTACACCAATGCACAAAGCATGGGG
>VWPW01004259.1:5262-188997 GCA_013389825.1 Crypturellus undulatus
GCGCCCCGGCGCCGCCGCGCCGCCCTCGCGCGCCTCGAGAGCAAAGTGCTGCTGCTGCGGCAGGAGATGGTGAGTGCCCGTTCCTGCGCGTTCCTGCCCCGTCTGCAGCTCGTGACTTGCCTCCGCTGCCGCGAGGCTGGTGGTGCCTCGTGCGGTGCCGCCTCCACGAGAAACTTTGGATGATGCTGTGGGCCGGCCTCGTTTATTTATTTATTTATTCTAAGAGCGAGGAGTAAGAGTACTTGGGGAAATCGTTCCCACAGCGTGGGGAAAGCGATGCGCACTCGGGCTGCGCTGTGCGGTGCCCAGGAGCGCACTCTCCCGCTCGTCCCGCACAGCTCGCTCGGAAGCCGCCCGGCATCCGGCCCTGCTTGGGCGAGGGTGCTGCTGGCATCAAGTCGGGGCGACTTATGCAACTCCCCTGGAGCGCTGCCACCGGCAGCATGCAGAGCCTCCCAGCCCACGGGCACCACGTGGGCCTTGGGGACAGGGTGTCCCCAGCTCACACAAGCCGCCTCCTGTGGGGATCAGGCCCACCAGCACCTCGGTGGGACCCCGAGGTGCTGGTGGTGCTGGTCCCCACGGGCAATAGGAAAGGAGACCAAAAAGGATACTCTGCATGGGTGTGTAGGCACAGTTAGGCCTTCCCAGAGACAAGAAGCTATGGAGTGACTTGCCCTTACCACTTCTTACTCTCATGCTGGGCCCATCTTCAGCTGTTTCACACTTGGAAAATCAGTGTTATGATGTTCATGTTCCCTCTTTTTGCTACTGACAGTATGAACACTTTCATGCATCTTTTAGCCCTAACATCCTTGGTCCTTCCTGTACTTTAGTTTGTGACTTAAACCTCCACAGCTGAACTCATTACTTGTGCTTTGCAAAGGAGTTCTTCTTAGATCCTCTTGCATTTGACCGCTGTTCTGCATGTGCCACACGAGCTTCTTCTCTGATAACTGTTCTTCGTAAAAGGTGAAGTACAAGACCTCTGTCAACATCTTTCTTTGTGCCGTCAGCTCCTTTCCCTAACCCAAGCTTAGAGGTGAACCATCATTTTTGGCTCCCCTCTGCTCTCCTTAACATCGCTAACGGATTCTCCTCATTCCCAAGGATCTTCATGTTCTTCTTCAGTCTCCATTTCTTCTGCAGTCATATTTCTTCAGTGTAAGAGCAATATCCCCCTCTCAGGTAGAAATTACACTATTTCTTGCCAAGTTGAAACTTGGGCATGTGGTTTGATTTGAAGGTGTTTTTTAGGGACCTACCTTCTCATCCTGGCCAAAATACACAGATGAATTACTCTTCAGGTATGATCTGTGTTACTCTGAGTGCAAGGATCTGTTTTTTTAGCCTCATGGAGCTGCCTGTATATCAGTCTTAAAACAGTCAAAACTTGTTATACAGCTTCTTTTTATTTCACTAATATTCACTAATATTTGTAGCATATCACATAAGCATATCATATAAGAGAGGTCTATAATATGAAGAAATGTAGTTTATATCTAATTCAGTGATAAACAGATACAAAAAAGGACAAAATAAGGAGTTCGGACAATAGGTCAGCTTTTGCAGTTGCCAACTTCTGCAGTGTGCTCACCGAACTTCAGGTAGACACATCTGTACGTTTTTACTTAATCTCTTCAGGCTTGGGACAAGCTTTTATTAGCATTTGCAAAGCAACATTATTGAGGTTCTTCTTTCTTAGCTGTGCATGGAAAGCTTTAGCAGTTGGTATGCAGTATCTTGATCTGTGAGGCTGGTCAGTTCTGTCCCCATGTACTCATTTTATTTTTGTTGTTAATTAAGATAAATTGGGCAGAAATGGGTATTTTTTTTCTTCGTTAGCTTGGCTTCATACAAGTTGTGCAGTTATGCGGCTCAACTTTTCTTCTTCCATCAACTATTGCTAACTACTATGCCTGAATTGACAAATTTTAGCTAAACCTGACAGAAATTTTATAGAAGTTTTACAGATATTTCATTAGTATGTTTTGACCTCCTGTAACTGTATTTAACCATAGTGATCCCAGAGCTCTGTACTGTTAACTATGTTCCTTTATCTCATCCCAAGTTGTCTGTTACAAGATACCTCTGTGCTCAGCTGATTTCCTCTCTACAGCCCTTGGTATTAGAGAATGAAGCAATCTGTGTGAATCCTTTTACAATGCCTGGGAACAGATATCAAGCCTTATCACAGGAAATTTGTCATCTTCCCAGGAACAGAGTAAATTCAATTGCAAAGGAATACAGGAAAGTAGAATTTTTACTCATTTAAAAACAGAGGGCCATCTTTTCTCCTGACAATGCAGAGTTTGTCCTTCAGAGTTGAAGGAGGTTATTCCATTCTTCTAACCATCTAATAAATGAAAAAACAAAGCTTAATTAAGAACTGAGCAACATCTGCTGGATATTCCTGTGAAACAGCTAAGTGTTAGAAGGTTTGATGGGGCTGCCTCACCAAGATGCCATGTGCTTGGAAGAGAATGAAGGGCATTACAGAAGTGATTAGCTATCATGTGTCATCTGCTGCAGGAGCCTGTCGAGAGATAAGCACGCTATCATGCCCATCTTTGACTTGGAAATGATGCTTTTGACTGTAAGCTAAAGCACCTGACAGGTGGGTGGTGAATGTGGGGAAATGCTGTGTCTGCTGACTCAAAGCCTCAGGCTTGCATCTTGTTTCCTTAGTTTATTTTTTCCATCCAAGAGAACTGCTCTTTTCCCCCAGGCCTCATTTTGCTCATAGTTGGTCATGTCGTACACAAATACCCATGGGTTATCTTTCTTAAGGGGTGGACCTACTTGGCTAGGCCTCCTTGCCCAGCTCTACCTTGTGTTTTCCCACCCAAACTCTGTGACAAGCCCATCAGCTAACAGAAGCAGCAAGCTGTGGTCACCAGAGTGGGTCGTACCTCTGTGCTTTAGTCAACTTAGGGATACATATCTTACTAGCAGGCAGGAAATTTATCCTATCAGTAGTGTTAAACTACTCTCTCCTATGGTATTTTAGGTGAGAAAATTTTATCTATTTTATCTATTTATCTATTGGGGGAATCCATAATTTCTGATAGACACCAGCAGCAGGCTGCAGCTAATATGCGGGAGATCATCATTCAGTGCATGCACATTCAAAGTTACACACTGCAGTAAATAATGATACTAATTCTGAGGCCTGGACTGCTGCTTCTGCCTCATCTCTGATTCACAAGAACTGTAACTAATCAAAGTAAGATTTTTCCTTAAGACTGTCTAGTACAAGCTTTTTCCACAATCAACTTTTTATTGCATCTCAAATGCTTAAAAAATAAACAGAACAGTCTCTATAACTTTAGGGTAATAAAAGAGTAGTATACTTTGCTTAAGAGTGTTTCAGGCAAAAAGGTCTATTATATTTTGGGAGATAGGGAGAGATAGCAGTGTTGGAGCATTTATCTTGGCCATGGTAAAGCTCAACCCTTTCCTCCCTGCCCTGCTCTAATAGTTGTGCTTCGGTATTTTGGTGTAAATATTTTTGAAAGGCTGATTAAAATAGAGCACTGACAAAGTGAAGCAGGACTAATAATGCTTTGTACTGACTGGAATTAAGGCAAATATGTTCATTATACTGCTTGTTCTTCCCTGCTCCTCCCCNCCTTCAAACTCCTAAAGCATATTCCTTAACCTTTAAATGAAGGCACAGGATGGAGAGCGTAGTAATTCTGTTTTACCCAGTTCTTAAAAGTTAAAAAAAAACTTCAAATTCACTTAGATTTGTAAGATACACACTTGGGGGTCTGCATGTATTGGCTTCTCAACAGAAGCGTTGTAAAAAGTAAACAACTTGACTTGAAACATCTTTAACACTTAAGTACAGGCTGCTGCATTCACTTGTTCTATATGATAGCATCAATTGACTTAATTGAAGCCAAGATCTGGTTCAGTGTGTCTAGTCAGCAGTGCAGAGATGTATATCAGATTATGGTTTTCTATTAGATTAATTGGATTTTTTTACTTTAAAACTTGATTGTAGATAAAATCTTAAATATAAAATTACTACAGGCTAAGCCTCAAGCCTGTGTAGGAGGGTTTGATTAACCTTGATTTCTTGGTGAGCAGTTATTCAGTGGATCCTTAAAGCAAGGCTCCTCACAGTGCTAAGAAGCAATACACTTCACTGAAAAAGCTTGTAATTTTTGTTCTTGCTGGAAAGTTTACTTTTATACTGTGTTATTTTCATGCTATGGTGGAGTTTGTAAACTTGGGATGTAATATAGATTTAATATTTAATTTGGACTGAAGGACGAGGACTGATTGTGAACAGCAACATTAGCCCAAGCTGGCTTTGGCTGATTAGTTCACTGGGTATTAGGGGCAAAAAAAATAAATAAATCTGTAAGACTTTTCATGTGTCTCTTGTTATTGAGGATGTTGGTAGCTTAAGAAGTTCTGCCTTGTTGTCCTGTGGCCTGTGATTGTTTTAAAGCAGCTTTGAAATATCATCCTTCTAATCAAAAAACCTCAGCTATTGCCAAAGGCAACTGTGGCAGTAAGTCAAGAAAAATCTTCAAATCTTGGTCATTTCAGCTGTGCAAAGGAGGTAAAATTCAAGGAAGAGGTTAACAAATAACTCTTTAACTGAGAAGATAGGATATTCCTGCACATCTGTGCTTGGCAGTTAGAGAGAAGAACTCATGGTCTTATCAGATGAATGGCTACAGACCATATCTAGCTGGGAAATCTTGTGTGCCTGCACTGGCCATGGTAACACTGTTTATGAACTAATCTTGCCTTGCGGCTGTGGTGCTGTCTCAGCTTGATTTTGATGTGTGAAAAGCTTAGTGCATGGAGCTTTGTGACTGCTGGAGTGACTTTGCTATCCCTAGAGCCAGGTTACCTGACATGTCTGTGGCAAGCTGTAGCAGTCCTAGGAAGACAGAGACAGTATTTCCTTATGTTTTCATTTAAGTAACATTTAAATTGCATTTAAATAATATGTTTCTGTATTGCTTTGCTATTTCTTCTGTAGAAGACAGCAAGAAGACATCTAGAAAACAGAAGGCTACAATGCTTAATTTGATACTTGTTGCGTTGACAGCTGTATAGCAGCTTTTGGCAAATGAAGGCATCACTAAAGACATTGCCTGCTATGAATCTTGACACTGTTTTGTGAAGTGACCAGGATTGGGGGATATTGGTTTGGTTTACCTAATGAAGTAAACTTCCTTTCCCTTGTTTTTAACATGTCTCTAATACTTGTTTACAACTTAGCTATCCAGAGATGTCTTTCCATGTCTGTCTGTCTCTATTGAGAACTGGCCTGGGCCCAAGGTGACCAGGGGGCTCTTTACTGCAACCTGTGACACTGAACTTCACTGAGATACGAAAAACTAGTCAAGAGCATACCTGTGTAGTTTGTGAGCTTCACAAGATACCTGATTCAGGCATTCCTTGTGCTGTAAACCAGCTCACCTATACAATTTTGGAAGATTTAAACAAGTCAGCTTAGTTTTAACAACTACAGAAGCAGATTTGAATGGTTAGTTATTTCATAAGTACAATGTAAAATGTTCAGGCTATGTCTTTCCAACATGAGGTAGAAAATGTGGTTGAGGATTCCCTCCCTCAAAGTGGCTCCCAAGTTGGTTTTACTCCTTTCCTGTAAAGAGGTAAGAGGATATCCTATAATATAGAAAAAAAGTGTGTGTGTGTATACACATATATATACACACAACTCAGATGCTCAAGTTAACTGCTATATTTTGTTGAACTACCCAGCTTCTCCCAGGGCTTCCGCTAGTATGATGAGGAGAATGAGACACAGCCATGCAGCGCAGTATCAGCAGTCCAATCCTCCTCCCTCCCTGCCAGCCTGGAAACTCTTAATTTTCAGTGCCTGACAGTTCTAGTCCTAATTACAAGATAAAGATGTGAAGCATTTTTTATATATGCAAAAGTAGGACCTGCATCAGTTTTCTACCTGTACAAAAATCTAACAAAGTTAATAGTTATAATTCATTCTGGAAGATGACTAATGAATAAGCTTGGAAGAGGCCTACAGAATGCCTGTGGAATCCCATTCCACAAACCCTGACTTTGTTTTCTAGATTTGTAAACTAATGGTAAAGATAGTTTTCTGTCATGGACAAAGCCAAAAGTCTATTTAGATAAAAGAATGGTAGTGCAGGGCTTTTTGCGTAGTCCAGTGCTTTCTTTGATCAGGAAGCTCTTCTGAATAACCAAATTTGGGTGGATGTGTGCAAAAACTTGGCAGCTCTGGGTAGTCATCCTGGGAGTCCTTGCAAGTTTAGACTTGGAGTGTGCTGGGCTTCACAAAACTGTACAGGTGGATGAGGGGCACATGTGAAAGTGGGGGTTAGCCACTGCAGTCATAATCGGTTAGTTTAACCATATATCTTAGGAGGATTTGCCCTTGCACTGAAATACTTTTGTCACAAGCAATGTTGTGTGGCATGTTCAGTGTCTGGCAGTTTGTAGAAAAAATCTCCAAGTCTTTTAAGAGCAGAGGAGAAACCCTTTCTGGAAGAGGATGGCAGCACTATTGGTATGCCCAAACAACAGTGATTTTGTTCAGTGTGAAATGCCAGTGGGCTTTACGCCCTCCTGCTCCTCTCGTGCCCTGGGTGAGTGGCCTGTCCTTGGCATGGTGCATCCAGTCCATGGAGCCACATCTCTGTGTGCCCCATAGGCAAACATCAGATACCAGCAGCAGGCTGTCCGTTCCCCAGGGCAGGTTGGCAGTCTTCCCGCTCTGGGGATGATGTAGTCATGACCTAGACAACAATATGATGTTCAAGCCTTTCTTTTTCTGCAGTGGCTTTTTTCTTCCTGAATCCCAGAATGGTTAAGGTTGGTGGGGGCCTCTAGAGATCATCTAGTCCAACCCCCCTGCTCCAGCAGGGACACCCAGCGCATGTGGCACAGGGTGGCATCCAGGTGGGTTTGGAAGATGTTGAGAGGAAACTCTACAAGGAGCCTCTCTGGGCAGCCTGTTCCAGGACTCTTGTCACCCTCATAGGAAAAATTCTCCCTCACATGGAAATGGAGCTTCCTGTGTTTCAGTTTGTACCCATTACCCCTTGTCCTGTCAGCAGGTCAAACCCTAATCTGTCCTGGTACCTGAGGTTGTTCCTCCCCAGGTGCAGGACCCTGTACTTCTCCTTGTTGAAGGACAGGTGCCTTCTCCTTTTTTCTCAGGAGAGATTCCCCTCCAGCCTGGCCTCTGAATGGCAGCCCAGCCCTCTGGTAAGATCTATTCAGGCCGGTGGAAGTTGGTCTCAATAGTAATTATTAGTAGTCTGTGATGAGCCATAGTAAAGCGATGATGTCCCAGCAGTGTACTATATAGAAGTCTTTGCTAAGGGGTTTTTATATTAAAAAGGAAAAAAGGAGCAAAATGGTGTAGGGAAAACTGAGATCCACACAAGGTAGGATGGACAATACTTACAGAAGAGGGGTCAAACGATATGGAAGGCTGGGGTACAGAGTACCTGTTTTTTTTTTTTCCCTGAGAGTTTTTGTTTAATGATCTATTACTGTTGCTGTCTTCTGTGTAGGATTTCTGTTTATTTAATTTTTAGCAAATACTTTTATATTGTCTGGGTAATCATGTCTTTATGACCTGCAAAAATTGATTACTTTAGTATGTTCTGTAAGAGTGTTAAGTGTGTTCTGTTGGCTTTCTATACAAAAAATGCCCCATGCAGCTGTTATAGACTGCAGCAGCTTGCTTAGTCATTCTTGCTGGCCAGACTCAGCATTTCAGCTTGCTAGAAGTGTCACTAGTTTCCTGTTGGCTTCTAGATTCTAGATTTTGGCTGCCAGCTGTTGTGGTGATTTTTGTTTGTTTGTGAGAAAGAACTAAACTAAGTGTATGTAGCTGGAAGATTAGGAGAGTGTTTTTGTTTGAAAAACCTGAAATAAGCAAGTTAGTTTCTTTGGCTTGAATTTACTAGAATAGTCCAGATACAAATGGTGTGTATGGACAGCATCTTGAAAGGATGTTGATTAGACTGAGAGGAAGATTTGAATGAAACTTTCATTGAAAATAATACTCCACCTCACACATTTGAAAAGTATTCACCTTTTAATCATCCCAACAATTTTCTTTGCTTTTAAAAGTATTTTTTTGGTACAATGTTGAATGTTTTCATTCACTGATTTTGAAAACCCTTTTATTAGCACGGCTACATTATTTCCCTACTTTCTCATGGAAAAAATGCAGTTATCAGCATATCACTTTGTAACTCACTGTTAAAGCAGTGATAATAAGAGATAAGAAAATAGTAATTACAAGGTTGGCTGGAAGTTCCTTTTTATTCTTATTCAGTTAAACTTTCAATAACTAGAATGAGAGTTTGCATTTTGTAAAGATTAGGTTGTAAAAATTAAAAAACAAAAAATCTTTTAATAGGTTTCTGTTCAGGGCCACAGGATTATTGCAAACAGAATCCCACTTTGAACTCTGAGATTTAGAAAAAGATTTGAATTTTTTTGAATCTGATGCGTCTTTCTAGTGCTATTATGAAATCAGAACTGAGTTTTGAGAGTATTCAGAGTTATCTCCAGCTACTAATATTTTCATGTCCTAATTTTTTTTCCCCCTAAAGATCAAGTAGTTGAGGATCACTCTTGTGCAGGGAAAAGCACCATTTTCACACTTTGGATATATTTGCAAGCAATACCTGTTATCTTTCTCTTCTGTTGTTCCATGCTTTTGATCATACATGCACAGTGTTAATATTTAAACCAATTAGGTTTAGAGGGATGAGCAGGGCTGGAGTCCTCATTCACCTAACCTAATTCAGAAACCAACAGATATTTTCTCCAGTATTTCAACATGCCTTTTTAAGAGCATGATTAGGTCAAGACAGACTTAAGTAATGCTGTGAGTTAAGCCTGCTATATATAAAATCCACCAAAATAAATCTACATACACTCTTTAGTGCTGCCCACTGTTCGTGGGGAAGCATCGCACAGGCCCATGTTTTGGCTGAGCCTGGACGCATCCCAGTGATTCCATGGAGGACCATCTAGTGTAATGATTTTTGACATCAGCCATTTCCTGACGCTGCTGTGTATTGACCTGAGTGCTCCTAGTGGTGTTACCACATCTGCCAGGATGCATGGGTCCATATTATGGATTTCTCTGGACGTTTTAACCTCTATCACAGGAGATACACTTGTAAGGTCAGATGTTGCTTTTAGAATAGCACTGTGTAATATTTAGAAATGTTTGTAAAAGTCTTAATAATGTGTTAGAAGTTTTCTACTGAAACAGCTACTTATCTCTCTTTCAGTGTTCCTTCAACTGCATTTTAAAATAATTGGTAGTTTCCTTTATTCATCTTTTTGAGATGGAAGTTTACGACTCTAAATGCAATGGTCTTTCATTATTTTAAGAGCTAACTATCTCTTACTTTATTTGGGGAGGAGACTGAGGGAATGGGGACTTAGATAGCTACCCTTTATTCTTTGCCACTGTGTGCTGTGTATAGCTTTTATAGATAGTGTATATATCCTGTTTTCACTCCAGTAGTAACCATCATGGATATTTAAGTTTAGTTTCTTTTTTTTTTTTTTTTTTTTTNAAAATGATTTTCCTTTGAGAATCTTGTATCACACTTCAGCACACAGGATAACTCAAACAGTTTAATGTTAAATTCAAAATAATCTTTTTGTACTCTACTGAATGAATTGTTCATCCAAATCATCCAGATGTTACTAGATATCAATGGAAATGGCAGATCTCCCACATATATTTGCCAGAAAAGGATCATGTAAACACCAAGGAGAAAGAAAATGCCTTGAGAACCACCTTTTGATTACAGAAATAATATAACTTGATGTAGGCAAGGGTGTGTGTTTTCTTGTCAAGTCTGAAGGGGATCAATTAGTATATATAAAAACAGTACACTAAAATAGATTGATGAAAGGGAAACGTGTAATATTATAATTTGCTATACCAGCCTGTAACCATACTGACACAATATTTTGTTCATACATTTGCAAAAAATGTGAAATCCAATCATTAAAAGACTCTCAGTGCTCGCTGAGCTAACTTACTGTTTCACAGGTTGCTTGGGCACATGATTATTTTGGAAGTGTCTCAGATTTGACCTCCCTACATCCTTACTCTTTGAAGACTAGTTGGTTTTATGATTTTTGTGCTTTTTCTGGCACTGGTAGAGTTCTGCTTACAGAAAAACTTTTACTTTACCTTAGTGGTGTGGGTTTTTTTTTTTTCTTTCCTTTACTGTCTCCTTCCTAGTTAAAAAAAAAAAAAAAGGCAGTGTTCACAGTACTGTTATGCCATTGCCATGTTCTGTAGAAGGAACTGTAGAAGTATTTGTGATAAGCATTTAGTGCAGGGTTGCTTTGGAAGTGCAGCAAATTGAAAAGACACTATCATCAGGCTAGAGCCTCTCTTGAAATTAACAAGGTCAAGGGGGCAGACAGAAACTGGAGACTTAGTGACCGCTCATTTTCAGCAAGGATTTAAATGAGTGTAGAAAATGCTGCCTAAAATTCTACTATGAGGTGTTTAACTGGACATCTCATTCCTCTTGAAAATTCCAAATCAAAGGTCCACTTTCCCTTGCAGTGTATTCTTAAATTCTTTTCCTACTATAAATAATAATCTCATGTGCAAAAGTAGACAACAAGGAAAACCAAGATCGCTTCTGTGACTTGCCAAAAAGTTTTTTTTATCATGAGTCGTTATAGAAATGAAACTGAGAAAGGCCAATGCATTTTGCTCCGGAGATCAGCAAACAGCAGTTACAAATCAGCTGTAGATGCCATAAGTGTAGCTTTTGTATGTACTCTCTCATTCTTGGAAGATCACTGAAAGCCTCAAAAAACAATGAAATAAATGGGAAAAGTGCCCCACCAATATACTGTAATACAAAACTGTGCTGAACTGTAATTGAAGTGCAAAAAGAAAACTATTGATTTGGGTATTTCTCTACTGACTTCGTTCACAGCAAGTGTCTGTTTTACGTAAGTGTGAGGTAAATCACTCAGAGCAGAAACCCAGGGCCTACTACCCCATTATTAACCCCAGTGACTCTTCCCACTGCAGATGCATATTAAGAAAATGATTAAATGAGGGTGCTCACTGTGTGAAGTTGATCTGGCTGGTGTGAATTACTGCAAAGCATGAATTCATCTAAGGCATTTGACTTTGCTGAAATGGCTGAGGGATTATCTGGCCATCAGTTGTGGTGTCTCTGGTAGGCGGAGGGCCCTTTCTAGCTCAGGGCAGGTAATTAGCCTGTGTTCTTGTCCTCTGTTGTGTAAACACACTGTGGCTTTCTGACAGGTGGTGCTGAAGATTGTGTTCATATTTAGAAGTCAGACTAGGCACACGGCTTTTTCATCTTGATCCTGAAATATCGTTGCCTGGAGTGGGTTAATTATTTAAATAAAACAACCCAAACTTTGATGGAATGGGATGATGATGAAGTGGGCAGTATTTTTGAACATGCTTATGTGCTAATTAAACGAAGATGGAGTTTATGCACAACCTATCCTTCAACTTAGCACTCCATATTTTTAATGAGAAGAATTTTGACTCTCTTCATCTGTTACTTGCAGATTTATTTTGTTTTGGACGAGTAAAATCAGAGCAGAAGTATTTCTTTACTCCAAGGTGTTGAATTACTCTTCCCCCATTAACCTGCAAGTGATGCTTTTCATGTCTTTTCATGTTTTATGGCCGTTGCTTAATAAAGAAAGCATATTTGTGTGACCGCACTGATTCCTGTTATAAATAGTGAACCCAGTGGCTTCAGTCAAGCTATGCTTGCATTCACATGCTCTGAATTTGGCACTTTAAATCAGCTGTTTAGGGTCTGTTTACTGTTTTGCGTGTAATCTGTAAGAGAGCTTGGTGGTGTAAGTTTTATATGCAGTTTGTAGCTGCTCGCTAGGTCTTTATCTGAAAAGACTGTATGTATTTTATTTTATTTTTTCACACTTGCACCTCTCTCCTTGGGAAGAATTATTTTTCATTATTTTCTAAACTGATACTCAGAATTTGTAGTAGGAAAAATGATACTTGGAAAAAAAAATGGAGTAACCGGTTTTATGAAGAAAGGTATTTCTTATGATTTAAAACATTCTACGGGGTTTTTTAATTAAAATTATTTGTAGAATTTAGGTAATTCATTATCCTATGGAAAACTTTGGTAATCTGCTAATCTGCCTTTAAAAGAAGAGAATAGGAAAATAGACATGGAGGAGTGACTCTAAAGCTGAATAATACTGAATAACATGGGAGATAGAAGAAATAGAATTCAAAAAATGGAAGGCTGTCTGACACACCCTAAAAAAGGGAAAACATCAGTAACGTCATGAACTGTTTTGATCACACAAGCTTGTTTGGCATGGAAAGACTGAGCTCATTTAAAATTGTGTTTGGAAAGTGGTCAGGACAGGTGGGCCATAGATGCTGCTGTGGCTGCAGGTGCCATTTCTTCTCGTCTCTGCATGTGCTAGTTCCCTCCTGCAAGACTGCTCATGCTCTGCATCCCCAGGCAGCTGCTACTGGGGCACCACATTTTTGCTGTTTCTTTCCAGCTCCTATTTCTTCTGGAGAATGTCTAAACTCATAGTGCTCCAGAAATGCAGGTCCCACACTATCCATCCCTCGGTCAGTGTTGCAATTCTTTCTTGACATCCTGGTGTGGGTATCCACTAAGGATATTATGCAGTGTATTCCATCTATGAATTAAATCACTTCCTGAGTCCATTAGATTGTAAGTTTAGGTTTCTTGTCTTTCAGTGACTTATTTTATTGTGTTCTGGCTAAATGATTTGTCATGAAGGAAATATTTTTTATACAGGCTTGTTCATTTCCTTTCCCTTTACTATTGGGCACGTTACATCACACACATATAGGTGTTGAGGAAAATATGAAGCAATATCTTTTACATAAACTTTGGAATATCTTTTCCACAGACCATACTTTATAGTTACTGTTAATATCCCTGCAACTTTCCTGTAGTTAAAAAGAGAAAGAAATCATGTGGTCTTAGTAATCTAAAAGAAGCCAAGCTGCAGAAAAGAACTAGTGTTGCAGACATCTTTGACAGATCAAAAGGTTGTGGTGAATGGAGTTTTTAACTCTGCCTTTTTTTGAGGGAAAGAGAGCCTAGCTGATTGGAAGTTAAATCTGCAGAACATAGAGTAAGACAACACAAGTTAGTTCTGCCCATGGTCTGAACACGAAAAGTATGACTTTGATCCAAGTGGAAGGGCTGGATTAAGGAGAGCTAATTGGTTTGGGTGGCACATTGGCTCTTTGGGGTGACTGTCAGGAAGGTTGTTTTTTTAACAGCTTTAAACATTAAGAATTTTATTCCAAGGTGTTTAGCCTAAATAAAGTCCTTTTTCAAAATTTAGAAATAAATCGAAACACCCTTGTGTATTCATGTACATATATGTGCATATGTGTATGTATGTTTAAGTTCTCTGTGTTAGTGTTTGGTGCTGGCTTGTGTGTGTGATGATGTTACTGCAGCTGTGATTATGAAAGACCGCAAGCAAGACTTGTGGTGGCAGGGATAGAAGCATCTAGTTAGAGCAGCCAGTGTGAGAGGGTGAAGGGAGGGAGGTGGTTAGGCCAGCCATCCCTTCCAGGCTGCAGATCTCATTGTGCATGAAAATGAGTCTGTTTTGTACAATTATGCTACCTAACCTTTGTGTTTCTGATTAGAAGGGAGCTCACTGCCGCTACGGTTTCATTATTCCTTTCGCCATGAGTAGCTGCTTCCTGCTGAACATTTAAGATGCTTACTGGGAGTCTGCACTACTAGGATTGCACACGCTAAAAGCTGAAGAATATAAAAGCTAGCTTGTAGCCAGAATTATTTATTTTCTCTGTCCCATCAAAAGTGCTTTCTAATGTGTGGTGCAAGTTTGAGAACTGATACATACACATATCTTCCCTGTAATGGTGTCGTGCTCTACTTTTAACTCAAAAAGCAGCTGCAAAAGCTGTTTTGAAATACCTATATTAGACATGAATCACTCTTATTATTTCTGAATTGCACCTGTTACTGTGCACAACAAATGGAGCCGTCAAGCATGATGAATTTATATTGTGTTTAGTCACTTTAATTGGATCATCTTCCCCAACAGTTATGCTGGTTGCAGATATACAAGTGAGCAGACACTGCTGTGATTGTCTCTGGAATGAAGTAGATAAGAGGCAAGAAATGCCATAGTAACATTTTTATGTTATCAAGCAGACGATGGAGCTAACCTTGTTAAAAGAAAGATGGCACTTGGTGGGCACATTTCAGTGCTTGTTTTCAGAAAAGCACACTCTTCATAACAGAGACTTAAGACTAAATGGCAGCTTGGAGGAGGAGGATCCAAGTCAGCAGGAATGCGAAGAATTACTCATAATAAGGCTGTTCTGCACAAATTTTGAAGCTGTGGGTGTATTTACAGCAAGAAATGGTTTCCTGTCAACCAAGTGTGCAATACATGGGTTGTCCCCTTTATCTAAAAGTGGCTGCCTCATTAGTGGCTTGTTGGTGCTCTCTGTTACACATACTCTTAATTAGCCTTTTTGGAAATTACTGTTGCCTTTTGGGAAGTTGGTGTTCCCAAACTTGCTGAAGTTGCAGTTGAGAACTGGGGCAATTTGCTTTTATTAGGATAGCAGCCTAGTTGCTGAGCAAATGGTGTATGGTGATTTGTGAGTAGGAATGGGGGATGAGACTTGAGCAGAAGGGTTGGGAAATGATCAATGTACTTCCAAAACCTTATATCTGAAACAGTAATAGCACAGCAGATTTATTAAAACCATGAATGGTAATGCTATTTCACACACTATCAAATCAGCTAAGTCCTGTGACACTGGAATGGGGGTAATTCAGAAGTTTTCTGTGACAAGGAGGGAAGACTGAGCATACATAGAGGTAGATGAACAGTCTGGTCCTAGCAAAGCTTGAAATATCTTCTGTAATATCTAACAAACAGAATAATAATTTTTAACATCTGTGTCAGGTCTGCATAATTTAGGATATTGAGAAGAATTTGGCATTAAAGTATGGAAAGAACTAGATCCAAATCCTACTCCTGGCAAAACAAGATAGAGCACTTGCTTCCTCAGAATACGAATTTCATTCTAGTCCAGCATGAATGAACAATACAGATGCTATATTTATGTGTTGTATTTCCACATAAGACTTGGGGAAGATCATAAAATGTCTGTGTGACATAACAGATATGATTTACTTTCTCCCTTAGCTGAGTAAATTAAATTCTGGGTTTTGAATCAATCTGGAAGTTGAGGCATTAGTCCCATGTGGAACCAAAGCATTTGGAATATGCACGGTATCACTGGCACACAAATTTTCTGTCGAGAAATACATTCAAATTATACATAAATGAAATTATTTTCTAAATATATATGCTAAGTCACTTTAATTAGCATGATACTTCCATACATTGGAGTCCCATATTGGAATGGGACTTTTGGCAGCGTGTTCAAACTGACCGTGTAAGCAAACTTTGAACCATAGTAAGTTATTCCAATTACCTTTTCAATATTTTTACTAGTTTCATGTGGTAAATAGGAGGTTCCACAAAATTTCTTGGCTTGCAATCTCCATTTTTCACATGAAAATCAATAAATAAAACACTTGAGTCTCACCTTTCTGTGAGTGCGTTGCACTGTAGAAATCTGAGTAAAACAGTATCTTGCTAAGTAGGTATGTTAATTAAAGCACACCAACTTACTTAGATTTTCCTGTAAAATTGAATTCTATAATAGTCCAGTATGCCTTAGCATAGAAACATCTGTGTGTGTGCACCAACCAGCACAATTAAGTTACAGCATAGGACTTTATCCTTACCTTACATTTGGCATTCAGTTATGTCTTTCAAATTTTCAATTTTTTTAAACATTAATGTGTAGTTAGTTTTTAACTATGAAATAACTTCAATCTAACCTTAATTTAAATAACTTGAAATTTATGGTTTCTGTAAATTGATATAACTTTTATATATAGTGGAATTTACAAGATAAACCTGAGTATAGTGAGGATAAAGATTAAAGCACCCAGGCCTTCCATGCACATTTGAAAATTGTATATTTTCATAATAGCCATAGTAAGGATTACCCAAATAACCATAGTAAGGAGAATTTGGAGTGAATACTTCCTGGATCTTGACTAATTGTAACCAAAATTGGTCTATTCTTGTTTCTCTCAGGTGTAAAAGGTGAGTCCAAAAAGCAGTAATGGCAGCTGAGTTTTCCATCCTGTAACATTGTACTCTTGTGTGTACAAGTTCTGTAGTTAACTAGTATAAAAATAATATTAATGAAACATATAGTCTGATCATGTTCCTGCCTGAGCTGTACTGAAAGTATAAGAATCTTTTTATTTTTTTAATTAATTGCTTGAATAAATTTGTCCAACATGTGGAAAATATTCATTTATTCATTGCATCCAGCTATTTGAAGTTTGGTTGAGAAGACTGGATAACATTTTTAATCACTTCTGCTTTGCAGGTTAATCTCCGAGCCACGGATGTCAAGCTTATGCGCCAGCTGCTCATCATCAATGAAAGTATTGAGTCTATCAAATGGATGATTGAAGAGAAGGCTATTGCCAGCAGAGGCAGCAGTTTGAGTGGCAGCCTGTGCAGCTTGCTAGAAAGTCAGGACACATCTCTCCAGGGCAGCTGCAACAGTTTGCAAGACTGTAGTGATGGACTAGATGGAATATCAGTGGGGAGTTATTTGGACACATTAGTGGATGATGTACCTGGTCACCAAACCCCCTCGGATATGGACCAGTTCAGTGATTCTTCTGTTCTAGAGGACTCACAGCCCCTGCATAAGCATCCCAAAATTGATTCTGATGAGTACTACTGTTTTGGTTAATAAAAACAAGTTTGTGGGACACGTGCACTTGTATTTATCCTTTCTATTTGCTGCTATTTTATATCGTGTGCAAAAAAAAAAACCACCCAACCATCTCTTGGAAGGAAAACCTACTTTAATTCTATTTTAAAACTTTTCTGTTGCTTCTAACACATTTTCTCCCAGGTGAGTTGTCGTCTCTTCTCCTCCTCCTCCACTTTTTCTTAATTTATTGTTCTATTTTTTCTTGTTTAATTTTTTTATAATGCTGTATCTACAAGTTTTAAAAAGTGGTGAAGGAGAAGCTTTAGCTTTAAAATAAAGCATAGGGAAATGAGAGTGTTAATTTTGTACTTATTGGCAATAAAATGTCTTCTGATAACCATATGTTGTGGTAAATTTTCGTGGTTACCAAGTTTTGCCTTTCCAAAGATTCTGTTTTTATTCAGCCTTAGGTCTGAATTTGAACTTACAAAGTAATACTGCCTTTTGTAAACAATGATGTTTGATCCAGTTGAGATATTTTCTCTTGGAGTAAAAACTTTTCCAAACTTTTCTGTGTGAGGTTTCTTTCTTCATGGATATTCTTATCATACTTGTCCATTTATGACCTTAAATGTAAATTCTTGATTTGACTAATGTCCTGCATAGGTAGGTCCAAGTACTATAAGCTCTGCATGAGAACATGTTTCATTTCAGTGTTTACTGCCTTTAGTCTTCATTGAGCTTATTGCTTTTATAGGCACGGTGTATACTGGAAAGAGGGAGGCATTCCGTATTCAAAATATGCAATTCTACTACCTTGGATTCTGGGCCAAAAAGTACTTGGCAAAGTTACTTTAAAAATATAGTTTAAGCTCTTGACTTTTTTTTTTTTTAAATCTTTAAACTTTGAGTGACTTAACTGGACATGGTGAAATATTCTGCAGTAAGTGTCTTGCTAGAGAGCATGTCCCTTCATATTTTTGTTGCACATACATAAACCTCTTTCATTTTTTTCAGGCATAAAATTAATAAGAATAAATGTTGCCCTGCTGTCTTTTGTTTGCTGTTTTACCAATAGGACATAGTTTTAATCTAATGGTGTAGTTGAGAATTACTGCTATAAATTCATCTAAGAAGCATCTGAAGAATCATAAAAAGAATCCTGAAGGAAAATAGAAACAATTGCTCTCTAGAAAATCTCTGGCTCTTAAGACTCCTCTGACCAATGCTTTTGTGCAGAATATTATAAGGGTGTTTTTCAGGAGACTTCTATTTAACAGAATGTAGAGAAATACACATAGCAGAAAAACAAGAATGAAAAAAACATTGTTAAACTGTATGCTTATAAAAAAAAGTGAATTTCCAGCTTACAGATTTGTAGAGATGCTGATCTTAATACTTACAGATGCTCACTGTATTCTTATTTCCAATAGAGATAAAAAATCCTTTACAGAAGGTATCAGGGTTTACCTATTAAAATAGAGAATTCCCCCTTTGAAGAAGCTTTGTATGATCTGAGGGAATAAAGTACATACAGCACTCAAAGTATGGCTGATGTTGAGATATGACCAAAGTTCTGATTTTCCTAGGAATGTTTCCGTGGGCTTCCCTTGTACAGTCTCAGTCAAGAAAAAGATGGGAGAAAAGGTCAAAAATTGGAAGTGACATTTTGTGCTCTGGAAAAAATAAAACACATGTCCTAAATAATGTCTTGCTTAGGACATTACTGCTTTATTTAAATACAACTGGTAAAAGGAATGCTTTTCCACTCATACAGCTGTTCGTACTTTTATTTTTTCTCCTAACCCCACTGTTGGGCCTGCCACTGATCCATAAGCTTACCTTCTTATGATCTGATATACTTGTTCATTTACAGACTGTTTATCTTAATTATGAAAGAACATTCCTGTGGTGTGGGGGAGAAAAGATGGGGAGTTAACTCTCAATCCCAATTCCTTTTGTTAATCTCTATTCCATTTGTTAAAATGATGATGATGATGTCTGTTCAGAACAGCTAGGTTCTAAAAATCAGAATTTGCAATTCTTACTGGTGCACTTTGTGTACCTCTCTGCCACAGTGTATCCATATGTTTGTTTTGTGGGATTTTTGTTTGGTTGGTTTTTTTTGCCACACCTAATTGAATTAAAACCCAAACTGAGCTTACAAGATAAACCCTCTTAATCCATTCTATGAGTCTGAGATTATTATTTATTTATTTATTTATTTTAGGTTGGAAGGGCCCTCTAGAGATCATCCAGTCAACCCCCTGCTCCAGCAGGGACACCCAGAGCACGGGGCACAGGGCGGCATCCAGGCGGGTTGGGAAGATCTCCAGAGAAGGAGACTCCACAGCCTCTCTGGGCAGCCTGTGCCAGGGCTCTGTCACCCTCACAGGAAAGAAGTGCTTCCTCACATGGAGATACTGCTGCCTGTGTTTCAGTTTATACCCATTACCCCTCGTCCTATCACTAACCAGCAGTGAGAAGATTTTGGCCCCATTCTCCTTACTTTAGTAAATAGCAGGCTCTTTGGGAAGAAATTTTTTTTTTTCCTTAAAGTGCAATACATTCAAATATTAAAATAATATAGAGTTGGGAAGATCAAAAAGACTGCCACCTGAGTCTTGTAGTGATTACTATGTCTAGTAATGGTATGTGAAAGTGTAGAACCATGTCTGGATAACAGGATAGTGCTGGTGTTTTTAGGTTGAAATGCAAAAAAGTATTTTCCAGTAGGGAAATGTCCAGTCTGTTGAACAGCTGAGGTAGGTGAAGTACACTAAAGATACACTTGCACCAATCAGGGATTAAGGAGAGATCAAACAGCTCCTATTTATAGGATTACTTGATCTGCTCTCGTGATGACAGCAAACCTGCTGAAGCACACTTACTAAATTGTTACGATTCATGGATTTTTAAATGTACCATCATTTATTTTTTTAAAGAACCTTCTCTTTTTTTTTTTTTTCTTACAGACCGCCAGAAATAGTTGTATATGTAGTGATCTTGATCTAGCCTGAAAATAGGATTGCAATTGGGATTTATGGTCTATTTTTTTATAAATTTATAATTTAAATGAATTTAAATATTTTTATAGTTGTTAGGAAAGCTGATGTAAATACACATAGTATGAGTTTGAGTAATCACTATAATTACATTCAAAGAATGTAAAACTTAACCATTTCTGGTTAGGAAGTAATATATGTTTACTAAGAGTGAAGCTTTTCAATACAACTTCTGTGATTAAACAAGGTATTACAAATAGCTTAAGGAGAGCAGAGGTGAGCTCTCAAAATGACAGTAGTGTCCAGAGTTTAGCATTTTTAGATTATTTTATTCATTACCTGCTTTACAACTGTGAGATATAGTTTGAAGAAAAAGCTTGGAAAATTTGTCTTTCAGTGTGTCATCAAAGAGAGCATCATCTATGAATTCAGGTTAGTTTTTTAATTTATTATTACTTGAGTACAGGGAACAAAACTAGTGCAAGTTGTAACTATTCTGAATAAAGATTTTCTGCCTTTATAGTCTGGCATGCAAATAAGCATCAAGGTAGATGGTCCTTCTAAAATGTATTTTGTCTTATATGTATTGTGTCTTTCCTTCTCTGAATGCATTTTTGAGCAGTAGGCCAAGGAGCACATAATTTCTTTTTTTTTTCTACTATGAAAGAAATTCAAAATATTATTAACATACCTTCTCAAATGTCTTGTAGAGTTATGCTGAAATAACTTCAAGGAAAAGGCAGAACTGTGACTGTAACCCACACACCCATAGCTGTAGTACTGGACAAGCAGTAATTACCCTAGTGATAAATTTATAATATTATGGCAAGAAATTTCATTTAAATGGAAGTAAAAGCTGGCAGAAGATAAGGCCTACTGGTGAAATGAAAGTTTTATGTCATTAGAAGCTTTCCTTCTCCTTACACTTCTTATCTGCAAGTGAAGAAAGACTAGACCTGACCAAACAAAGAGATCCTAGAGGATGCTTGTGTCCAGGAACAAGAATACCTTGATTTCCATTTTTAAAGTATGAAAACCTCGAAGATTTAGGTTTAAGTTAGCTTTCTCAATTACATTACCATATCGTTGACAGAAGATTATCAGCTACCCTGAATTCCCACTTAATGACAGACCATGAAGCCTGAACTGAATCTCCTGAACTGAATCCAGTAGCTTACAGTTGAACTGTAACTTCACTGTCTAGAGAATGGAAAACATACAATGCTATTTAAAACGCATTTTTAAATCTCAGTGAGTAATTAATTTTGCTTTTAAGCAGGTTGCAGCTTTTTCTTGACTTGGTTGACTTTTGGCTGCTTGGACTACTAAGTCTTTGATGAACACTGATCTGAATGCCATCTACGAATTCATAAAACTAAGTTATTTTACTCTTGAATTTCATAGCCCTTTTTTCTGATTTTCACAACTTAAATACAATCTCTAGTTCTATAGTGTGAAACATCTCAAAGCACTTTACAAAGCTGATCTTGTTACACATGGACAAAAGCAACAAATCAGAACAAAAACAGGTGGAAAAAATCAGAGTTCTTGCTCCTTTTCTATCATTTTGATTCTTAGGTTATTTTCTTTGCTTCTTGATATAATGGAAAATATTGATACAATTTTTGTAATCACAGAAGCAGAGCAACACCCCATCCATTCTTTTTTTCCGTGCCACTGATGCTCTTTCTTTGGAAGCCCTCTCACTACGTAAGGTGTGGAATTCAGAGAGAGCAAGGGGTGAACCATAAAGGTAGATTCAGAATACTTTCTGTTTAAAATAGCTGCACTCTAATAACAGTAGAAACCAGCCAGCCAGTGCATGCTATTCAGTTCACAAACTATCCAAGAAGAGGGTAAAAAATGTCTCGTCTGCATCTGAATCTTTACAAGATTCTGTGACAGTGTAGCTGTGCGGTTTTATTGCACTAACAGCAATGAAAATTCTTTGGGATCTGTCCGTTGCAAAGCCTCGTTTTGATCTAAGGCAGCATGACCACTCTCATCTGCACCAATGCCACGAGAGGCTGCAGAACCGTGTTTGGATCCATCAGCAAACTAGAAATTATGAACTCAGGAACCAAAGGCCGAACAAAATCTCTATGGAAGGCACATTACCACTCTCCTGCAGACTGAGAAAGAGCAGAATAACAAAAAAAGAAAAAAAAAAAAAAAAGAAACCTGATCTATTCAGTTTTTTGGGGGGAGTGATAAATGCATCCTTTTAAACACTATTTTTGAAAGTCTGAAGTTTCAAAATCTTTCTCAGCATTTCACCTTTGAAAAAGAGAATTGGTTAGTGCAGGCAGATGAAGTGCAATCTAAAATAATGTCTGGTTACACCACATAGCTGCATCTCATATATCCCTGTATAATCTACTAAGATAGCATGGGGATTTTTTTTAGTAATTTTAGTCATTTAATAAGTTGTCTAAAAAGCTTGTGTAACCAAGCTTTTTCTGAACCAAGCCTAGAAGATGTATCTTTGTTATGAAGAGCTAACATATACTCCATAACCCCGAGATCAGTAGAAAACATCCATCACCTCCTAGAAGAAAAAGAGTTTGCTTTACTTCCATTTGCTCTGTTACAGCAAGTTTACCTTTCTCAGAATAGCTGTGAATTTACTATAGAAACAGAGTACAAGAGCATCCTTCTCTAAAACTAGAAGATACACTTTTCTCTTACATAAATTAAAAAGAGATTAATGCCATCTGTACTTGACCTTTCCCTCAGACCTTTCCCTGATTAAATTTGATTCATAAATATGTTTAGAATCAAAACAAGGCAAGAATTATGTTTATAGATTTTTTTCTATGCTGAGGAATACCAGTTACGAGATGATAAACATTTTTTGAAAAGTATTCTTTCCCAGCAAATGCATCTAGTCTTAAGGACGGGCATTTCCCTATAGTTCTGCTTGATTTTGTTGACTCTTCTCTGAAAAAAACATACCCAAAAGAAATTTCTTTTAATTGCAGTTATAGTAGCACGTAGCACATGGTGTGAATGGCTGAGAAGAAACACTGGCCTCACACAGCTTTCTGAAAGACCTAGTTATCCAAAATTGCTTCAGAAACTATATTTTATTCTTGAGCAATTCTTTGTGTGTGTGAATGAACTCAGAAATTTGAAATTCTACCTCACCTGAGGATGGCAGAGCGCTAATCCTCCTTACGTCCTTTTAAACATTGCTGAGTTCATTGACTGGTTATTACTTACCAGTGTTGTCATGTCAAAACACTCATATATGACTGATATATTGACCATATTTAAGAAATCTGTGAGATCAGTGAAAATCTTCTTGAATTGAAATAGATATTGCTATCATTTAGTGCAGGAAAATGTTACTGCTAGAAAAGGGTAAAATTTGGTCTAAAGTACACCTTAAAAATCTTTTTTTTTCTTTTAATTAGGGATATGTTTTAACAGAATGTGTGCTCCTTTAAATGATTATCACACTGTATAAACAGTACAGCTATTTAGGTAGTCCTATGTGGGGTCTTTTCACAACCATCCAAGTTATTGTTGGAAGAACAAACAGATCGAGTCCCTTTATTTAAATGAATGCACTGAAAAGCAGCATTAAAATAGATTATAAGTTTTAGATATTTAATTGTAAAGTAACAGTATTTTTTGTTGGTTTCATTTTCATAAAAAAAAAACACTTTTTGTTCCTCAAACCCTTTTTTATAGGCATTCCAAATCAAAGTCCAAGAACCAGTGGTACAAAAAGAGAATTCATGCTGCATGTATTTGTGGACGATGACTTAGTAAATTCAAGTTCAAGTTTTACTGACAGAAATACCAGATAAGTAACTTTACTGCCATTAAGTTACTGGGTAAGGGTCTAAACAAGGTCGTATGACTAAGAAATCAGAAGTAAAACTGCTTATTAAACAAACAAAATAAAAATGATGATCCTAGCATTTGGTAGAGTGTCCGACTCCGTTTGGTAGAGTGTCCAGCTCTCTTGCTTGCTGGTCCCAACCCTAAGTCATGCTGATTTCCAGGGGATTGCTCAGATGTTTAAAGAGAAAGTGCTACAGTTTTCTTAAAGCAGCACAGAAATATGAAACTATATAATACAAGCATCTGGTATTTATTTCTGCCTTATCCATTTTTGAGAGCTATATCTTGATCATGTCTAGTCCTCTCAATGGCAATACTGCTATTTTTTTTTCCTAAAGGGAAGTTTTTTACCTATGCAAATATTAGACTTCCCCCTGTTATTATATATTACTCAATAAAATCAGTTGGGCAAAGTTAGGAAATTCCTACCTATTAGGAATTAGGAATTCCTACCTGTTAGGAATATTAAAAATAATCAGATTATCAGATCAGATTTGTTTTTTGTACATTTTGATTTGAGCATTTTGTTTGCTCAGAAGACTATCCCTATGCTTTAGGAAGCAAGTGCCCCATGTTTCCTGACAACTTGCAATCATGCAGTTTACACAGCCAAGTAATCCTAAGAATATTTTGATGATAAGGGAGGAGACGAGTAATTAAAATGCTCCTTGCTTTATGCACACATAGGCTGTGTTTGAAACAGTAACATAATCCTTAGGACAAATCTGGCTCTCCTTGTGCCATCCCATCTCCCCCGTGCCTAAAGTAATGTAAATATTTTCTTCAGTCTATGAAGCTACTCAAAGACATTGCTGGGTCACTTCCTGGCTCTCAACATGCCGATATCAGTACAGAGATTTCCAAAATGACGCATTGTGTCATATGGGAAGCTGTCGTCTGCTTTTCAACTTCACGTGGAACTCATTTCTTTAGATCTTCTTTATCAGAAAAGATATATTTAAGAAAGGGTTTTTGATAATAATTATCCTAAAAACTTAAAGTATAGATTTCATTCCTATCATTTCTACTTGTCATGGAGTGGTTTAAATTACTGTGAAACTGAAGAGTTTCAGGCCCGAGTTCAGGAGGGTGAGTGTCAGGCATGAGAACGAATGGTTTGACAATTCTTTATGCAGAAGCGTATGTAAAAGAAGAAGATACTGCCAAAACAGTTATGGAAAGGTTATCATATTTTTTTTCCTCTCAAAAAAAAAATCGAATTCAGAAAATACTCTTAGATGTCATAAGGGGCAATATACTGCCCTAACATTTTCTTTGAGAGAACATAAGCTCTTCAAGTAGCGTAGTTATTTGGTGAACAGGGACCTTTACATAATTGAGGGACTTGATACTAAATAACCTGTGCAGACCTGTGATCCTAAGGAATGATGTGCTAATATAGGTCCTAGAGGCCATCTGGAGTCTTGATAGATTCGAGATTTGAACTTTACAGCACACAGGGGCTTTGAGACAGGACTAGTGAAGACTTTCTTCTAGGTAAGGGTTCAGTGGTTTGTTTTGCTTTGTTTTGTTTTGTTTTCTTCTTCTTCTTTCTGAATGGCTTGGCCAAAATTAGTGATCTGTGCTTTAGGATATCAAATATTTTCCATTTTTCTCTTCTTTCAATTACTTGGCTATCAAAGACAATAAAAACATTGTTTCATAAAGTTCCTTGTTTGAAAGATGTTCACTGAACATTGCATTGATTGAACATCACATTGTGACTGGAGCAGGGCTGTCTGTTAAAATGCTAACATTTCTGTACTTGTAAAATAAGAATATGCAAAATAATTTAATATATATTCTAATTTCCTCAGTAGAAAGTCAGACTTTGAGCAATTTACTGAGGAAGTCATTTCAGCATCAAGGTTTCCTCATATTGCAACACAATGTGTGTCTTCTTAATTTACAAACATTAAATTATGGAGCTTTGCATCTCTTCCTTGTCTGAATTAAGCCAACCAAATTCTAGTAAGACTACTAAGCTCATATTAATTCATAAAGATGTAAGCTTTAGAAAGGTAGAGAAATTTTACTATGTTTTTTTTCTCAGAAAGGAGTTTAAAGTTTTGCAAGACTTTTAAGGCAACATGCACAGGCTCTGCTCCTTTAGAAACCTAACCAAGAAATAAGCATGCTATAGACAATAAGAAGACCATGTTCAGCTTTCTCCACTTTTCTGAACGGATATTATATGTGCAAATTATGACAGGTATATTTAAAGCATGAATTACCAATTTTGCCATGTCATCACACTGATGACTCATTGGCAATTAAAAACACAGTATATTGCCACAGTTGAAGACTGGGAGGCATATGATCTGGTCTGGGAAACGTTTTCCATGAGACATTCCGGGAGTGTCTGATTTCTGCTACCCATCCAGGGCTGACTCTTCGAGTCTCGTACAGATGAGTGTCGGCCAGAGCGAGGACCAGGGTGGCCGCTGGAATGTGCAGCGCGCAGAGGACTCGGCCAGCGCTCGCTCTCGCAAACAATGTGCGATTCATTCGTTTTGTTCACGCTCTGTTTCCCCTTCGGGCAAATCACTCCACCAGTGTGTGATAATAATGGACTTCAGTCAGACATTTTTGACAAATTTGACGTATTATTGGAGAGAAGCCATTTTCTCAGAAATCAGCTCATGGCTTTCTGTGTGGAATTTTCTCACAAGCAGGCCTGGAAAAGGTCTACATATTTCCATCAATGCCAGATTATTCAGTGCAGAGCTTCGGGGGCTATTGACATGCATATGATATTGAAGAGAACCGTTTAGTGACAAGGATAAGGAGTTACGGGAGTGGAGGAAAGTATTATAATGCCACCAGTTGCAATAGATGTTGGTTCAGTCTTGATTCCAGACAGTGGTTGAGAACCATCAGCTTAAAGTATGAGCAGTGTTGAAAGAGAGCAAATAGGAGGAGAACTGCATACTGCCCATCATTATAGATCTCATAGCTACACTGTGTAGCTATGATGTACATAGCTATATATGCACATGGTACACTAAGGCATTCAAAGGATGCTTCCCTTTCCTATACTAGTTATGAATACAGAAGACATAATTTCATGCATCTCTTAAAATAATACAGCATGTTTTTCCCACTTCTTTCCCACTTTTTCCTTTTCTTCATAGGAAGAACCATACCATGCCCCTTTTAACAGTCAGATGTAGGATCCTTGCAGAAATGGGAACTAGATACTACTGAATCTACCTCCCTTTTTAGAATGCTACAAAATACTTTGTCAGCTGTTCATTTGTACAGTCAACACAGCTGAAATGTTAGCCAAACGTACAAGTAAGGAAATGAAGTCTATTGCGTAGGTAATTCCTAAATTTGGTGACAATCTGTTTATATACTTCAGCAGTTTGTAGGCGCCAAACTCAAAACAGGGTTTTGTTGTGCTAAAGAATCACTGAGACAGTGTAAGTTTTGTAAGTAAAAAGCAAATCAGAAAAATTATCTAGTTTTTGATATGAAACAAAAATTTTGTGAGTTGCCCCAATAATGTGAGAAGTTCAGAAGTTCAGCATAGGAATTGGAATAAAGATCAGCTATCTAAATTACATAATTTTACTGAGATCTAGGTTTTTCTCTTGATAAGATAATGCTCTCTGCTGTAGATACCTTTCTTTCTTTTACATCTTATAGTTTTCATCCTGTAAGGAAATATTGAGCTGATATACTAAATAAGTTAGTTCTATATATTGTATCATTTTGTGTATAAAATGCAGTCTTTCAGAACAACTTATAGTCATTTCTTGGATAGTTATCTATAAAGGTTATGTCATTTTTGTTCTATATACTCGGTGTCCCTCTTTGTGCAGTTTAGAATGTTTTTAAAAGAAGGTCTATTTTTGGAGCATATTGTTTTCAGTTAATACTAAAACATAGGCATTGAAATCTCTTCGTTTTGCTCTACCAGCAGTTAAATGAGTACAAAAATACCATCTTCCCTTTCAGCTCCCATTTCATTTCAGCTGAAAATGATGATCATTGACAGTTGTCAGGACTCTGTTTCAAACTCCTTAAATAACGTTGGATATTTTGGCCATATTTAAGACCAAAATACATGAATAGCATTTTGCAAAGCAGTCAGCACATTGCCTTTAATTTCATCTTCAGAACACTTCCCAGGAGGAGAGTTTGCTAGAGGAATAAGCACACTCATTAAGATCTGAATAGGAAAAATCAAGTCCAGAAAAAAAACTGTCTCTTCTGTCATGCAAGGCAAAGTGAAAGGAGGTTACTCTGTGCCCCAGCACAGTCTTAAAGAACAAGGCAATTAATATTTTATCTGTTTTAACTACTTGCCCCCAGCTATCCTGGCAACTCGTTTGGGTGGAGAAATGTACCTTTTCATGGGAAAGCTCTGACAGACTTTCCAAACAAACATTAAGAAGCCAATTTACAGCCAGTCTCTGGCAAACCAGTTTCCTACTACCATTCTGCAAGCGTAGGCGTCCTTTTAAGAAAGATACTTAAATATGTGGTTAACTTCAAGTACGTGAGTAATCTCCTTGACTTCAATGGGACTATTCATGTCCTCAAATGCCTGGCTGAATCAGGAACTGCATCTTGCAGGTTACCCATCCAGCTGCCCAGAGCCAATGCTGTGCAGGCACACACTCCAGATGAAACTTTGCCAAACGGTCTTCTGAAGTGTCACTTGGTATCCACAGTTCATTACTTTCACTGTTTAACTGCCTCTGTAATCATCACATTACTGGAAGCTAGTTCAGTTTTCAGTCATTCAGCCATTTTCTTCTTAATCTTTGCAGAGATCATCATATAGCAGTGTTCTCTGCTAAAGCTCTCGCTAAAATGGTTACGAGGCTGGGTTCAGTGCAAAGGTAATGGTAATAATAATCAAGCAGTATGAGTTAATTTTCCTTGCTTTAGGGAATCTGGTATTCTAGATCAACTATTCAATCATTCTTTTTTTCTAAATAAAAAATGAAAAAATAAATCAGGCAATGAATGAAAATGCTAGCTAGTCAGCCAGCCCATGCACTGGTACCTGTTTATTGTTTTAAAAGTTTTGGTTTAAAAGCTTTTAGTCTTGCCAAATATTTTCAGATTAGCCCTGTAGAAAATGAACTATCAGTGTTTTCCTTCTTTTTTTTTTTTCAAGGAAGCTGTTGGATTGTGCTAAAAAAGATTACGTTCTCAGTTTTTTCACGACTACATGCTCCTGTGCCTGGTGTGCTAATGTCCTGCCTGAAGAGATCACATGAATTATTAAAACTGAGAAAAGTAGGAGCATCAGAAATAAAGATAAATATAGCCACATTTCTATAACTGTACTATATGGATACTGTTGCTAAGTCCCTATCATATATTCACTTATATTGTCACTCTATGAATTTCCAGCTGACAGTGATAAGGCTGAACTTCAGATAAGCCTTTTTTTGGCTAATGCTTCTTGACTGATAACATATTGTCCATTAACACAAAACAAATAATAAAAGCCTCTTCCTGTTTTATTTCTTCAAAGTCCACAGAGGAAAGACCTAAAGATGTTATGAAATGGGGAGACTATCACAGACAAAGGAAAATAAATGCATCAGAATATGTTCTTGCAGTTTGGTGTGCAGCTGGTGTACACTACAGAAGAAATATTACTGAAAATGACCATATTTCTCTTGTGATCAGGGCTTTTCGTACTCAGCAATGTCCCTGGTGCTTGGTGTGGGTTAACGAAAGGAGATACATCTTTTCCTCAAACAAGAAAAAATGAAATATGTCCAAGCTATCTCCATTTTCTTCTCAGGGTCCACATAAACAGAATATAGTTAACCTTGACATTTTAGGGCTGAGAGACCAGAACTGTGTACAAGTAGTTGGCACTTAAATGAAAGTACAAAAGTAAACTCTTAGTTTGAACTACATTTTTCAAAAATGTTTGGGAATAGTATTTCTATCAGCACTTACACAGTTGTGCAGATTTATTTATTCAAGCAGTCCTGGGTAGTTCAGTAGAATGATAAGTGTGTGAAAGTAAATGCCATGTAGTGTATGGACTCTCAGCCCTACTCATGATAGACAAACTAATACAATCTACTGGTTTCTTAGCTGTTACCATGCTGTATTCTCCTTAGAAATGTGCATAATGACTCTGAAAATCATACATCTTTTAGGAGAAATCAATACTAATCTAAGAGCAGGGAGAACTTAATTAATGTAAATTGAGGAAAAATGTGTAGACCTGGAGCTGCCAGTCTTCCTACAATGGGGAAAAGAGACTCAAGACCTGATTCTACAGAGAAAATTCATTTCTGTTACACATTGGTTATTCCATTTTACACTGGAGGATGTATCTCGCAAGGAAAGTTGCAACTAGCTAGCTCTTGTTTCTGTAATACAAATCACATTTTAATTAAAAAGCATGAATTAAAATTTAATTTGTGCTTACCAGAATCTGCATTTCTTTTACTTTCATTGGAAATGCCAAATTCTTTGGGGAATGCTCATTTGATTTGCTGTGAAGCTCAAGGTCATGCAGATGAACAGTAGACTGGTTCACATTTAATGGATTATATAAAATAAAATGCAAGAAACCAAGGAACCTATAAAATAGACTATGGAATTAAATAAGTATTCAGCAATGCAGAAGGAATCAATGGCTATTGCCTCCCCCTGGGTATAAGCGCATCAGCACATGCAAGTGTTTGGGCTTACGAAACCTTATTGTGTTTAGGCACTAACACAGCCCAACAACATGAAAGAACTTGGAATGATTATCTGATCTGAGCATTCCCTTCTTTCGGAGGGAGAAAGAGTACAATGATAGTTATTCTTGTCAAAATATGATAATATTTTTTGTGGCAAAAAAAGTACGGGTGGGATAAATTCTTTCAGAACTCTCTAAAGATTTACAAGGGCCTGATTGATTCTGAGAAGAGCTGGAATAAGTGTAATCACATTAGAACAAATGCATCAATTTATACTCACTTCATTCTGAAAAAACAGCATAGTAAAATGACTCCAGGGGATTCCACACTGATTATACACAACAGCCTTCCAGCTCTTTGTGTAAAAACACAAAAACCCAAGGGCCAGCATCTCACAGAAATAAATCTTGAAAATCATGAAAAATGTTAAAGTAAATAATCAAACCTGCAATTTCCTTGGCCAAAAGAAAAAAAAAAAAAAAATAAAGGAAAACTTAAGCTATTGCACCCCCTTTAAAACAAAATAAAATTACTGTTCACCTCTCAAAAACTTCTAGTAAAACACATTATTGACTTGAAGAGCTCCTGACACGTCAGTATATTTGTCATATTGCACTGCTTTTTGGAGGAATTGCTATGTTTGGGGCTCATTTATGCTATTTATCCTATGGAAAGTATGTAGCCTGGTCACTTCCAAACAGTGCTCCGTGGTGGCTGATTCTTTTTCCAATATGACCCTCCTTTATGGTTGACAGACTTCCTCTATTAACATAAACAGCTGAATATTGATGTTCTTTCCAATATTATGAGATAAAGCCTAACTGCTTCTATTGACTTCAGTGGGAGATTTCACTTAAACAAATTGTGCCGAAATCAAGAACAACAGCTTAAAACTGCATTATCTAAAACTTGGCAATTTAATCCATATTTAGGAACACAGAGAAGCAGTCAGTTTCCCAAAGCACTCAACAGCAATGGGAAAATCAGTGCTCATCACACTTAAACTTGCTACTTAACAGAAAAATCTTTTTATATAGATGTAGGCACCAACTTCTTAAATCTTCCTAGTGTCTGGAAATGTGTAGTCAAGGAACATGTAAGATTCCCCTAGGGAGGTCCTTGAGTGATGTAATGAAGGAAAAATGCCTTTTCCTCATCTTGAACATTTTGACTCCTCTCAGTTAATTAGGACTGCTACCTATGTGACTGTCTACTTATTTAAGTCTGGAAAGTTGTATGACTTATACTTATGTATGACTTATCCAGAGATCTTTGCATCACGAAAGATTCAGTTAGTAGTTAAATCCCTCATTGTGCTAAGCTCAGAATTTCAATTAACTTCACATTAATTAATTAACATTGCAAATCACGGAACAAATTAATTAATGATTTAACTCCATCAAACTCAAAATTGATTTGGACTTCACAAGCATCAGTTAAGATGTGCATATGACCTGGATAAATGGAACTGCATAGGAAGTGTTTAGAGCCTAAAGAAGGCTGGTGGTAGAGGTCTATTTTTTTTTTTTTTGACTTGTTTTTTTAAGTATCTGCTGAGTATTTTTCTCAGTATCTGCTGAGAAATGATAACCTGGACACCTAAAAGTTATTTATAAATCTAGGTCTAGCTCAGTTAATAGTTTAATTTGAATTAAAAGGAAAATTATTTTGGATATCTCAAGAGAATTCATTTTGGCTTTTTGTGAACATAGGTCTTCAAATTTGGAATCTAGCCTTAAAAAAGTAGTTCTAAGTACTTTCCTCCAGCAGTCCCTTTTTTTCTTGAAGACAATTATTCATTCAGATATCATTCAGATGTGAAAATCTTGCATTTGGGTCCATTCACCACCAAACTTCAATTCCTTCTTTAACTTTTTAGATTCCTTGAGATCTGTGTTGAGGAACATGGTTTAAAGGTTAAACTAGTGCTCTGATAAATGACATACCTGAATCTCACTACTGCCATTAGTAAATATTTACATATCTTGTGCAAAATGAAACATTATTGAGAGACCTGAGACACTCACCCACTATATGTCCTTGCCTTCTACAAGAGGCATTCTGCCGTCAAAAGGCTAACCTTTGTGCAAATCTCTTTAAATGAGTTAGAAAGGGAAATGATTAAAAAATATATATTTTTAAACAGGTGAAATGTTTAATTTGTCATGAAACTTGTTTTCTTTTGGTTTGGCCTCCACTTGAAAAAGAAATCCATCTTGAGAAGTATTTGAATCAAGATGAAAGAGGTAGAAGACAGCATTCAGGTTTTTTTCAAACATATGGACATTATGAAAGTAGATGTAGAGCCAGATATTCTATGCTTTTCATTTATCTTCTTCCTTGATGATAACAGTCCAGAAGCATCTGAAGAATGTAATCACCTCCCCTCCTAGTACCTATTTACCCAAATCTAGGAATTTAGTTCATTAAGCTTTCCTCATAAATTAATTCCTGTTTATTTTTGTTGTTTTCTCTGAACCTACCTCCAGTTTTCTGAATTTTTTTGGCACTGAGATGCTTGTAACCATAAGCAGTATCTGTGGTGTGGTCTCATTTGTACTATACAGGCTGGAGCTATCGTCTCCCTCGTTCACTATTGTGCCTCTGCATGTACAGTCTAAATTTACACTGGTATTTCTGTTGCTCTGTTCCTTTGTGAGCTCCCTTATAATTTACTCTCCAGTGGCACCACGAGGGATTTTGGCTGAATCCCTCTGCTATTGAATATCTATGTCTCAGGTTATTTTTCCTCTAGATATATTAGCCTGCATATTTTCCAGATTGGACTTCATTTTCTTATTTCCTGCCCAGGTTTCTAACTGTTCTCAATTCTCTTCTGGCTTATTGTTCTCCTTTCACCACACCAAATCTCCTAATCTGTAAATGTCATTACGTTCTGTTTATCATTCTTTTCCGATCATTAGTGAGACAAGATTTAAGACTGATCTCTTTTGTGTCCACTCACCCTGCTCTCTGTTACTGGCTATTTTACCACTCAGAGATTTATCTTTTTTATTACTGTTTCTACAATAACCCTAGCTAAGTGTTAATCTGTACTTCTAGATTTCTTTTTTCTCATCCAAATCCTTTGCTGTGGTCACTGGCAAGATTCATATTAGTTATATAATTAACGTTACTTGATTTAGAGGCACAACCATGTCATTGCACCTTGAGAACCTCCAAATTTTGAATTGAATTTAATTGTCATCGTTACTTACCTTATGTGGATGCAGGACTGAAGCACAAAAAGACTGAAGCTATGACTAACAGGAAATCTAGGTTTTCCCATGCTTGAGCTATAGCCACTACATCACACTAATGAACTGGCAGTCACTGTCCAAAGTAACTGTTGTGGAAACCTAAATCATTAGAAGGAATGAATAATATGGTTTTGTTAAAATAAATCATGAAACAGCAGAGAAAGGAGTCTTGGAAAATGCAAAGATGCAGGGATTTTTGTTCCTGTTAGGAGGAGGGAATTGTTTATGATGAAGTAGAAACTCTTTACTCATGTTTAGTGAAAACACTGTTACAAAAAAAGATTAATTTGCCCACAGGAACGTTAATTCTAAGGCGCTGCTTCAAAGTCAGAATCACAGTGCATTTGAGAAAGGAGCTTGGGTAATGCAAAATCACCGCTCTCTGAGCTATTCTGAGCAAGCATCAAAAGGACCTTAATAACAGTACTTGTAAAGACTTTGTACATGAGTAATAACAGTGGAAAGACATGTTATTTCTTATGAAACGAGAGCTGGTTGATACAGCTTTACTTGGAATGTGGGAAGGCATCACTTTTATTAAGCACAGGTCTGGATTTTGCTTTCTTGTTAATTGAGGACCATTGATCAAACGTGTGTCTAAGATCTGCGGAGGGAGAAAAATTTTATTTGGGACTCTTGAAAATAACACGGAGAAATATGCCCCCAAACATTTCAAAGGGATATTTATTCTACAGTGAACTTATCAAATGTTTTTCATCAGGAAATAAAAAGAAAGGGATAATAATTTAATGTTAAATCTTTGAAAATGTAGTTTTATTGGATAATTAAAAAGAAAAAGAAGAAGAAAATTGAAAAGTTAAAGATCACGATCCTCAAACACTTTCTTCAAGAAGTCAAAAGGACCACTTTCTTTAAAAGCCATTATCCATAGGCAATTAGATCTTAGCGCATACTTAGTACACATATATATCATTGAATCCATTCTGCATCCTTGTCTGAATTATATAGAGCTAGAAGTTACTATAAATAATGTTATCCTATCTCTATTTTTTTTTTCCAGTGGATACATTAGGGATTCAGTTTCCAGAGATCCCAGTCCAGGGATCCTGCAAAATCTTTTTGGGACATAGAAACATCACAGCAGAGCCCTGGAATCCTGGCTAAGGATCACAGAGGAGGGAAGGTTCTGGTTCAAACTGCGTCTACAGAACATAGCTGGGAACTAAAGGACTTGCACAGAAATGTGCTCGAGTAAATGAAACTCTGGTGTTTACTCTGCAAAAATTCACAGAATCAAAACCTTGGGAATTCAAAAATCAAAGTTTTTTGCCAACAGAAATTTTTAATAAAAAATAATTAACCGAATCTAATACTGAATAACATTAAAATACAGTGGTACATTTGTTTTTAAAACAAGGCAGAGTATGCAAAGTTTCATCACAATGCAGAAAAGTCTCAGAAGATGTAGAGGTTGGTTCAGGATTTCTATAAAGATTTTTTTTTTTCCTAAATGTACCATAGACCATAGAAATGGTCTGTTTCCCAAGAAATTCAATCTGAGTAGTTTACAGCTGATTAGTTCCCTATGAAAACTCCTAAGATTTGGTGCTTGTGTCCAGTCACTAGCTCATATTGAGATCAAGCTTGGACAAGGTGCTCCATCTTCAGACCTTCATGTGGTGACCTGTGTATAAGAATTCTCATCTATCTGTGCAGAACTACGAGCTGAAAATGCAGGAAGCACTTCAGGTTGTGTTTCTATGCAGATATCCTCATTGCTTTTTCGCTTCTTGGTTTCTATCCTGCTCTGGAGTATTTTTTGCTTTGCTCTAGCTGTGCAGTGATGTACTACCTCCTGGACTATTGAACATGCTATTGCACTGGCTAAAAGGAAACATTCATCTCGTAGATAGAGAAGGGAAGCTGTTACTCTTTTCTCAGAGGGCATCACAGTGCAAGCACAGTTGCTGTCTAACTATGAGGCAGATTTGTGTTTGTTTTGCTTTTATTTTCAAATAAATTACAGACTGTTTTTTGTCATTTTTCAACTATAGTACTACGGTGTGTATGATTGTATGATTTCAGGCCAAGTGCTTTATGCTCTCTTTTCTTGTGTTTTTCCTCAGAATGCAGACAGAGAATAAAAGATAGTCCTGTATGTGATTATTAACATATGATTTTTTTGCTTTCCTTGCTTTTACCAATAGTAATAAGAGGCATGATTGGGCAATGTGCTTTTTTCTTTCTGTCATTCACATGAGTCTCAATTTGCAGAAAGATTTTCAAGGATATTTGAGAAGAACGTAACATAGTATGTATGGTCCTTTCCAGGCTTAGGACCTTATCGTAAACAATATTACAGAGTAGGAATAATAACTGCCGAGAGGTCAGATCAAAAGGTTTTTTTAAAAAAAATACGTCCTAAAGCCAATGAAACCACTCAGGAAAATTTCAGTCTAAAAGATAAATTGGTACGCTCTTTTAAAAAAGATCTCCTTTTTGGAAAAGGTGTCCTTTGATTTAAAAAGGCACTTGAGGAAAAATTCCCAAATATGATCAGAGCTGGGAGAAACCAGAGAATACTATCAGGAAGAAGAAAGATGCCTTTTATGGCATCAGCGAAGTTGTTACTGGGTCTAGCAGACATATTTGAAACTAATATATAAAATTGGAAAAGCTCTAAAAAGATAGTCTGAAGACTGAAAAATAGAATAAACAGGAAAGATTTAAGATCCTTCGACTGGAAGATTTAAGATATCAATCCATCAAATAATCCAACAGGTGGTTAGCCTGTGACTTGATCTTACTTTAAAAGAACTTACATAGAAAATATTTATGGATTTTAGAGAAAAAGTATAAGGAGATCAAGAGTCGGAAGTTGATGGAGGTGAATTCAAACTAAAAATAAAGCATTATATTAATAGTGGAGTAGTCCATGCCACCTGAAGCTATTAAATCAATACATGCCATCTTTTCAAAAGATACACTGTAAATCAAACAGAAATGATGGGTATGGTGCAAAAACACCAGCGTTATCCTCAGAACTTAATTTCTCTTACGTAGTTTTGAGAAAGTTTCAGATTGTATTTAAAAGCTTAATCTGTCACTGCCTGGACTAACATGCCTTTGGAGTAAGATATCCCACAAGAAAGAATGTTGTCATTACCCATGTTTGCCATTGCGGAATGCTGTTCCTGATGTCTATAAGCAGACACTCAAGGTAGTGTATTCATAGACAGCAGGTACTTTGCATCTTTCATGTTAGGTCGTAGGCATGCCCTCAATTTGGGAGGAGACTGGTCAATGTATATGAAGCAATTATAGGTATTAACGTAGCCCACGGGTGAACAGATCTTGGTTCCTTTGCCTTCGTCAGCCAGACGGCCTGCAAAATAAGCTCTCCAGGCACTCAAGCTTGTATTTCCTGAAGCAGAGAAAACGAGGGCGAAACTGGAAAACCTGCTCTGAACAGAAGGCTTTGAAAAGAATGATTTATGTAGCAGCAGCAGCTCCATGTTGTAGCGTGTGTGTGTGTCGTGTCCCCGATCGAGATGCCTCTCCCCAACAACACAGTTTCCTGATATATCTGAACCTTCTGAGCAGGCTGTGATGTCTGACTGGCTGCCAGGAGGATGTGTCATCAGCCCTTCCCTCACAATTAAGACATTTCTGATGTTAAACAGCCCTCTATTGTTGTCACAAGAATAGCTGCTGTAGCACCTGCTACAGATAAGCTCTGTACCCATACAGTCCCTAGGGATCACGGAGCACGTCTTGGTTGGGTGTGTTTACGTGCACTGAAGAGGCTACTCTACAGCAATATTATTCAACTATCAATATCAGAGGAATTGTATAAAAATCTGGGCCATTTAGATTTATTATCTTCATAAATCATCCTTACACAGAGCTTGTTATTTTCTTCCTGATGGTCTTTCTACCTTATAAAATTAAAAGAGAAATAAAAATGTTCTGTAAGCCAGTATTTCACAGCCATAGCATGATTTATATGTATATATATGTATCTTGTGAAATATTTGTTACATAAAAATGATTGTTCCTAATTCTCTTTTTATATGTTATAAATGATTTTTTCCCTTTGTAATGATTCAGACACAAAAATAAGAAGTTTCAAATGAGTAAAAAGTTTCAGAATGTAACTGCTGCCCAGGCATATTATTGTAAAATCCATAGATAATTTTAGGTGAAGGCATGAATAAAACAAAGAGTGAATTAATACTATATTCAACTGTGTTGTTGTTTTAGTGTTCCCAAACAGTAAGGAGAAGGTAAAAAACAAGACTGTAATACTTACTTCACTTATTAATGAATGCTTGCATGTAAATTGCCTTGATGTGTGCAAACGAAGGCGAAATTACTCAAGTCAATGGACCAAATCTCAAGCTGCAGAGCAGAAGAGAGCAAATAAGGAAAGGACTGCCAGATGACAGCTCTCTCACGAGGCTGCTGTGACAGATACAAATCAGGGAGTATTAGGAGGACCTTGTTGTGACCCTTTCCTCTAATTAAGAATGGATAGCTATCAAAACTTGCTGTCATGGTAGTGGGTGAATGATCTAAACAAATCAGGTGCTTTGCCTCTTGAGATCCTGAGACTTAGCCTTATGAATCTCACAGTTTTAAACAAGGTTGCTTTAGATAAGAGCGGAGACATTACACAGCTCTGCTTCTTGTTTCAAGGTTTATCCTCTCTGCTTTTCTTAATTAGTTTGATGTCACATTTGCTTTGCCATTTTTTCCATTAAAAAAAAAAAAAAAGATGCAGCTCAAATGATAAACAACACAGACAAACAAACAATACGTCCTCCTTTGGCTTCCATACTGACAACTGTTTCTAATGTTTCTGTTTCCTGCCAGCACAGTGGCAAAGGCTGTAATGATTTTGCTGCCAAATTGCTCCATCTCTAATCAAAATACTTAAATTCAATAAAATAAAAGCAGTTTTCCAACAGATATCATATGGAAGCTGTTCACCAGTGGAGAATTCAAAGTTATATGACGATATAAAATCTTTTCCTTGATGGTCATCTAACCAAGGGGCAAGGACAACTAAATCATTTATCAGTTGTATGTCTTCATTGTTTTTTTTTCAAAAGTACCATTACAAAAGAAGACAGGCAGCCCTAGTCCCACATGAGACTTCTTCGTTAGCTGGTGATTAACTGGCAGCAACAAGTACTCAATTAGATGGATTTTTAGATAGAAATTTCCTTTTCCACAAAGTCGAAACTAAGAATAAAGTTTTATCTTACGATAACTTAACCATTTTACAAGGTTTGGAGCATGGATTTTCTAAATTTAAGAGCCGTTATTTTTGTAAGTCTCCACATTTTTGAACTCATGACAAAACACATATTGGTTTGTTGTAGTTAGTAAACTAAGCCAAGAGATAAATTACAGACCTCAGTGCTCTGAGGTTATTTTACTTCAGGTTGAAACAAAATCTTGGATACCCACCTGCATATTAATCCTCACTTCTGAAAGACACATACGATAACCTGAAAAATCCAGATTAGTTCTTTACGGGTAGCAGTCAGCAATTATTTCTCATTTCTGGTCTGTATAATGTATCTGTCTCTATCTATAATTCCCAGGGATTAGTGTAAGCTTAGGGCATAAAGAGTTTTAATTAAAAATAGATTGAGTAGACCAATGAACTCTAACAGAGTCCCTGTGAACTAAGAGCCATACCAAATCTGAACTATATTGCTTCCTATACAACCTTTAAGTAGAATTTGTTCTTATCATTAATCTTTGCTTTTTGAGCATGGTGAATGTTTCTTTATTTTATCCTACATTTTATGGTAGTTTTCTAAAACTCCGAATGTTTTAAACAAGAGAAGGTAAGATGCCAACACGCCACTTCTGTTTCATATGTAAAATTGAATTTATTTGTCCACCTTGGTAATGATACACAAAGATATATCTACTGTATAAGCATAACAACCAAAGGATAATATAATATTGTTTTTTTTTTAAGAATTTTGCAGTGTTAAAAATATACAGCCATGGTAGATTGACCTTTCAGTGTTAATCTACAAAGACAAAAAATTGCAAGACAAATTTGATTCTCCAGATGATAACAACATCCACATCTCTGCTTTTTCTACATAAGCACATCTGTGTCTCCTAAGACAATTGTATAATGACATGATGAAAGGCTTTAAAAGTAAGAACTATTCAGCTTTTTCAAGACAAGACAGGATTGTTTCCTGTTTGATAAGCTTTTATTTAACCTCTTTTCTTATCATCTTCCATTGTATGAAGTTTTTTAAATCAAGAGTCCTGGGTTCCTAGACTCAGAAATTAAATGAGTCAGTCAAAAGATTTAGAATAGACAGATGTAGATGTAGATATATATGTAGAATATATATATTCACCATTCTTCCCTGAAAAATATATATGAGGATCATCATGCTCTTTACTTGAGTTATGCATTAGAATCTAGGACGTCACAATTAAAAAAGAAACCTGGAGTGCCTTTTTTGGATATGGTAATAAAATCCTACCACTAAGACCTTTATTGTAAGGGCATAATCCATGACTCCAAGAAAAACTGCGGAGCTGTTTTTTTTCTCTTCTTCTTTTTTCTTTTCTTTTGTTCCTTTTTCTTGCAGAACATACCTATTTTCTTTTGTATCCCTGTAAATATTGTGAATACAGCCTGTTAAGCAGTAAGTCATATTCCTACTACTTTGATTTTCGCTTTTATAATTACTGAAGTTGGCAATTGTCAAATTTCACTTGGATTTTGATGCCTTAAAATTAGGGGATGTGTGTGTGTGACAACAATTTTGCTGCCTTTCAGAATGATTCTCTGTCTCCTGTACCAGAGATGCTCTTCACACAGCAGAGATGCTGTGTGTTCTGCAGGAATCCAACTGTTTTAAGCTGCTGCAGCTCTAAAGTAGCAAAATCTGGCATGATGCTTTCCAAAAGAGAGTTGTTTCTCCTGGATGATCATTAGTGAGTTAAGCTTCAGCAGATTTTGAAATTGTTGATCAACAGGGTGCCCATCTAAAAATAAGGTGCACCTTAAACAGATATGCTTCTAAGACAGCCCTCATTTCCTGGCCAAGCCATTAAAAAAATTACACCAATGAGCTGGAGGCGGGGATGAAGAATGTAATCATGATTCTGAAAGCAATGGGTAGGAAGACAGCAAGAAGAAAACAAAGCAGCTTGGAATTGATGTCCCTAGCTACTAATGGTATAACGAACTAGCTGTGTCTCAGGCACAGTTTTACTCCTTTGAAGTCCTGCCAGAAATCATTACCTTAGATGCATGCTGTGTTTTGTCTCTTAATAGGTACAGTACGTGTGGAATGCAAACTGCTGTTTATCTGTATACTCCGGCACAGCAGCTAACTTTAAAATACTCAAGAATCCCATTTGTTTCCTAAAAAAACTGTCAGTTTCCAGGTGACTTTTACTGTTGCCACTGCCAATGTCTCACATCAGCCCACGCAGAAGGCCTCTAGGCATGACGCATGCCTGAAATATGCCCTTTTATAATCAAATATATCGTCAGGAAAAGATCATATATCCTGCTAGTCAGAATAAAGAAGTCATTTGTTTCCAAAATCATTAGCATATATATACTGCAAAGATTTGTACATAACAATTATGAGTTTTTAATATTACATACTGTGTTTTGAATTGAGGCTTTCAGACCTTTCAGAAAATTTTGTAATATTAATATTAATGTTGTTCAATCATTTCTAACTATCTAGATTTCTTCAGGGTTGGCCACACATATTTCAAGAACCAGTAACAAGAGTTATGGGATTCTCCTGTTTGTAGGTCCTTTTAGAAGATGTTGGTATCCTTATACGAGAAATCCAGAATGATCACTACTATCCTGTAGGTACATTGGCACACAGTATCATTAATATAAAATAATAATAAGAAAAATATAGAATTAACGAACCGATTTAGAACTAAATTTACAAATTATTTAGATATATGAAGATTCATGCAGTCCCCCAGTGAGACTTCAGTGGAATTAAGGACAAAATTAAGAGCAAGTTAACCTTGGTTATCTCTGCAAAGTTAGACCAAACTAACTACACTGCTAAAAATGTCACTCACCACTTATGTATGCCTGTTCATAGCAGAAATACCTCTAATATCATCAAATGTGGGGATCATACACAAAATAGTGGGTGCATTTTCCTGCTGATTATTATTTGACTGCATGTAGTGTAGAAGGTCCTAACAATTAGTTACAACATCAGGGTCCTACAGTGCATGGTACAAGTCATCATATAATGAAAGCAGAGCTCTCTTCCAGAACAGCTAACTTTTATTTCTGCCCCTTTTGTTGCAGAGAAAGAAAATGTCATGTGGGCTGGGGCCACCGGGGAGGAAGATGTCTTTTGTTGTTGTTTGCTTTTTTTCCTATGATTACAGATTGAGTAACATTAGGAAGCTCAACTTTGACTCAAATGCTTCTTTAAGGATTTTTGAAAAAATCCTTCTGAAACACAAAGCACAGCTACTTTTAGGTGTTTGCACTGGCCTCATGGTTTGACAATGTCATAGTACATTTCCTTGTACCATAATGGGAAAAAAATCCTTTAATTGATCCCAATATATTTTGTTTATCCCAAAATATTCTGTTTCGTTCTTTGTACCCTGCCTGTGCATACTCAGTGCTCACAGTTCACTGCAGGAGACTGGAATTCAGCAAAATACAGAGCATCAATCCTCCTTGTCCAGGGAATCACATGAGCTGAACACCCCTCTCTCTATAAACACTGAAATACCAGAAATGCCACTGCTGAAGAAGCTTATCTGTCCTGATTTTTATACTGTCTGTCTGATTGGTTTGTCAAAGAGATCTGCAGATAGAAGGAAAACAGAACTATTTTGCTGCCAGAATTTTCAAAAGAGCCATCAAAACAGTAGAGATGAATTTGAAATAGATCAGAGTTTGATTCCTAACTTTTCCCTTTTTCTTTCCCTATTCTTTGACATATCCTTTTTTCCTGAGCAGATCACGATTCCTCAGTTTTTGTTTTTCAAAAGAAAATCTGATCTTTTCCACAATAAAATATCTTCCAGCCTTCAAACAGTGTGTATGTGCTACACAGTAGTTTTTTTCCATCATTGTATCTTAAAGATACCTGAATTCTATTTTTTTTAATAATGTAACACTTCCCAGAAATCTGGAGTTTCTGCAGTTATTGAAAATCTGTGGTAGAGAAGGAGACTTTGAAGACAGCCCAGATGCAAACAGAAATCTGGAAAGGGAATGTATCCCCTGTTGGAGAAAAGAAACTTTGGGAGAAGATAAAGGAGTTTTAGCTAAGAATAATTTCACTTTGGACACTCAGATTAGTTTGCCTGAAAAAAACTAATTCTTTCTGTGGTTGTACACAGAAGGTCACTTCATTATTGCCTTGAGCTGAAACCAGTGCTGAAAGATTTGTATGGAGCTCACAAAATAACTAACTACCCATCAGTTTGAAAAACAGGAAGGGAGTAGCAGTATGACCAGGGCTTCAGAGAGCTGATGAGCACTCACGGCATCGCAGGAAGATGTAGGGTGGTTTCCTGAGACTTGCAGCGTCGGAGCTGGGAGCTGCTCGCAATGTCGGAGTCAGGCAGCTGGTGTGGATGGCCCAAGCTCTCTGTGCTGAAGCAAGATGCACGGGTATTACAGTCTATAGGATGGCTGCTGGTGGGTGAAAGACTCCGCTGCAGAATTGGCATGTATGAAAAGCATCTGATACTCTAATAAATATTATATGTATTTATATATGCAGCAAGTCCCATGCACTAGACCGTCATATTTGGAATAGCAATTTGAAATACAAACCTCTCCTTTTATGTTTCTTTCTAATCTCCACATATAATATCTATTCTTGAGCACTCTTTTATTGATATTTGTATGTAGAAATTTTCCTCTAAATCTGTGCTCTTGGTCTAAGAAATGCACACACTTTCAAAATTATATCTATAGTGTAGTTAAATTTGCTCTCTGAATAGCCTTCACTATATTAGTGGCAAAACAACCACCAAAGTCAGCATAAGAGGTTTGTACTTCAAACCTCAGATGAAAATAATGGTGTGAATGAGTTCTGTTCCCACTTTGCGGTGATTGGAATACTCAAGTGTCACCACTAGAACACTAAAGGCAAAAGAAAAAAATTCACATATTATAAAAGAGCTGTTCTTCTAACCTTCTTTTAAAAACAAAAGTGGGACATTTGAATATAGCAAGACTAGAATGTAGGACGCAGCACTTATTGTGCTGAAGGAGCACTGATGTGGATGAAATGCTTTGCCTCTTTGCAAGCCAGTAATGAAAGGATACACATAGAAACAAGTGTCCAAATAGAGGCAAGGTCTCCAGGTGCCTTACATTTCCTCCATCCTAAACATCTTTGAGCAAATCATGACACTCTAAATAGCAGATAAAATATTTTGTTCATGAACCTAATTCTTTCAGTGCTGCTTAACATATTCTCTTTTGTTTATGTCAGATGGAAGCTTGTTATGCAATTTATGTAGAAGAAAATATTAATGTAGAATAAAGAGCTGTAGACCCACAAAGATTCCTGTGATATTTTCTGATTTTTTTGTGAAAGATTTTCAGTTTACCTAGAGTTCTTTCTCATCCACAGAACCACCAAGCCAAAGCAAGTATCAGCACTCTAAATGTCCTGGGGGATACAAGAATGATCGGCCAATCTTTAGTAGAAAAATAATCAGTCTTAGTGATCAGTATTCGCTTCTCCAGCTGTGATTTCTCTGATTCTATTGTTAGGAATAGAAAGATCTTGCAATCTTAAGATCTTAGACCTTAAAAATATATTTTATATAATATTTACAAAGACACTGTTTGTGAGCAACTACCACCCAACTCACAATAGATCTTGATTAAAGGTATTTACTTACTTTTCACTACTATAGGTAACTCCACTAACTGCAAAGATTTCTCTATGTACAAATTTTTTGAGATATTTGCCTAAATTTCTTTTTTTTAATAGAATTTAGAGTTTGATTTGGCAGCAAGCTCACCATAGGTTAGTTCCTCTTAACATTCTGCCTTATGGCAGAGTTTTCCATGACAATGAGTCTGCAAATGCTGATGGCTTCCTGCAATATATTTAACGTTTTCAGCGCTCAGCGTTTTGACTGTTGATGCTTTCCAGTCCTTCTCTGTGTTAATAACTCTATAAACAAAGTAGAAAGGATATACAACAGAACTAACAACTAAGTGGGATATACAGTAAAACAAGAGATTTTCTTAGAGGTTTTCATGTGTTAATACTAGAGGGCCTACTATTTTGCTTTAGTTTCATAAATAGGGAAGCTGAAAGTATGTTGGCATTGCTGCAGGTATTAGCACACCGTGTATGTGCAAGTGTATGTCTGTCCTGGCCAGCAGAACCACAGATTCGTGACAATACGCTGTGGAGACAGGAGAACTGCATTTTATGACACAGCCATCCTTTCAGTCAGTAGACTTCAATTGCATAGGGCAGGCTTTCAATCTGACAGAATACACTTACCGTTTCCTCAAGGGCTTCCTTTTTTTAATAAATTACTACACTATATTGCACAAATGCAGCGTACCTTACTGAAACAGACCAGTGAAATGTCTGTGTTTTCCACAGTTCACCATAGTCACCAAGGTTTCCACATTTGTGGGAGAAATGGCAAAACTATTAAACAGGAAAGCACATTTGGTGAGCTTAAAGAGAATTCAGAAATTATTAAGAGGCTGCCCATAAGGGACTGGTACTCAACTATTTTATTTCTTGGCACATCAGAAAGATCCTAGTAAAGTAAGATCAAGTTATCTTTTTTTTTTTTCCTTCATAATCATAATAAATGTCTGTCTGTGTTTGAGGGATGTGTGATGTGACTCTAAATATTCAGACTTTTGGACTATAAGATCTTGAAACTACACTAAAACTGGAAGTTAGCAGAGCATCCTGGGAACATATATGTTACATGAGCACCAAATGGTTTATATTAGAATTAGAAAATGTAGGGTTTAAAATAGACTGCAATAATTGCCCTAGCTTTTTATACTGAGATTTAGAGTTGTCATTGTTAGAGATATCAACTTTTGCCCAACTTATTAAAAATTTTTGCTTTGCTTTCTTTATCTTTTATGTTTAACAAAGATCTTTAATGAAATTTTCTTTCTCAGGGAAGAAGCAGACTTTCTGTGATCAGACATTCATCAGAATCATCAACTTGATTTTTTCTTTTTTTTTTTTTTTTGTATTGAGAGTCTAATCAAAAAATGTTTTTAATACATTTTAGTTTTGCTAATAGAGTTTCCACCCCAATTAACAACGACTTTGAAATGTATGACATGCAAGAAGAAAAGGATAAGTAATCAAAGCTCGAAACCCAGAGAAATTTTATTATTTTCAACATCAGTGTATTTAATTTTCAAAAACAAACCAAATCAAAAGAAAACAAAATCCATTTTTTATACCTTGCCTTAGATCTTCAGCTTGAAAGAGGCCAGGAAGAGTTGTGATCAGGCTACGTTCTTATTTAAATCACTTTAAATTTGGGGTAAAATGTCTAACATCTTTTTCTTTTCTTTTTTTTTTTTTTGTCTACTTGAGGGCAAAGGAGTGGAGAACACAGATAGCATTTTTGTGTAAGATAATATTGAAATCCAGCTTTTTCCACCACCGTAGATATATGGCAACCCTTAACTATCTACTACATACAGTTGGAGTAACATAGCTTTAAATTCTTCCCATATTAATTTTGTATTTATTTAATTCCATATTTTGTTATGAATTCTGTATGAAAGCTGCTGTATTCTCAAAGTACATAACAGAATAGACGTGACAGTAATTAACACTGCGAACTAAGTTTTTGTTCTGAACACACACAAATAGACAGTCACAACTCTTGGAATCTGGTTGCTCCCTTTCCTCCATACTCAGTTTATCACCTACTCAATGCCTATATACAAAGATGAAGCAGGATGTCCATATAATTATTGTTGATAGGCAGATATTGCCAAAAGCAAGTGCTTTGTTAAGAAAGAATATAAAAACCTATGTCAAATGCAAAATGTCTGGAAGATAAAATGAGTTTGGATGGGGCAAAATATACCATAAATGTAAAACTTTCATTCTTTCCTTTTATTTCTTGGCCATAAATACCAGTTTAGAAACTAAGTTCCAACCGCTAGAGCAGTATGTGTCTTTTTAAGTATCTATCTTTCAGCATCTGATGGTTCTGTCGTCTACATCATTGCCTAGGCATTAATATTTTTATTTACTATTACACTTCTCTCATTCTTTCTTCAACTTACCCTACTGCTTATAACTTAATATCTGAGTAAGCAGCTGATATTCACAATAATCAACTCACAGAAGTGGAATAGGTCTGTGCCTCTCGGTTCATTCTCACGCAGGATCCTCACTTTGTTTGGCTCCAGGGTACCTGTCAGAGTTTTTGTTCAAACTGGGAGATGGAGCACTGTAGGTTAATAAAATCTAACCTTCAGACCCCTTTAACTCTTCCTCTGTTACCCTCTTAAGTTTTCTGATGCTTTCTAAAATACAGCCAAGGGTGAATATTTCCTAGATGAATCAGTCCTGATTTATCTACTCTTTCTAGATATGAGTAATAAAGTGTTAGGAGTAATGTTTTTAAAGTAGTTTTCCTTCCATTTCAGCTGAATTTGTTCTATCCACATGAAATAACTTGTGGCGGTCTCCACCTGCCATTTGATGTATAGTACTTTGCAAATCGGCTTCATTGGAAGGATGTGCCAGAAAACTAGCTGGTTGTGCAATACACCAGAACACAAAGAGTGACTTTTTAGGTAAGCAGTTATAATATTTCAATTGGGGAGCTGAAAATTCTTGGAGTAACTTTGAAATCATGAGGTTGCAGAAAGATCAGCAGTGAGATCACTTCAAAACACCATTGAAAACAATTCCAAAATTTCATGTTAGACTTGTGATAGCTGAGCAACTTTTTGCTTAAAGGAACCAGTTGTCATGAGAAGACTATCTAGCATTACCATTTGTATATCAGGAAATTTTATAGGTTTGGAGGAGATAAGAGGGGGCTGGTTTATATGACCTAGTAGTTTACCTGGCTCTGTAATAATTTTAGTCTGTGTTTTGATAATGTTACTTGGAATAGCCTGAATTTTTATGCTTAGATGGCTCACCAAAAAAGGCAATTATAATAATTAATAATATGCATGTAGAATTCCTCAGCTTTGGAAAGAAATAACTAGAGTTTGCCCTTGTTTCATGCGCCCATCCCTGGAGTTTAGAAGGTTGAGTTGCATTATCTGTGAACAGCTTTTCCTGGTGCCAATGACCTAAAGTGCAATTAAAACAGATTTCCTTAGAGGAGGAGTTTGTTTATAGTATGTCAAGATCTTAATTTCTCAGAAGATTTTATATGCCTGCCTTATCAGTATGCTACTAAGGAATGCCAGTGACCCAAGTAAGGTGTTGCTTACATGATTTCAAAATTTTGTCCAGGATAGAGTAGGAAGCTGGCTCATTTGAATTCCCTTTCCTGTGTACATATACACACATAGGTGTGTGTGTGTCCAGATGACATATAGTCAGGTATAACCCTAACTCTCAGTATGTCTTGAATACATGCTCACATTACCAATGCCATTACCAAGTTTCTCTTTTTCCCCTCTCTCTTACTGCTGTGCCAGAATGGTCTTTTTAAGCAAACAGCAAGTTGAACTTTCTTGTCTTTCTGAAGGACATTTACATCATTTGTTGATGACTGTCTTCACTAGGACTGGTCTGTGAAAGTAAGTAACCCTGAAGTTCTGATTTACAGCTCTTTCTGGTGTGGTCACAGCAGACATCTCCTCCGTGGGTCTGGTAAAGTCTGACCTTTCTGAGTGACCCAAAGGCTCAGTAATGCCAACAGCTGGAGACACAACACATGTGAGCGACTTTGAGGAAGAAAAATCGTGGGGTCATGCAGATTCCCTTCAGTTAACATTGCAATGTGCCTTCAGGCTTATGAAACAAAATGAATTTTTTAGCAGCAATAAGAAGAGGCTCTTGAATATTGTTGAACACAGTGAAGGGCACAGTACCTACTTGATTTATGCCAAACATTCCCAAGTAAGAATCAGCGGCTGCTCAAAATTGTCCTACCACTTTTTTTCCTCTCTCTTTTTTTTTTTTTAACCTTTGCTTACCTGGCAAAATGAATGAAGAAAAGATTTTTCTTTCAATATCTACAGTGGGCTTATTACCAGGCCAACATTTAAAACATAAAACTGAAGGGGGTCTTAAACCTGCAAATCTAAAATCAAGGAAGCCTCTCCATTGACTCAAAACCAGGATCTATATATATCTGGCACCAAATTCTTCCTTTCTTTCCATACAGAGTAGGTTAAGATGACAACAGACAAAAGCTGACAACTACATAAAAATCTTCATGGAGTTAATTGATCTTCTATGAATGTTAACTCTGTTTTTCTGTTAAATTATGCCGAGGTGAATGAATGCAGGCTGCAGGGTGAGCTGCAGTTGCCTCACTCATGACACTTCCCCTTGTAGATTCACTCAGACCTAACAGCAAAGAAAGTGCAGGAGTAAGAAAACGACACCAGGAAGCGCTGAGGCATTCTGAGAGGGAGCCAAGGAGCTGTTTTGTGTCTTAGCACTTACTTTTTTACTGTCCAATCTGTCTTACCCCTGCATTAATACCATATCGTTTCCCCTTAGCTCAGCACTGGCTACATAGCAACGTTGTTGATACTGTCCCAGGGCTTGAGTGCACTAATAATTTACAGCTCCCATCCCAAGGGTTAGTAATGAGTTCTCCTCAGTGGTGTCTCAATTATTTGTGGCTCAGTTTTATGGCGTCTGAACATTAGCAGACTGAATTTCCTAGATACAATAGTTTGCACTCTGCATGGTGTTGGTCTCATGAAACTTCATCTGGGCCAAATAAAACTAGCTAGCTGGCTGGATCCCATTCTAGTCGTAGGGATCCTAAGTCTTTCAAGCCTGAGATAAGCTGAGTGAATCCATCGCTAGAAGTACTAATTAATGTCAGTGATAATCTCAAAAAACAACACCAACAAGACCTCAAGATCTGATATTACTGAGAGTATCTCGTCATCCAGGCTCAGATGCAGATCTGCAGTACCTCTGCAGATCATTGATAAGATCTACATTCTCCAATTTCATTTTGGAAAGTGCACTCCACCAGAAGATCTGCTTTATCCACAATGCACCTGTCCTTAGAGTAAACTCCCACTTTTTCAGCAATTTAAGGGAGGAAAAATAAATAAATAAATTTATGAGCGGAGAATTTTTCTCAATGAACATAAGTTGCAACATATTTTGTGCAGGTGTTGCTCTAATTTCTATAATAACTGTAATTGTTTGATATTAGGGAACAATAAAAAAAGGCAAAGGCCTAATAAAATTAATAAAAGACAGAGATTTGATATAGTATTTCTAACATATGTCAGAACACGTTCAGTTGATTTATTAAATTATATTTACAGAGAACAGACACTGAGGAAAATATACTCTTTTTCTAACAGTATGTAGAAAAGTTAGATTAAAATAAAAAATAAAAATACATTCAAAAATATGTGGTGGAAACTTTTATTAATCCGTTTCTATTTTTTTAAAGGATCTTATTGAAAAACATTTGTGAAAATTAGCAACTAAAGCAATCTTAGCCTTAGCAAACACATTTTGTAGGAAAATTTAAAGAAACAAAGTAAAAATATGATCTGAGAAAATTCAGCTAAAAATGGAAGAAAAGTATCAACAAGTTAAGAGTTATTTATGGGCTTAAGAATAAAAGAAGCAAAACAACACTCACAGATTAGTGTTAGTTGCACTATATGCACAGAGGATGCCCTTCAGCTAGTTTAGTAGAAAGAACAATGTTTTGTTTGTTTGGGCTTATGCTTGCAAAATATTGATGGGCAAATGTCCTTCCAGCAAAGTTTTACTGCCAAAACTCCCTGTGTTCTGGAAAGCTTCAATATTTTAAGCCTAACACCAAAATAAACTGAAAGTAATTTAATTGAAAAAGATTAGCAAAGCAATTACTCACAGACTGAGCCTTGTGTATGTTAGTTTACATAAAAGTGCTTGATGAATGGCATTTGAAATTACTGTAAGAACTACTCTCAATATAATTTTGGTCCTTTTCTCTGTTTAAAATTATAATACTACAATAACGAGATCATTTTGATGTAAGACTAGCATTTTTCAAATTCCTTTGCAGAATTGTTGTAAGCAACCTAAAATTGGCCTGGCAAAGTGCAGTGCTTCAGTGTGTGGAAAAAACAGATGTTGCCCATCAGAACTGGAGAAGTGATTTGCTCTACCTGGTACATCTGAAGGACTGTGATGCCAAGACCAGATTTGCTTAGTAGTCTGTGCGGGTCTTTACTTAACTAAGAGGATAATTTCAGTACTAAAACCAATATAGCTTTATTAGCTCACTACTTTCTTGCCTGTGTTTACTTCTCTTGTAAAGTACAGTGGCTTAATTAGGACAGGTCTCTCTGGTCAAATATAATCGGGGTGCTCCAGCACACAGCCTGACGTGAGTTCATGGCTACTTCAGAAATAGCCCAGAAATACTGGAAATCCATCGTTGTGAGGGAAGGTGTGCTATCGATGCTTTCAGTTGAAGTTCCTTGTGGACCAACATCTCTAGCCAGGAGCGTTAGTCTGGAACACAGAAGAAAAATGCAGACAGTAGTAGGATACCACACACTGAGGTTTCCCAATGTTCTCATTTATTTAGGAACACATGCTGCTGGTAAGTTGTTCCTCGGTATTTGCTGTTGAGCTCTTTTGCTCTTGGAACTGTTTTAGAAATTGGATGCTGACCATGAGGTCAGCAGACAGGAACTCTTGTAACAAAGACAACCCTCTCTTAACTGACTTTTCAGACTGTCATCTTATGTAGCACAGCCCACGTCACTGGAAAACAAAACCCATAGGATACACCAGAGGCCAGCTCTAACAACTGACTTTTTGGATAAAAATGAATTTTCTGATAGTTTGCACTCTCTCTGAAATCTGTCCACTTGTTTTCCTACTAACTAATTTGCAAGTAGTCCTTTGAACTCTTTCATCATGTGTTCTTTGTGCTACTCTTTAGATTTGGCTAGGATTTACTTCAAAAAGTAGGCCTATATAATATGCATGGAAGTGCGTAGAAGAATATAAAAAAGTCTTGCGGAACAAGTATTCCCACCCATTGGTAACGTGGGAATGTATTCCTGCTCACCAGTAAGCATAGTTGTTAGGATCTGATGTCTGGGATAATCTCAATAATTTATGAACTGTAATCTAGAATACTATTTGAAGCAATCTGGACTGTCTTTCAGGAAAATCTGATAATGTTGCTTTCATCTCCACATTTTTGTGCATAGAAGAACTGTACAGCTGCCAGCTGAAGTGGCGCATTGAGAAGATACTAATGAACATCCTCATGCTCCTGTCAGACAGACAGACATTCCAGTAACTTTTTAATCTTCACTGTTTTAGCCCAAAAAAAACATATTTAGGAATAAAAGTCTGAAAATTCTGGAGGAGTAACCTTACTAAGATTGTGAGAATAGGCCTCCCAGTAAATAACTTCCTCATAACTCTTATTCTGTCCCATTGCCTGAGCTAGAATACATAGTTATCAAGTAGCAGGGAGGAGGTGGTGAAGCCCTGTATTTGTTACTTACCTGAAGCTCCCTGAGGTACACCATTTGAAGAGCTAGATCACTTCTCAGGTCATTTTGTTAAAGGAGTTCACCCACACTTACCTGACTGAGATTTTACTTTTTCAGTCCTAAAATTAAGACTCCCCTGTAGTGTTCTTTGGAGCAGATATGACTAGGCAATAACATCTGCAGTGAAAAACTGGAAGGCTTGCTTCTAGGCTACAGGAAATTTTCAGCTTACATTTTCAGTTGGTGAGGTCCTGAAACATAAGCTTTGCTTGAGGGTTTCCCCAGATACTTTCCTAACATCAGCCCTCAGGTTCCAATTACTTTAGACTTTCCAATTACGTTAGACCCCACTTATGCAATCACCAGTGTGTGATCAGTCTCTTCCCTGAGGAATAGCCCGCTCACTGCCTTCCCTGTCTTCAGAAACATAAGGCTCCAGAACCAGAGAATCAGCAATGAGAAGCTATTATGCAAAGAGGTGCATGAGAAACAGCAGGAAACAAGGCACATCATAGATTTACTTCTCAAATGGAAATAAAAAACTCCACTCCAATGAGTTTTATAAAAACTATAAAACTCATTGGGAGATGGTATAAGAGTAATGAAACTCATCGGGAGATGATTCTTCACAGTTCTTCCACCCTTTAAAATGAAAAGCATTTCTTTAAACATTCAAAGCAACTGAATGCCTCTCCAGTCAAATTTATATTAAATCTTAATTTCTTAATTAAATCTCCCTTTGGGGGTTCTGAGTCTGGAGACCTTGGCAGCATGCAAGGCACATCTATCTACTCAGGCAAAATCAGATTCTTAGAACACAGGAGGCTTTGCAGTGTTTATCAGTGTTCTGACCTAACACGGCAAACCACTCGTTCATTGCAGGGCACATATTTTCATCATAAAATGAATTATTGCTTATATATTTTCTGGCTACACAGTTAGCCAGCTGTTTCACCTCAGACTGGAGATATGGCTAAAGTAGTAACATTAGTGGCGTCTGATTCACAAGATAAAACATATGAGTTGAAGGAGTGACCTAGGGGCAAAGTCTATGCTGAATCTCCAAAGCAGCAGCATCATTGGCATTGTAGGCCCATTATACAAAAATAAATTAAAACTATCCACGTCTCTCTCTGGCTGTTTGTATGAATGTGTGAAATATCTGTTAGTAAAAATCTCTTCTCTGTTTCTAAGAGTTTGTCAGAAAAAAAAAGTTAGCTTGACAGCTTTATGCTTTGATGCTATTTATTTATATGACCTTGTGTATTTCTGTCTGTCTTCATCTATATCTATAGATAGATAGATAGGAAGGTAGATAGGTTGATAGATCAATTGATCAATTGATCTTGAAAAAAAAGGAACAGACTAATTCCAATGCATGATTCATTTTCCTTTAGATAGGATATCTAAAGCAAAAGATTCCTGGGTCTACAGGCTATATTTAAAGAGGAAAAGAAAGCCAATTTATGAACCCAAAGGAACATTCAGTCTGAAACAGTCTTAAATAAGTTAAGTTTGCAGAAATAAGAGTAGGGTCACAGAGTCACGAGCATTTTAATAATGATTCCAAAGAAGCCACTGCCATCACCAACTTCAAAGAGAAGGAGTGGGTTCTAGCCCTTTAGATCTTGTACACATTTGGATTTTCCATGTAGGAAATATCTATCATGCTTTTCTTCATAAAGAGGTAAGCCATAATGAGATCCCTGCTCACAAGGCTAGGGGTCAGTGGTATCTAAAGTGCTGGGACATCTGTTTCTGCCTCTCCATAAGTGTAAGAATGCTGACTATTATTGACATCATCATAATAAAAATAAAACCTCTATCTCAAAATATATGGATAGGCTCCAAGATCTTTCTTGTTCTACTTCTCACAAAAATTTAGAACATTCTCAAACATTAAGATTTCTGTCCTCCTAATAAGTAATAGATTTCAAATCCTCTCTGCAACTGGGTTTGGCCAATGGAAGCTTTAGAGAAATTAGAGGTATTCACGTAATTGGAGTAACTTCTATGTTATCATAAGTACACACACACACACACACAAAAAAAAAAAAAAAAAAAAGAGATCCCAAAACTCATGAAAGGCATGATAATCTTCACTGAATGAATGTGGTAAAAATAGGACAAAGTCTTCTACATCAGAATACAACGACTTTGTTTGTTCATATTGGCTGTTTGGACCCAATTTCTGCTAAATATTATGCTAGTGTAAGTTTGAATTAAAGCTTATATAAGTGGAGTTAATACAAATTTACACAAGTGTAATTAAAGGTAAAGTTTACCTAGCCAAATAGGCTTGTTTGGCCTCTGAAGTCTGTCTGCTTCTCCAAATCCCTCAAAAAATGTGATCTAGCTGGCAAAATTCCATACAAAGGCTCTCAAGAATATAAATAAAACTTGAGGAAGACATGACTTCTTAGTTGGTTATGTGTACCAATATCCAGGGTTTGCGTCCAATTTGGAGTAAAGTCTAATACCTTGAAGTCTGTCTTCCAGTAGCAAAATACCTTCCTCTTTTAATACTTGAGTTCATCATAATGACTCCATGCTGAAGTATGGATTATATTTTTCTGTGTTATTATAAAATGAATTCAACATCAGGAGTAATGCTCTAGAAATTTGCTTTCAGCTCTGAGAAAGGTCTAGAGACAGCAATCTGATTGAAAAAATAGGGAGAAAAAAGCAAGTTTAAGGCTAACTGTACCTTCTGCTTTTCCGCTATCCGTGAAAGAAGGGAGCACATTAGGGCTTGGTGAGTAAAATATCACTTTTTTACTTCCCCAGAAGTCTTAAATAGCAAATACTGTGGCTTTAGCTCAGCTAGGTCTGTTGGAAAACAGCTTAATGAAGTTTCATCTGTATGAGACTTTAAACCAAGATTTTCTCCATTGCATAGGATACGCCACTGAATACCAATAATGACATTAACAGGTATGTGTTCTCTGATCAAAGAATGCTTCCATAAAAGCTGCCAACCTGTTTCATGGTTTTACCATCTCCCTTTGCCCCAGGACTTCTCCTGTGACCACCATAATATACGGAGCTGCACATATGCCAGAAGAAAATGAGTATAGTATTTAAGTATCTTGCATATGACTTCTTTTCTTTTCTCACTTGTGACTTCTTTTGATGGTTTTACTCTAGGACATTGTCTGAGAGTAATAAGATGAGCCCTTCTAAGATGAATAATTATTCATTTAAGCATGAGAAACACCATATTTAAATATGTGGTAGGAAGTCCATTGCTGCATTGAGGTAAAAACATTAATAAAGTCAATACAGTAATTTTGTAGAGGCATGTGTATATTTAAACATCAATTACTTCTTACCCACTTGAACTACTTTGTGCAGTTTTAAGCCTTACCATGTTTCATTTTCTTGAGTTATTTTGTTAAAAATGTTTCTGCAGTAGACAGCAGCCTTAAGCTATTTGAAATTCAGGATGTTTTCTTCTCATTATAGTTTCCCATAGTGTGGCTCATTTTCATCCATTTTCCCATAACAAACAAGAACTGAAACTGAACAAGAATGCTCTGGCTGTCTTGGAAAATAGTGAAGTTATTCCCTTCGTGGCTCTGTGCACCCAAGATAGACTGTGACCTTAATTTACTGTCCTCCCCTAGATGGTTCTGTAATCTACTTTGCCCGTGCACCTCTTGCAGAATGCTGGAGACAAAGATTAGTCTCAAACTTTGGTATTTCATTCTTGAAACACAACAAGAAGAAAAGATCAACTTACAGCCTAGTTGTTAAGTTCTAGTAACATAATTAAATCCCATTTTACAGTTTTCACAGCTGAGGACTTTTGCCTTTTGTAAGAAAAAGCTTAGTGCCTGATGCCTCGAGTTACGTTTATTCAGGAAACACTTAAGGGCATACAGAGAAAGGATGGCCTCTCTGACAATCTTAGGGCTGAGATCTTGCTATATCCTTCTTTCATTTTGGATATGAAGTCTCTCTCAAGAAATGGTCCACATCATCCTCTACATTAATATCGCTTCTGCTGTAGGTATCTATTTGACAAGCAATAACTGGGCAATGCTGTCTGCTCTTGAATTTTTGATCGTAAATTTTGATATAAAATCTCAGTTAAAAATTTGTATTTGCAAAGGTGGAAATACTACTTCCTAAAATAATCAAAATACAAGCTGAAATAAGTTGCTGACCTACGTTTAGGTCAGCTTTAAAAAAGGTAAGTATTTAACTTCAGCAGAAGATATCCAATAGCTGAACATTATCATGCTGATGTTGCATGAAGCCTGCATAGGAGAAGTCTAAATCTCGCATTGATGTGATTATCATCACATATAGAAGTAATATGACGACAGCAGCAATTAAGTAAAAGCAGTAATTCCTGCCAAAGCATTCCTTCCCATTTTCTCTGTTTTATTCCTTCCCCTGCAATGCTCCACAAAATTCCTTTCCTTTTTCCTTTCTTTTTTAAAAAGATTAGCTGTATCAAGACAAGGGATGGTTGGTGTCCCTGAGAGAACTTTGCCGATTTCAATGGAGTAAGTGAATGTGAACCATAAAATGTTCATGCCTGGTGACAAACGAAGAGATAGAAGAGAAGAAAAAAACCATATAAATCCCTGGCACATTTAGCTCTCTTTTCCATCTCACCCTTCATCTCATCACAGTTAAAATTAAAGATAATCCTCTTCACTGTAAACCCTGGGAGGTAAGAAACTTTGCCAACCTCAAAGTATACGTATTCTGCATTTCCTGCAGCAATCCTAGGCCAGTAATATCTCTCTATCGGTTTCTATGTTTAGGTACGTAAGTAACCCAACTGAAACATGTAGAACTACTTGCGTATTAAAGACTTTTCTGAATTACATCCAGTATATGGCAGTCATCTTTCATCAAAAGTTTGCTAAAAGAATAAACATACCACCTTTAACTCTAATTAGAATGTTGGTTTGATTCGCTTTCCCATCCCCAAAATGCACACTATTTGCATTTTCAACAGATTTGTGATTAAAAACAAATAGGACCACTAGTGGAGATACCCATTGATTAGTATTAAAGGTTTATATTTAAGGATCTGTCTCTCTTTTTTTGATCTCTGAGTCTAATTATCCCACCCACTGCAAACCCAGAAGAAATATCTAGCTCTGCACTTTAATAAGTCTCCTGACATCTTAACAGTCTAGACATTGAAAGTGCATGAAAAACAAGTACAAGTTATTTCAAGTCAGTTCAAGATGAGTATTAGCATTCTAATGATTTGCATTTGTTTCATTTTTGAAATACACAGGTATTCAAATTAAATAGCTTAAAGATATACACAGTGCTTCCTTTAACTAACTAAGACCCACTGAGTTTCCACAGCGGCTTCTTTAGACTGAAAATCGCAGAATTTTTAGATGAGTAAAGCTGTATCAACATGTTCACAGCCTAAAAGAGAATTACTTTTCAGAATTTACAAATCTACTGAACCAGTTCAAGCAGGATTACTTGAGGTGTTTTTACAATATGTTTACATACCATAACACTATGAAACTATTACAAAATGCAGCAAAAGCAAGTTTGTCAATGAGGAGAGCTTATCCACCCCAAAACCTGTTCAAAGCAAAACAAAACAAAACAAAACGTTGCTTTATTTATTATAGGCATCACTGTCTAGAAACTATGAAATACAGTTGCTTTAATTGCTTTAGCAATTGCAAGAGTTTGCTAGAATAAAATTTCTAAAGACATTTGTTGTTTTACAGCATTACCTTCATGTCATCCAGGAGCTGAATAAGAGCATGTGAGAAGCTTGCAGGAGTCCTCCAACCTGAACTCTGCTAGGCCACTGCAATAAGCGTGTCTCCACCAGTCAGTGGGCCAGGGCATCCTGTAGGCTAACCAGTCTGATGTGTGTATCCTGTATTTTGAGCAATTCGCTCCTAAGATTTACTTAAATGTACATCATGTTTAGTCCACACACTAAGGACCAGTGACAGTATATAAAAAGAAGCCTAGGAACCCTCCCCATAGTCCTATAGTACCAGTGCTTAGAAGAAAGCCAAGAGCAGCAATAGCAACATGCAAGATAAGGAACAGAACAGAAATGGAAATAAAGGTAGGGTAAGAAGTGACTCAAGAGGCGAGTTAACTCAGAAAAAGCAAGACTACTCTGATAGGTAGGATATATTGAAGGTCAGATAAGAAATATTAACTCATTCCCTTTTAAATAAGAGGAGAAGACAGTTGCACATAGCAGGTCTAGGTATTTTAGGGATATTCTTTTTAGTACAGACTTGAGAAGTGAAGACTACACTAGTAGTACCTTCTCCCGGCTGTCATCCTAAGAAATGTCTGTGTGTAGGGAGAATTAAAGAGAGGTTGATTTGTCAACACGCTCTGCAAGGAAAGAAGTGTGAACTCGTTTACTGCTCTCAGATAACATTCTGGGAAGCCAGATCTGAGTAGTCCTGTGTTATACAGGAAATACCACCTGCAGAAACCATATCCCCTGCTGTTTTTTAACTCTGTTTCTAGTTGCAATGATAGGTTATTGAACTTTTCCTTAAAAGGAGCAGAGTGGTGGTGACACTATTTGCTTCGAGGCTTGTGATAGTGGTAAGTCTAAATACTCAATTTCCTAAAAAGAAATAATAATAATAATAACAACAACAACAACAATAATAATAATAATAATTATAATAATAATAATAGCTATTCATTTGGAGTAGCAAGCAGGAACACAGAGTCATGCAGAAAAATCTTGACACCTGCCCCTAATCAGTGAAACATACAGGTGTATGGTTTCAGCCAGTCTACAGCAGCTAGGTCAGAGGAGGGCAGAAGTGGCTGCACTACAAGGAAAACAAGTAACATATACTTATTTCAAAGGAGGGGTGAGAAACAGATGATAGTGTTGGTGAGCTGAAATGCACACATAATCCACAGACCACAGGTCACCTGCCTCTGAGACCATTAACAGAGACCTTCTGAGATCTTTTGGCAGAGCCACGTGCTTGATACAACAGGTGACTACGGCAGTGCAGAACAAGGGTAAGGCAAGTTCCTGAAACCTCCCGCTTCAGATGCCAACTCATTAAGAGGCTGCTTTGATTACTGCTGTACACAGATGTTTTCCTCCTGGGAGATAATGACTGTAGCGTGCAGTATGATTGGCATGTTCCAACTAAAGGACTTGCTCCTCTGTAGTTGTTTATATACAACCAAAATGTTCCCCTATCCAAATTAAATAACCCTGGCAATCAATGCATCGGTTGCATTTAAGACACCGACATGTGTGTCTAAGCAATTAACCTCAGCAGTGCAAGAAGACACAGAGAATATGGGGAAGACCTGTATGCCCATGAAATTTGGGAGCATGTGGGATGTGGCCAATCAGAGCTGTTGCAATGTCAACTGAATTTAATAAAACAAAAAGCAAAATCAAATACCAAACATATTCAAGTAAATAAGTTTGATATTAAGCATTTCACCCTCCATGTGAGGAATATCTAAAGGGACCTAGTGAGCAAGTCTGGGACTTCGAACGCAGGATCATGTTCTCCCTACTGCAGGATGTCACCCCCTCATTCCTGAGAGCTGCCTTGAGTGGTATCGTGCTTCTGGGGCAAAACAACTGAGCACCCACTGTAGTCTAAACAAATATGAAGATCTTGCAATAATCTGCTTTTTAATAATTCAAAGAGTTCAAAATGCTACCTTTACTTTAACAACCTACAAGCCATTATACAAGGGGGAAAAGCACCTTTATATTTAAAAATATAAATAGAAAAATGAAGGGCAAATCTTTTAACTGTGAGAAATTGCCAAGAATTTAATATGGCCTGCTATATTTGATTGAAAATCCAGGAGGAAGATCAATTCATCATTTGTAAAGCAGATGGTATTATTTTAATTTGCTGTTAGGAAAAAGAAAAGACATTTTAATTTTTTTTTAAAAACACTACCAAGATATTATGGTAAAATATTTTAAAGGTTTAGTGGTCCAAGACACGTGTTCCTCATTCTTGTATGTGAGATATACAGTGCAACTTTAAGGAAAATGTGACACAAAAGTTATATGAATAGAACGTGAAAAGGACCTTCAATTGCAGTGGTCTTGTAGTATAAACTTTGTTCTCTGGGTCGATTAGGCTTTAGTTACTAAGTCTTGGGGCCTATTCACTTTTGTAGTCTATAAGTGTAAAACCAGTATTTCTCATTTTAAAAAATAATACTTGGATTCTTTATGAACACTTTTTTACAGGTGCTTTCTTTACTACTGGAAGACTGGAAATAAAGGGATAATAAGAGCGAAAATAAATGGTGATGGGATAAGGAGAACTAGGAGATTCTGGAGGTGGTTTGTGGTTACAACTTGGGATTTATGACATCAAGAAAAATAAATATTTTGTAGATGTTTTACTGAAAGCAAATAGAGCTTGACAATATGAAGCGGGTGCCCAGGGAAGTGGACCTGTGGGTTCCATGTGGAGGCGGCTCGTGGTGTCTTGGTTCTTGTCCCACCTGCTTCCTGCCCACAGGTTGCTCCAGAGGGGAGCAGAGGTTAAGCCGACCCAGCTCACACCTTGAACGAGGTCCAGGGTTATGTGGGAGGGTGCAGGCGTTTGGGGGCTCGGAGGCTGGTGTGCTGGGAAGGGGTTATCTAAGGTCAGCAGCAGATTTCACCTGGTGTTGAACTGCGGCCCTCGGGGAAGAGGAGAAGCAGAGCTGCAGGCCAAGCCTTGATTTGTTGTGCAGAAAGGCAAACAGAAAACTAATCCTAATTAGATAATGGGAACTCTTCTTAATGACCTGACCATATGTTGCTGCATAGATCATCTAATATTAAGTAAATATGCTCTCAGGGATTTGAGCTCAGGAACAACCACAGGTAGCTATTTACTATTGAAAAGAAGTCAAACAGACAAAATTTACTGAAGCAAGGTCATACAAGGCAAAAGCCAGGATCAATTTGCTGTTTAAGCAACAGTGAAGTTAAACGCAGTGCTGCTTTCCCTACACTTGGAGAGGAGGTGCTTGAAGGGCTTATTTGGGGTCACACATTTCAGGACATTGCTCTGTATGAGGTCAGCAGATGTGGGACCAAAAAAAAAAAAAAAAGGAAAAAGAAAAAAGCAGTATCAACTTCTGAAAAGGATGTTATTGAAAGCAAGTAGCATTTCATTTTCCCTCGAATTGCCTGGGATTATCTGAAGGCTTGCAGTGTTTCATTTCGGCTGTGCAAGGGTCACACGGAGTCCAACAGAGACCCACTTCACTCCATAGGATTTGGACAAGTGTGAAAGAAGTCCTCATTGCTTACACAGGGGTCATGTGCCCTCAAGACCCCCAGCTCCCAGAGACACTTGAGGACAGCAGCATGCTCTGTCACTTGCTTGGAGGGCATTAGAGGTTAGTCACTTGAAGGAAATGCAGACTTTTAAACTGCTCGGCTATGTTATAAATGAACCCTAATTGCTGCCAGGAGTGAGCTGAGGCGAAACTGAGGGCTGCATTTTCATTAGAAGCCTCGTGTGGTCAACAGTGTTCCTCTTTCAGGGAGACTCTCTGAAGCCACGCGGCACCAGAAGCTGCTGCAGTGAGCATCGCCTCGTGAGCGCAGCCGCCCTGCCGTCTCCTCAGATCGGAGCCTCCAGAGCAATCCTGGTTCCTCACGCTGCTTGCTCAGTGTGCTCTGCTGCAGAGAGCCATCAGCCTCAAGCACAGACTCAGCACTTGAGGTCAAAAATAAACCTAAATAGCTGCTTAGGGAAACAGTGACAGATGTTCCTCAACACACACCACTTAGCCAGTGCCTTTGCTCAGCAAGTTCCATCACGGGCCTCGCAGCAGGACCCAAGGTCAAATGTTTCTTTACCCCGAACGCTGCACCAAGATGGGGAAAAGGCTCAAGTGAAACTCCAACAGATGCTACTCTTGTTGTTTTTGTCAGGGGCCAAACTGAAAGTATTAGTCTTGACACCAAATTGGTGAAAAAGCAAGTTTGGTTCTGGTTCCTGGTAACCTGGCTTGAAGAAGACAAAGATGCGGGCTGAGAAATCCTAACTGCACAAATGACAGCATTTTTAAGCCTTTCTCCCTCCCTCCCAAAGAACATACAGCCTTGTCCTGAAGGGAGAGGAATAGGTATGTTATTACAATTTTACAGGGCCAAAATTTCCATTTTGATTGCCTATGTATGCAGTTTAATTTAGACATACTCAAACTAGCTTCAGAGTGCATAGACTGGATTCTAAAATAAAAGTACTAGCCATTCTGTGTCCTCTAAAAGACAAAATTCTGCCCAGCTGAAGCTAGAATCTGCTTGCAGATCCATACTGCAGACACAGCCTAACCTCTCTGGCCCCTGTGTGCAATTTCTCAGCCAACAATTGCAACTTACCTTGCCCTTTTGCACTGCTTCTGATACATGGTGAGTTTCTACCCCAGAGGAAAACAGGGCTTTAAAATAATGGTACAGTAACATGATGCTGATGTCAGAGCAAGATACCACTACTATTAGCAAACACCTTCTTTACCGAGGTCAGTTCGAAGGATACAAAAATGAGAAGACCTTGTACATGATGGGTATTTTAGCAAGATATGGATGTCTTTGGTTATCCTTGGCATACGAAGATATCTTTAGGTTGTAGGGCAGAGTAAATGCAACCTCTGACTTCTTTGACATGTGGAGGTGCAGTGAATCAGTTTATCTATCTGCGTTAGGTCACTGGTTAAAACTGCTTTTGCTCTTAATATCTCCTTTATTGGCATACGGGAATCACAAAAGGATAAGCAGCAGGTATACCAAAGTTCAGAGAAATGGGAGAGGGCAAGCCTCTTGGAAAACTGCTACCTGTGGAAGGGATTACCAGCTCAACAGAAAGAAGATAAGCAGAAGGTTTCCATGGCAGAAGCAGGCTGGAACCTGTCGTCTATTCCCGGGCCAGAATTTGGGATTCTTCGTGTGCGTGGTTGTGCCGGACACGCGGCAATAGCACACAGTGCCATAACAATCTTGCTCTACTTTGCTGAGTACCTGCCAGACTCCTGCACTCAGGAGAGAAGCAGAAGCCTTTAGAAATCCACGCCATCGAAGAGGCCACACAAGTGACCTGGCTGCTTTCTTGTAAAAATAAGACATACAGCAGAGCCCGGGGCAGCGAAGAGCTCTGCGTTTGCTCTCATTTGCTGTGACCTCCTTGTAGAGAAAAGAATCAGGGGAGTTGAGGCAGGCAAAGCTTGTCAGAGAATACTTCATGATACATCTTGTGAATTAGCAGTCTTGCTCATGTCTCCAAAGGGAGGAGGTTCTGGGTACGTGCAATGTGCAGCTGTTTATCTTACCTTGTATTCAGCGGAGACTGAATTATGCTCTCTGACTCAATGTTTTGTTAGCCGTTTAAGAGGGGTGCTGCGTATTTCTCTTCTTTGTTAAAGACTGTTGTTTAAGAAATGTTGTGGAACAGTTTGTGCCCTGCATGGAGATTTGGAGATATTAAAATGCGAGAGAGAGAGAGAGAGAGAGCGCTTTAGCTTAGTACTTCAGAGAACAAGCTAAACAATGTATAAATACTGTCACTACGTTGGCTGGGAGCCCAAAGCAATAAAAGAGAAATTTGAAACACTGAGAATGAAGTCTTGAAACTCCCATTTTCCTATGCAGGGAAGGCAAGTGTGCTTCTTATATCTCTGTCCTGTGTTTCTTTACACAGAAAACAAGACAACATCTGGTTAGCACCTCATAATAGTGTGGTCCATCCTTCCATCCTGAAGCTAGCTGCTAGTGGGAGAAAAACAATATTATGTTTTACTATTCATGGGGAGCTTTAAATGATCCCTTTAGGCCTGTTAAAACTTGCAGCTCCTGCTGAAGCAGAGGAGCTTCAGGAGCTGCCTACCAGACCCAGTTATTCTCAGATGCCTCTTCCTTCAAAGGTTGCACCACATAGCTTTGAAGGATCATCATTTGGTCATTTTATTTTTATTAATTTTTTAAAAAGCTCCCTCATGACTTCACAAAGCAAGACAAAGGTTAATAAGAATAAATAATAATAATAACCATAATAAAAGATCTTACTTCATTGTACAGTCTAATCAGTCTGGAAAATGCATTTCCAGTATTGAGTATCAACTTTTACACAAGGCAAAGCTATGGGAGAAATGTAGGGAAAGAGTCTGTTCTGCTATTCTACTCCTCCCAGTTAAAGCAACATTAGAATTATAAAATCAGAAAAGCTATTTAGTCCATTCTCTCTTCATGTGTCGTGGAAATGTTGGTCTCATTCATAGGAAGATTTTTTACCTTTCCTCCTGCAGAATGACCATGTTGACCTGCATATACAAAGGAGAAAAATCAGTGTCTATTTTTGCCTATTACTGCATTCTGTCTGTATGTATTTAGAGAAGAAGTTGATTCAGTTAAAGCAGTGGCAGTTCCTGAGCTTGTATCCATGTCTGCCTGTGCAGAGTAGCATTGTACTTCATGCAGGAATGAAACTGAAGTAGCAGCAGTAAAACATCCTTGCTCCTCGTGCAGCCCCCTCACTTCCAGCTGGAGAACATGCTCTTCTCTCCAGTAGATCTTGATCCACACAACAGAGTATTGTCAGGGGAGACCAGAAAAAAGGGAAAGGGCCCAGGGCTTGTTCATCCTTTCATTGGGAAAGTTTTATTGAATTTACATGTTGATTTCATATATGAGATTATTAACTACATCCTAGAGAAAACTTTGAAGTAGTTAATATTTTGTATGTCCATACAGTTTTTATTTTTTCTTTGATTCAAGTCTCCAATCTAGAATGGCTGTTCTCTCAGCTTTTTACAGGAAATTGTTTTTATTTTTGCATGTAAAGAAATTCATGCATCTCATTAGTCGTTCATATAATGCAAGGTTCTTAAAAATAGATTTTTTTGTACTATTTTTATTTGTACTAGTACTATTTTTTTCCTCATATACCTACAATAATGGAGATTTGACAAACTGCTGAAGGTGGTACCAGCCCATCTTCTCCCAGCAGGCACATAGGACTCTGGCTAGCAGAAGACTGAGGAATAAGTAGCAGAATATGATTTCTGCAAATCAAATCCACAATCCACAAATCTTTTTTTTTTTTTTTTTTTTAAGGAGATAATTTAAATGCCAGCTATTTATTCTCTTTGAATTATTTTAAAAATTGATAATTTGAGGAGTATCTACAGGGAAGTCACGTCTGAGAGAAAGGTGGCAGAGCTTAGGTGCAGATCCAAGCACTTTTCTCCATCTTGCATTTCTCCTTGAAACGGAGCTTTTTCTTTCTTTGAAAAAAAAAAGAATCTACTCATATCAGGTAAATGTTCAAGCATTTTAAATGAAATGGGTCACTGCATTCCATTATGTCAGTCTTCAACCAAAAATTAACAGCCTCTGGGCCATCCTCTATGGGAACAGACATGATACATAATAAAACAACAAAAATACATTTCTTTGTTGCTGTAGTGACAAAACAAACTGAAACAAGACTCTGAAAGGTGTTTTGAGGCTGAGATTTCTCTGCAAAGTACCCAGGAGGTTATTTGGCAGCTAGCTTATCAGTGGGACATGCTGAGTGAGGTGGGAGCCCGAATAGCCAGTGTTTAGCTCTGTGGCCACAACACAAGTTACTGCATCCCGTGTTTTTGGCTCAGTGCCTTGCAGACACCACGAACAGTTACAAGTAGCTACACCTAAGAAATGTGTGCAATCAAGAATTAGATTGCATTTTAATAGGTAAAATGGAGATAGAGTTCTGCTGTAGTTTGCCTTGCAGCCAAAAGTGTTAGCCGATCGATATACTGCATCTCTAGGAAGTCAAGTTCTCTTTCATTTGATTGCTTTAAAAAAATGGTTTAGTGATCAGTGATATCATTGTTCCTAGACTGATATATATCCTTCATAATGAAGAAGATGTTCCCTTGTAATTTCCTTTGTATGCCTTGCTGCCCAACTGATCATCAGAGAATTTGCAAATTGTGTCTACAGCTATTATTTCTGCATTTTTGAAAGATTATTTCTGGCATGCTTGCTTTATTTGGCAGCAGATTTCATTGTTAGACTATTAAGAACAGAAGAATATCAGACATCAGAACATCAAAATATCAGACTAAAAAATTACTAATGTGGGTGATAGGGAAAACCTATGAAAATAAATAGGAAAAACTCTTGCATTCAACTCTCTCAGGTCAGAGTAGGTTATGATGCCAATGAGACGCATCAAAATGAGTGCAGCAATTTATGTATTCACATCCACTGTGGAAAAAAATGTACCTCTGTGGGGCATATCATTGAACCTGGTGGTAATACAAATACTGTGCAGAGAAAAGGCACCTCCACCAGTGTGAGTGCAGCTGGTCAGGGACTAACGTGACGCATGTCAACATCCAGCAAGTGCACATAGTTTTCCTGTTTCTCGTTTCAGAATTGCCCTGCTTAGCTGCCTTTCCATTCTTTCACATTTCAACCATTTTCTTCCATTTGCATCTGACCTTCTCTCTAAAGCCATGAACATGTCTTCCTTGGAGCATTACTTGCCACTTTTCATGATCAAAAGCTCTCCTAAAGCTTTTGTCCCTTGGAGCCTCAAGAGTACTCATTATATTTATGATGGAAACAAACTGTCCAAAAATTCCTAGCACAGATATAATTAAAAGACATTCCTATACAACAGAGACTTAAAAGCAACCCTCCTAAATCCATATCAGTTCAATAGACTACTATGGTTCTAAAATATTTACTTCATAGTAATGGAAAACAGAACAGGAAAGTCAGAATTGGGGCCTAAAGCTTTTCTTTTCTTTTTAAATTGAGGAACAAATTCATTCTAAATTTTTAAGTTAAAGAATGCAAATATTCAAGGGTAAAAGCAGTGGTTTCCTATAAATGCCAGGGGCACTGTCAGGTACGCATGCTTTGTGTGAGAGAAAAGGAAATATTTAGAATTGATTTAATTGCAATGACCATTCATTGCATATACTGCTGTCTTGCTTTTCTTCAGTAGGTGAGGAGTCAGAAGTTAAATCAGCAAAACTATATAAACAAATCAACAGGGGCCTGGCCTGATTTTCCTTCACAGATGGGTTTTAAGGGAGTGGTTATAACTGACTTGATGAAATACAAGGACTTTTTTTTTATTTAATTCCTATTTCTTACCCATCATTCCCGTGTTTTGTCTCTATTGTTAAGTCCAATTTAGTTTCCTTGAAACCTTGACTTCAATGACAAATCACCTGATTCACCATTGATATAGCGTGGTGCAGTATAAGACTGCAGTGATAAACTCTATACTTGCTGTGCAAGTGTTTTTCTACAAATGTTTACAAGTGAAGTTTTTAATTTGGCTAATATCAGACCATGTAGTGGTTTTAACTCAGCTTATGTCAGGTTTCAATGGTAACTCTGAAAAATAAGTTTGAAAATGTACTTCATAAAGAAACATCTGAAGAATATTCCAATAAAAGAAACAGTCTCATAAGAGAAATTCAAACCATTTATCTTGATCCAATTTATTCACTAAGCCCACTTACCAGAAATGCTATTATTTTTCAATTCAATTCATATATCCTCTCCTTTTTTATCAATATTTTTTCCTAAATACCACCAAATACGAAAGAGCTTCATTTTTTACTAAGATATATTTATACTATAAATATAAGCTACTAATAAAAACTGATAAATCTTTCTACAGTAACTCCCTCAGAACTTCATTTTGTTTTTCAAGGGTTTCTGTAAAAATACCAAACCAGAATTAGTCAAGGGGTCTACTAGGACCAAAGAAATTTGCAAGCAACTCTTGCTACAGTATGAGCAGCAGGAAAAGTTCTCTTGCATTTGCATTCATTTTCATTCATCTTAGTGGAATTCTAAATTCTATGTCTTTAGTGCTATTACTTTTGGTTATACAGCACTGTAGGTCAGATTGGATCCTGGCTTTCCATACAGATGTGAGATGTATTCTCTCTGGATCACAAGCATTTTATTTTATCAGAAGTAACCAACCAAACCGCATTATATTATGCATGGGATATGTTGATAGAACAGGAAAAAAAGAAAACAGACAAGGGTCCAATAGATTTTTTTTTAATGTAGTGATACTTAAATAGGCTTCTTAGTCACCAAGGTCCAAGTCCTTTCATCAACTCACAGTCCATGTGAGTGAGAAGGCAAAGGCACAGCTTACAATGCAGTACAATAGCTCAGGGCAGTAAAGCATACACCCAGTATCCTTGTTGTGAGTTGCTGCACTTATTTTCAGAAATAACTCTGTGTGTGTGGTCAGAAAATTAACCCTTTCAACTCAAAACATTAATCTGGTCCTTTCTGGTACCATGCATGCCCTTCACCTACAAAAATGGCGCTTTCACTACGTTCTGTAAACTGAGAAGTCCCAAACTTTCAGTGCGTTGTTTGTCCTTGTTTGGTCTGTACATTCTGAAGGAAGAAAAAAAAAGCTCACTATCCAAAGTAGTGTGAACATGTCACAAACAATACTGCATTCCAAAAATTACTTTCTGCTTAAGAAAAAGCATCTTGCTTTCCTAACAGCATCTGTGAAAGTTACAGATTTCTCCTTCCCCAAAACGACTCAGTTTTAGAAGACTGATTATGTGAATCATACAAAGGAGAGATTTAACCATGTAGGCGAAGTCCATTTCCATCTATCTAATCAGGGCATGCAATGTTGCATGATGCAAAGTAAAAGCCTTACACATTTAGGAATGTGCAGCATAACTGCCTTTACAAACTATTTTGAACAAAGACCAAGAAAGGCAGTAACTATGATCCCTTCCATGGTCACCAACAATTTACAGGATTATTTCAGAGAACCTCTGGGTGCCAGATCTACAAATCTCCAACTAGATTCACCCTCATTTACCATCACCCTTTGAGCTCTGCCATCCAGCCAGGTCTCAATCCACCTCGCTGTCCACTCGTCCAGTCCAGACTTCCAGAGCTTCACACTGCTAAAGTGCAGAAACAGTCTCCATGTCTAAAGCTACTGTAAGAACTACAGGCAGAACAAAGTTCAGCTGCAACTCGAGGTTATACAGACAAAATGAAGAACTCAGATCACTTTGTTCAGTGTGCTACGTCTATCCATGTATTTCGCTCAATACCTCTGTATGGTTGCATATAGTAAGAAACAGATCTTTTTCTCTTTATGGTAAGAGGGTCATATTACAAGAAGAAGGAAATCAACACTTTCTTCTCTCTTTTTAAATGTTCCCACTATATTCTTTCTTCTAAAGTTTGGTGTTAGTCTTTCCCTTCTGGTAAAGTGGAGGTGAGAGGGAATATAGGAAATACTTCTGAACAGACAAACTATGTTTTTGTCCACTGTTGTGCCTTTCTAAACAAAAATTTCTGAAAGAGAAAAATAAGACTATATACTTTATTTCTGTGCATAGATTAACAATTAGTAGTTGACTAAAATCAATAGTGATAGATGCTCAAACATTAGATACTTACAGGCTGCCTTTTGCAGCCAAAAACTGATTAAAGCAAAAAAAAATCCCACACAATGCTGATAAAGACTATTTTTAGGTTGCCATTGCCTGATGTCTGTTTTTTGTTGTTATTTTGAACATACAAGATGATCTCATATCTTGGCACAAAGATTTATTCATGCTTTATAAAAACCCAAGGCACAAATACTTTTGTGCTTTAAAACAGATGTCCAAGGGGACTGTGTCATTGTCTCATGAGGCCACGCTAGAGAAAGCCAAATGCCCACAGATAAACTTAGTGAGTGAAAAGTGTGGAAGCTCTGTTCCAGCTCTTTTGGGAAAATCTGAGGAGTGTCGCACTGTGGGGCCACCAAGTGTGTGGGCTACTCACAGACAGTCTGTCCCAACTGCCAAGAATTTGTCACGTAGGGCTGTGATCACGTGTTGTTTTCACTACATGCCCTACTTACAGCTGAAGGTCCCAGGAATTAGTGAACAGAGACCAAATCTTGCTCTTGGAGGAAAAGAAAAAGTTTTAAGAACTTAGACTTTCAGAATTAGGAAGAATAAATTACTGTTCCTCTCTTTTATGTCAGCATTTAACATCAAAGTAACATCCAAGGAACCAAACAAATGGGTGCTGCCTTAGCAGAGAAGAATGGCAGATACTGCCAGATCCTTTTCTGGAATTTTATTCCCATAAAAAATAAGATGATAAGGTAGCGTTGTTTCATGCTTTAAATGGATTTTCCACCATCCAAGTTATTGAACAATAATAGAAAAATACTTAATTTGGCCAGATATCTAAAGAGTTTTGGAGCAATATCATCAGATATGGGCCAAAGAAAAGGTACCTTTTATTACTTATTTGATTTTTCTGTTAAATTCACAGTGAAGTTGATCAACATCTGTTAATGTACTAAAAATAGAGTAAGTACAGGCTGCTTCTTTCTTTTCTGATTTTGCCTAAACCTAGGAAATGCTTACGCAAGTTCTCTAGTCCCTTCCACCAGGTAATGATGAGACATCACAGATGGCATGGATAATTAGCTATGTCCCTTTATCACTCCATCTGGCACAGGAGAAGAGTTTGGACTACTATATAAGAGGTAGTATATTTTAACCACATCATGATTTGTAGCATGGTGCAGTCTAGTAATTCCTGTGTAATTTTATTTGATAATCATAAATTGGTGTTAAAAGCCGAAGAGAATAAAGTTTTAAAATATTTTTGATTGAATGCAATTCCAGTTCAAGCCAAAAAGTTTCTAGGTTTTTCTTGCTTCCCTGAGAAAATATTCTCAAAGTAGAGAAAACAAACATCAGTAGCTTGCCAGAGCTAACATTACCTGCTTATTATCTATGGAATTCAAATTTAAGCCTGTGCATTGTTTTCTGCTACCAGTTTTTCAGGCCATCTGCCAGATCAGGAAGAAACACTGCAGCATGTCATATTTTGAGATTTTCCCAAAGAACCAGAAAGGCTAGAAAAGACATCTGAGGTCATGGCTAGTGAGAGGAGTAAAAATATATCCTTAATGTACAAGATTAGCAGCAAGCCAGGCGGATGGGAAGGGCAACAAGAAGTATGTTCTGCATCATGAAGAAATTGAATCTTCCCTTAAGAGATCGGTGCTCGTGACTCTTGAATACCGTGTTCTGGTACTACACTTACTTAAATTGTCATTATGACAATACAAACAAGGATCTGTCAATCGGCTGGGTTTCAGATCACTAACTGGCTATGCACTGATAACACATATCAAGGATTCAGTCAAGGTTAACAGAGAAAGATAAAGTAGTTTGAGTTATAATCCTGTTGCTCTTTTAGCTCTGCGTTCATTACCAAATGCTGTGTACAACATACAGAGATCCAAAGCTGTGCTGCAAAATGCAGTAAAATAGCCTGCATATTTCTGGCCATGTTTGGCATATTTGCATACTAAAATGCAGAATCTCAAAGAAGCATTGTGTATTCTGGGCTGCATCGCTGCCATACTTGACCTGGTAAAGAAAAACAGCAGTTTTCCTGATATGTTCTCAAGAGCCCAAGACACATCTTAATGTAATGTTCTACATGACAAACTCTGTAGACTTCATCTACACAAACACATTGTGATTTCTTTTCTTTTTTTTTTCATGGACTTAACTACAATATGCAGGTATGTTGCTATAGCTGTTAAACATTACGCAGCATATAGAAAAGTGCACCAAAGAAAAAGGGTGGAACTGGCGCAGGTCAAATTCATCCTGGCTATAACCCACAGTGAGGTCTTCCTATTGTGGATTTATAATTAATTAACATATTGTTTCTAATTGATTAGTACACTTAAAACTCCAAGTTTTTACCATTTGTCCCGGAAGTATGGGTAGTGAAGCTAATGCTGATTCTCTTATGCCTTTACTTTAAACTACTACATCAGTTTTTTTAATTTATTTCAATTGAATTTCAATTCAATACTTGGTCACTGTCATTTTTATATGCTAGCATAGTTGTTAAAAAATGACAATTGAGTGTATAGGGTTCAGCTACAAATATTTCACACTAGTTATTAAATGAAATGAACAGAAACGCAACAGATCTTCACTCTGACAAGCAAAGATTTTCTGTTTGTAATTTCAGACTGAAAGGTAACTGACATTGATTAACAAATTACAGTCCCTCAATTTTTATGAAAGTTTAGGAAAAGGTTTCAGTGAGCACCTTCTTCATTCTTTTAATGGAAAGAATAAAAGCTATTAAATATTTGTCTTAATTAATTGTAAACCAGTAAAAGGTAGAAATATTAATATACTTGGATTCTAAAATAACCCTTGAGAAAGGAAGAATGCGTCCAGTTAAATGGGAGCTTCAGTGAAAAGGATATTTCATAGAACAACAGCAAACAGATGTGCGTAACCTTCCATAACTAATTTGTCAAAGACAATTTATGTGATGGCCTTAAGCTAAAGTAGAGCAACCACCAGTAACATGTCCAGTTCTTTTAAATAATGCTGATTTAATATGAAACATAAGTTTAATTTTTTGTTGGCTTTGGCACTTACTTAACAAATCTTCCTTTCAAAATCCATCAGCTGTAGTACCTGGAGGAAATAAATGCAGTTCCTGGGAGAAGAACAATGCTGTCCTTGTATTGCGGGTGCACATTCTTATGATGCTATACAGGTCATGGAGTTGTACAACACTAAAGCATGGAACAAAAACTTCCATCAATTTTTGAATAACTGCAGACTAGCTGGTCTCACCAATAGCTTTCTTGGACCATTTCACTAGGAAAGGGTAAAAACCTCTTGTAGTTTTGACCTGTGACAGGCAACTGAGACAAAGGAAGATGCAATTTTCTTACAGATACAAATTTCTGGAAATTCTGGAAATAAGGAAAGACAACCAAATGAGAACCTTTCTCCTGAAAATAAATAAATAAATATTGTAGTATTTTTGCTCATATCTCATTTCTTTCTTGTTCTTCTAACATGTTGAGTGCTACACAACATGTATAATCAGTATAGAGACATCTATATACGTGTGCATGTGTGTGTGTTTATACACATGAAGCAAACATTTCTGTGTGCTTTTTCATTATGCAAAATATTCTGATGGATCTGCAGTGCGGTTTGACAATTAATCGAAAGTAAGGAGGGTTGACACTGGCACTAGAAATAATCAACTGGTTTGCCGATAGAAACAAAATATACCTCATATGTTAGAACTGTATAATAGTGTAGTAATATAAATACAAAAAGAAAATCATGTTAACAGAGCAATTACTTGAAATACATGTGTAAGCTGTGTGAATCTCAACAGCCATCACAGCAATTTGTCACAATACTGTGAACAAGTGTTACAAATTTTGAAGTAAAGCAACATCATTAGAATATTTTTATTTGAGATAGAAAACATTTTAGACACTGAAGCATTGCATTAATTTCAAAAATTTCACTGTTCCTTGAGAGAAAGAGAGAACATGTGAGAATCTGGGACAGAAAACTTTTTAAAAAGCACTGCCATCTGTCGCGTATTAGTTAAGGAAGACATGCTTTAACAGTGCAAGCACGGCACTGAATGCAGTGAAGTCTGAGTCTCAGGCATCATTGAAGCTGCGTTTAAAATCTCCCGTATCAGTTAATGTATCATTTTCAAACAGCTTCTCGGAATTGACGGACCATTCATCTTAGATTGAATGATTTGTGCTGTAACTTAACATTTTAACCTGCAGAGCACAAGCCAAGTTAAAACCAAACTGCATGTAAACTCTCAGAATCTATCTTCAGATCTGATGACCCTTTTTTTTTTTCTTTCTGCTTCAGCCTATAAGGAGGAAAGAGGAAAGGTTATACTTAAAGCATTATGAAAAGGCAGGTTGCATTCAGCAAAGCACCATCTCAGAATTAATTTATGACTTCCTAGCTATTCAATCCAAGCATAAAATCTTTCTATTTGCAATACTCTGCCCCCCTGAGTCTCTATGAATGCAGTATGTTTACGAGCTTTCATCATGAGATATTTTTCACAGGTGGCATAAATACATCATTAGACAACTGTTACAAATAAAGTGATGGAAAAAAATAAGCAGCATGAAAAGAAAGAATTAAAATTATAAATTATAGCTGTAAATCAACAAGTTTCAAGAATATCATGGTGTGCTATAGTCACAGCAGCTGTTTTAAATACATGAAGCTGGTGAATGCTTGAGTAATAATTTATAATGTAATAACAAGAAGGAAAGAATTCAGAAGAGAAAATAACCATGAGAGGAGAAAAAGAGAGCGGGGTACAGGCCAGGCAATTTCCTTAGAAACATTTTACTGTAAATGGATTCTAAGTAAAAATGGCATTTTCTGATATTTGGCTCATCTAAGAATTCTGGCTATTCAGCTTAGTCACAAGTAACAGCTCATATAGCATATATCGCTGACCAAACCCCTCTGCTGCTCATTTCCCCCCTGCAATCGTGGATTAGTGACTCACTTGAAGACACACATTTTCAGTAGAACCACCCAGTTCAGAGATGGAATCCGTTCAGTTCAAAACCCTGTACTGTGTGACAGCTGGATTCTGAAGTCGAAGTCCTTCAAAATTAAAAAAAATAATAGTATAATATTCAAGCAATTTGACATTTATCCCATTCCAAACCTCTTTTTGGTCAGTGTGTTTGGGTCACTTTAATGTTATGCAGAGACCCTACAAACAAAACACGGACAACTGCAAAGTATCTCGGAGTTGTTTATTGGCTGGTGCACACCCGAGAGCTGGGTTTACACGTGTTTGCCAGGCTGATGAGGCTCTGTTTGCTGGGGTGGGAGGTAGGGGTCAGCTGCTCAAGGGCAAGGACCAACCCTAGAGGCTCCTGGCCTGGATCCTCAGTGATGCCAACCTGCCCTCTACCACCATCCTTGGGTCATTGATGATCCTCCCTCCAACTGTCCTTCCTCTGCCTGTGTTTCTACCTTTCTTACCCTTCTGCTGACTTTATTTCTGCTCCTCCTTAGACCCTTTTGCTGTTCTCAGCTGTTTGGGTGATAGTTAGGTGATTGGATCAAATCAGATCTTTGATTGATAAGGGTCCCATTTCAACAGCAAGGCTTGCCTGTCAGGAGCAGGGACCTGTCCCCACACCACATCATGTTACTTCTTACAAGAGCTGGTGATCAGAGGCCCAGAGGTTTGCAGGCCTCAAATGTTCTTCAGAAAACAGTTTTCTTCAACAGATAAATGGAAATCAAGGACTTGGGATCTACAGGAGAATCCTCTTCTAAGAGCATATCAGGTCACAGTAACCCAACTGGTTGCACAGCATTCCTCTAAGGATAAGAGGATCCCAGCACTTGCAATCAGGCTACAGGAAATGCCCAACAGGAAAAAAAAAAGGCAACATTTTCTGCATCAGAGAATCTCAGAAAATAATAATAGAAAGTTATTTATTTAAGCTGTCAACCAAAATTGTATGAAAAAAATAAAGAAACTTTTTTTCTGTGTTAGGGAGTTCACATCTGTAGTAATAATATACTCTCAAAATGATTAGAAATAGGAGCGGCTGCCGTTGTTTATCTTTTTTACTGACTCATTTGACTACCTCACCTTCCTTTTTCCTGATTTTGCTTTTTGTCAATGCCTACAATGACCTTTTCCATGCATTTTTATGTTCTCTTCTGTTAAAAGAATCACAGAGAATTTAAGCAAAGAGGAGAGATGATCAATCACTGCTGAAGTTAAGGTCTGAGAGCTCCCAGAAAACAAGACATACCAGTGCACACTTATTTGTGTGAAAATACTTCAGCAAAATTAAAGCTCTTTCATGACAAAGCTCCAGAAACTTAGAGTTTATTTTGGCACCAAATGATCTCTGAAATTAATGTGAGATAAGACCCAAAAAATTCTTTCTACTATTAAACAGATAAAAAAAAGCAGTATGGGCGTTTATAGCAGACTGTTGTCATGATGTAGAAAATAAGCCCACTGTTCAGTATGATCCAAGGTGGGAGCTGCTATTTTTTGCCAGTGACCGCTGCGCTGCTTTTGTATCAACTAGGAAGACTATGATATGGGAACCGGGAAATCTAGCTTAATCTATTGTCCACATGTTTGCACAAATATTCTTTTTTCCTGCTTTTATGCTGGTATAAATATGCATTGAAGTCCTGTACACAGAAACTACCAGAAACCACTGGGTATGTTTGCAGAATGCACATGAAGACAGACACTTCCAGTTGTCTGACAGCACTTCTTCTAATAAAGTGTTTTTAGAAACAGAGAGATTCTTGCACAAGACAATGCTCAGAGAGACTTCTGCAGGAAAGGAAAGAAACTGAAATGGGAAGCACTGATATTTGCTTTTTAACATGGTTTTCAGATTTGTAAGTGAGAGGCACAGCAAAGACCCCTGGGACTAATCACTTATATCTAGAGTATGAATTTTCCTAGGCAGAATTTTATCCACTTATGCAGATGTCTCAGATAAAACATCTGATATAGCTGCTGAAATAGCTCAGTTCTACCTGGTCCTTTTTTTGATTACAGATTTTCAGTGGGCAAGTGTATTTTTCCATGATTCACTGCAGGACAGCTCTTTTAGTTTGTGCCCCAAAAGAAAATTTCAAAATCACCAAGCCCTTCATTTGAGAAAAGAAAGACAGACTTGGACAAGAAATTGTGCTCAGCTTTATGAGAGTGAGAAGGAGACACAGAAAGATCATTTTATGACCTCTTTTCTGAAAGCAGAGTGCAGTAGCAAAGCATTATATAACAGCTCAATAGTTTTTCATCAATAGAGCGAAATAATTATTTGGGGAAAGTTATATAACCTCTAGCTAATAAGGCCAGAGATCAAGGTATTTTTATATACTGTTTCTAAGATCACCTCTTGCGTGGAAAAATTTATTTGGTAGAGAACTAGTCATTTTTACAGCATTGGACACAAGTGACATTATTTTAGCATCAATTAAGATTGCTCCATGAGAAGTCTAACAGGGAATTCTATGATATAGTTCCACTTGTTTACCTACTTGTCTGTAATGGGCATACCCTTTTTTCTACCCTGAGCAACCTTTATTTTTTATTTTTTATTTTTTATTTTAGGAGTCTATTTTAAAGAGTTACCACGTGCTCTTTTCTCAAAACCAACCACCATGGGCCTCCTCCAATGTACTGCATTTACTTGTTTTTACTGTCTTTCATGGAACGTATCACTATCTCTCCTCAAGAGAAGAGATACCAGGATGCAGTCAGCAAGCCCAGGGGTTTAGACCAGTCACCAGGCAAAGATCTGGATACAAATAAAGGGCTGAACCCTGTGTCCTTGGAACATTGGCTTTGAGTTTCAATTATTAACCCGTCACCGGCTATGCATTAAATAGATCATTACAGTTCCCAGCAACCATATCAAAGTCATCGTCACATGACTGCTGCAAATGCGCCTCAGCTGAGGGCTGTTGCCTACCTGACCCTCCACATTATGTTTTCAGGACACGCGTGGGAATGCTCCTGGCATAACTCAGTTTCTTTGGAGTGTCACAGCTGGAGAGGGTTGTTTTCCCTTCTGCAGAGGCTCTCTGCTGTTTACAGTACCAAGTAGTAGACTTTCAAGCTGAAATCTTTTCTCTTTTAAAACCAGCTGGACTCTTGTTATCAGGTTCAATGTGCTGCAGATTTTTCCCTCATTCACTTCACTAGGTCAGGACTTCATGTTTAAGTATGTGGATGGCAATAGCTGTGATCCCAGAGGTGAAAGACCTAGAACAGGGCTTTCCAGTCTTTCAAGCACTGAGGGCCCAGCGCCAGTTTGGAACATGTCCACAGGCTGGAACATCCCCACAGATATTCCCAGTTTAAGCCTGGAGCTGAGAGCAGACAGAGAGAAATGCCCAGATGTCATCTTTCCTGTGCTATGCTGACAGCCGCTTCCCACATCCCCCTTTCCACCACAAGGTCTTGGCAAACTGGAGCCAGCCCTTAGGCTGAGTGGTCAACCACAGTGGTCAAGTATAACATATGAAAAGACTCTATCACAAAGCAAAAGATTAGAGTTCTACCTACCACTCAGAATTGCTTGTTTACCACTACCACTCAATTGCTTGTTTCTACCTACTACTCAAAATTGCATGAGGCTGTGGGAAGACCAGCACCAGAGGAGTAACAAAGGAATTTTTACACTATAGCTGCGATTCATTTTCTGCATCTATTTCTAAACCAAATTCTGCCTTGGTTTGTCAGCATCTGTCTTAAATGCTCTGATAGCTGTGCTGGTTAGCGAGCCTTAGGGGACTAGGAAGTAATGTTTTTCTGAATGAAGAGCCTACTCTGAGGAAAAGATTCAAGATTTTGAATGTGAGTGAGGCTCACAGCCTAAATGGGCTGATGGGTGAGATGAGCAATGAGATATAAAAAGACCATTTAGTTAACTAGTTCAAATGACTAATTAATCATAAAACTGTTCTTAAGAGTTGTATTCATAGATGTTTATTTATTCTGACTTTTTTGTACAGAGGTTTTAGTAGTTGAGTAGTGAGTAGTGAGTATGTAGTAAAACATGTAGATTCTAAAGGGTCCAATACCATTTGTGAATCTAAGTTCTCAAGTTTAAAAAAAAAAGGTCATTTTGAGAACATTTTTCTGTTCCAATATTTTTAATAAATAAATAATTTAAAAATATTTTTTCCAAAAAATCTCTCAAGGAAACACTATATTTATCTTTGTCAGTAAACAAGAATGTGAGGATGTCCATTATCACAGCAGTTCTAGAGGTGTGATGATCTGTTTGGCTAGATTAATTTTATAATCTATATACATGCACATCAAGTACGACAAGCGAAGTTCTCCCTCACCAATGGTAGTTCCATGTTTTGTTGTTGATGATGATCTTGGGGGAGCAGGGTTATGAGGTTCCATGACCAAGCTCAGCTTTTTCCTCAACTTTATTCTGTGGCACTAGGAATGTGCCAGGAGCTCTTGCATGGGACTCTTCCACGTCCAGGGGATGCTGACAGAGCTGTTCTGTGTGTCTGGTGTGAGCTCCAATGGCACTTGGTGGCCCCCCAGCACATTAACGGCTGTTGTGCTGCCACAGCACGCCATGCCAAAGAGAAGACTAGGAGTTCGGCATGAATAAATGTTGTCACTGCTGCCAGCACACACAGGTTTACGAGACAGAGCAGTTTGTTTCTCCAGACTGATCTGTATTGCAACGAGCAAGGAGAAGTTCTTGATCTTGTGGTTTCCAGATTCTAGGTTATCACTATATTTTTTAAGTTGTCATCGGGTGTTAAAATGCAGTGTGTTCCTACAAAGGAATAAATTGTGCAAGAAGAAAAGGTGGAGAATAGCTTTAATAACATAGAAAGCTAAACCCATGATAAAGAGAAGGAAACTCCTTACCTGCTGAAAACAAATACTTTGAAATTGTTTAGTGTTTTAAGAAGTTATCTAGAAGTTTGTAACAAGAAAATCTGTTAGATTTTTTCACTTTTTGAAATATTTGTAGAGCTAACTCACCTACTTCATTATCAAGTGCGTCTATGATGAGACATTATGATATGCATTATATGTCTCCATGTTTTTAAATATTGCTTAACTGTAGCTAACAGCAACAAGGTTTGTGGAAACACAGTTGAAAAGCAGATGTATATCTATGTATGTATGTCTATATATATCTGGCATCTGTAATTGTAAGAACAAACTATTCAATTTCAAGATACAAAAGAATTTATATCTTACTCTTAGAAGTGCTGAAGTGAAAACAGAAATAGCAAGGTGTGCTTCTGTGACGACTCACACAGAAATGGGAGCAAAAAGAAAGTCTTTTCATCTTTCTCTAGTGTCCCTGGTAGATAAAAGTGAATTGTGAAAAGCAACATCAGAAGCAACTGGCAGAGAAGCAACAGTTTGGTGAAGATGGATCCCTAAACTGTTCTGATCTTAGTTCATCTTCACAACTAATCAAGGCAAAGGGACACATGACGGTAGCAGCCCTTGGGAATCTACTACTGCCATCCTCTGCTGCTGTTGGAAAGTGTAGGAATGAAGGGAGGAGGAGGAAGAGAACCAAAATCTGCAATAGCCTAACACAGCAGGATGTGCTGTAAGATGAGAGGTTGTCTGAAGAATGTCCAAAGCTCAACACGCACAATCTGCTTGAAGGTCCCAACTCACAGTGATTGGGAAGGGGATGTGATTCAGAGAGGGGGATAACCATCCAGCCCAGCGGCCATTCCCTGTGTATCTGCTGCTGTGATCTACAAAACACTGACCTGAATCAGAGAGCAAACGTTATTATCTGAGCAGGAAGCAAAGCCAAGCGTTGATAAGATTAGCTGGAGCAGAGCATGTGGGTTGTCCTCCGTCCCGCCAGCAGCCCGGCACCTCTTCCTCCCCGGGAAGCACGTGGCACTTTGGGATGGCAGCACGGACATCTGCACAGCTCTGCTCACAGCTGCTGATCCATCTGCCCAGGCCCTGTGCCTGCTCCTTCACCATCCCCTGCCTCTCATAGGCAATAGCAGGCATCGGTTTTAACCTCCAAATTGCTAAAAATCCAGCCTTTTTTGACTTCTCCCTTTGGCAACAAGCTGCGCTTGGGATACAGGCAGGAAAATGCCCCTCAGCAGTTCTACATTATGGTCTTGTACCTGAACCTCATTCCCTCCCCAAGTGGCTTTAAACTATTGATTGACTCAGTGTAACTGGTAGGAAATATGGGTGCTATTCAAAGAGAAGGTGACCCATGCTTGGCAAAGAGCCAGGAATGCCACTTTTCTGAGACCATTTGTGATACATCAAAGTAGGTTAATACATTAAGTTGAGAACGGATTTTGATATGGCTCTGTTTCACATACTGAAGCTGGGGCCCTGATGGTAATAGAATCCACATGTTGTAGGGGTGTATGTTTCAGTGACATTAAATGCCATTTAATGCCTTTCAACATTGCAATAAAATACATACATATCCTGTTTGTTCATCTTATTTGTCTTGCTTTATATGTTACCAGGGCAGGTGAACTAGCTTCTTTACAAAGCACCTGAATCTATTCCGTTTATGTGCTGATTTATACGCAAGAGTCTCATCATAATTTCATTCCGGTTTAAAATATATGTATTTGGAAGCAAAATAGGTACTTGCTTTGGCCACTAGAAGGCCAAGAAGCTGTTATACCATTTACATGACTAAGCATTCCTTAAAGCATTTTGTCCATTTATCAATTGTTTTTCCAGAGGAGTTCCAAGGCATATTTGCAATAGGAGTTCTGGGAGCTTTCACTGAGCAGATGGTAAGGGGTGTGTAGCTTTTGGATGGTTTGGCCACAAGGTAAATTTATGCTTTATAAATCTACTTCAAACCTGCACTGCTTGATTAAATCACTAACGCAAAGACAGCTGCCTATTGCAGTTGCCTTAACTCTGCAGGGCTTATTTGCTAAAGCAGTAATTATAGTTCTTTGAAAGAAGCAAGAGGGAAGCAATGATTAGACAGGCGGAGGGTGAACAGTTTCCAGATGAAATTCAGATCTCTTTTCCCATATTACCTAGCTGCTTAGAAGTCTATCAATAAAGCAGACAGTAGACACCATATTTCTCTTTAAGCCTGAGCTTGCCTTGAAACATTGGCCATCTTGCAGCTTAGCTGCTGTTTGTCCTCAATTAGCTTTATCTCTTCTCCTTCCTGAAGTATTCTTGGAGATTGATTTTTATTGGGATTGACTGCACTGCACAAAAGCCATCTCCTTTTTTGTTTGTTTGTTTATTCTTCCTCTTTGCTTTTAGCTGGGCTTTAGGAATCTAAATGCCCAAGTCTAATCCTCTGGTGTGTATGAAAGGTTTGCTGAAGACTAAATTTACTGTTTAAGCAAACCAGAAAGGAGACTGTTTGCAGATCTTCCTACTAATTCTGAAGTGATAGAGCACAACTTTCCCCAAGCACCTGGGAGTGAGCAGAAATATCTAGGCAGGAAGTTTCTTGACCTCTCTGAGCCACCTCTTACTTGGGCACTTGGACTGCAAGCACTAGAGGAGCAAACATAAGACACTATAAAGGCAATGTATAGTCTGCCTGAAGCACTATAAAGTCAATGTATAGCCTGATGGGACAGGAGGAGAAGTTTGCAGTCAGATAATTCCTTATCATCACTTCCTGGGTCAGCAGCAACCAAACACACTACCATTAACACACAGTTTTACCATCTTTACCCTGCCCTTTTGGGAAGTATACAGCTCATATTGACAAGGATTCTGTCTTTTTCAGTCTCTTCTGTCTCCTACCTGGTATATTTTTCTCATTAATGGATAGCAAATGAAAGCAATTGCTCATGTAACTTGGGTGTAAGTAGGTCTGAAACCACATCCACACTGAAGAGGAAAATGGGTTTAATCACCACCAGTAAAATGTATGAAGTGTGGTTTTCACAATTATTTTTCGTCAACAAGCCATACAATTTTATGTGGTTTTCTTGGCCTGGAGAAGCCCTGCTCAAGCTTAAGACACAGCATTTAGGACTACATTTCCTGTAGAGTCCTATTTCTGACTTTTCTCTGCCCTGATCCTTCCCCACAGACAAAGGCTTCACACTCCGTCATTTGGACATTTTTTTTTTTTTTGTATTTGATGAACAGTTTCACTCACCTAGCTGACTTTTAAAAAGGAGGATGAATAACTTCTCAAATACTGAAAGCGAATGAGGTAAAGAAAATAAAATTTTGCTTTTGAGGTGCTCTGTGTCCTGTTGCTTCTGATGCTGGTGAGTGTCTCGTTCTTACCTGGCCTTGTCACCTCCCCTTCTGCCTGGCTGACCAATCAATCTTCCAGCAGCAGCAGTGTTCCCAGGGCTTTGACGGATACCTAATTCCTGTGGCAAGAAATGAATCAAGGGACACGTTCCCCACGGTCTTTCAGAAGCATCTTCTCATGCATATGAAACCAGACCCTGTGCTAATGGCGGTACCCAAAGCAGAGCAACAGGACATCTCAGGCCATTTTGTCATCTCAGGTATCAATATGAAAGGTCTCTGATGTGGGTTATTAGGCATCACTGATATGTAAATGACCTCTGAGTTTGCACCTCTCTAGAACTCACATGTTCTAGACCACTTAATTTTGGACCACTCTAAGAACATGTTCGTAGGTCTGTCTTAAAACATCCTAAATATCCTAAAACATGCTTTTGCAGCACAGAAAAACTATTCTTAACTCCCTACAAAAAAAAAATATTTCTGTTGTTAAGAAAGAATAAACATAAATTTTAAAAAAGGCTTGTAAATACTAAAAAACATAAATGACTTACTTGGAAAAATTCTTTCTTCGGGTGTCACTAGGAAATAAAAAATGTCAGAAATCCAGCGAAAGAACTAAAGCAACAGTCTGTCTTCTCGTTTCCTTTTTAGGTTACACTATTGCTCTGAAGAGGGCTAGCTGTTTTACCTTGCTTGTGTGTAAGCAGACTTTCGATCGTTGCTTAGCCTGTTGCAATAGCTCCATGTCCTTCACAAAGAATAGCAGCCAGCATCGTTTGCTTTTAAACGTAACAACTGACTGGAAATCTATCTATCGAATCTAAAAGCAACCCACCCCATTTTTTTCTCCCGTAAGGATGAGCTAAATGTATACTGTCCATTGCTTGAATATGTTTCCTTTGCATCTTTTTATATTTTCTTAGGAATCTTTCCAGATCAGAAGAGGTCAGGCTTCTGGGCACAAACCCACTACCCATTTAATTTTACAAGAAAAAGATTCTCAGTTGCTGACAGCAGGTCTGCCAAGGAAGGACTATTGAATTACATAACTCTCATACTGCAGGAAACCATCTCCATCCCCATCCTCCCTACAAAATGACAAGCCAGCAGAGATGCTGCAGAAAGAATTGAATTTGTGTCATACTATCATAACCTTGCTAGAGGTTGTTTTTATATATATGTAAATACAATAAACTCACACACACATGCATATATATGTATATTTAAACACACACGTACACACAGATGTTTTGTGTATCTTTTGCCCTTTCACTTTCTGGCTTCAAGTTAATGGGTGTGAGAACAATGTCAATATGTGCTACTTTCCTTTGAGAACAATCTTTATGTAACCCAGATTAAAATTTAACTGGCCTGTTCAGTAAGCACAGCGTTTTCAACAGGAGCTGATAAAGATCAGCTTTGCTGGAACTTGTTTTCAAAGCACGTACTTATAAAAACAGCTTCCCTGCTACTGGCACTGGGAGTGAAATGAATCACAGAACAAACTCGGTAAAATCAGTTGCATTTCACAGTGAAGTATAGTTGTAGTCAGGGCATGCTCAATATAGTTTTATACATGCAATAAATAAATAAGGCTACAAAGGAGCTGGAAGGATTTGGGGTGTGATGTCAGTTGCTAATCTTGCTTTAATTGCACTATGATGTTAGTCCGCCTTCCAGTCCTACAGGTAACTGCTTCACTAAGCTGCCAATTGCAAATAGCTGTCCAGTACTGAAGAGTGCCCAAAGCGGTGTGGAAGTGTGATTGCCCAACCCCGTGCAACTCTGTTAGCATAATTGTCTCTTATCACCAAGAAAGTTCAGACCTCTGAGCTGGAGCTGAGGGAATGGCGTGGGAGGAAAAGATGAACTGCAGACTCTTCATTTAAACTGTGGAAAATGAAATAGATGATCAGTCCTTAGCACTGTTAAATCTCTTAGCATGTTTAAATATACACTTCCCTCACAGAGTAAAGGGAAAAGTTGAATTTCTATAGAAAGCTGTTGAGTAATGATATTCTGGATGTGCTATATGCATAAGCAAACCTCAGAGACCTGTCCATGCATCTTCTGATAACAGGCTGTCATTTCTGGAGGAAAGAACGTACTAGCTGAAAGAGTTCATATGTTCATCAGCTCGGTCTGCTGGGAATCCTTGATAGCTTCTGTCAGCGACAGCCAAGGCTGCTGTCCTTGAAAACCAGTGTACCTAAGACGAAGCATGCCTATAGCAAATTAGCCTCAGTGTAGTTGCATACTTGGATACCTGTCTGTGTAATGTAAATCTTGAGGCAATCCGTAAGAGCTGGATGTCCTGAGCTGCTTATCAATCTATCTTTTGAGACACGCATTTAGGAGATGTAACTCCATCCATCCAGGTCCTTGTAACTTTCAGACTTGCAATCTGAGGTTCTTGCCATAAACTCCTCAGGTACTTTATCAAAATAGGATGTGGCGTTTCGTTATACACAACCTGTTAATAAATAACAGCAGGATATGTGATCACTCACAGCACTTGTTGGCACTAAAGCCGGGAATTTATTTTTCAGAGGATTATGCTAGAAGTTTCTTATCTTGCAAGGCACCGTGCTTGCCTGCCTGTGCTCCTCAGGACTGCCAGAAAACTCATGTATGTATGCCCAGATCAAAAATTCTTGCATGTACGATGTCATATGGTTTGAAGGCACAGACACACCTATGAAAACGCACAGCGCAGGAATACAATAGACGTACTTTTTCCATGACCTTTTTTTCCTTTGCTAGCTACTAGAAAAAAAAAAAATCATATGAGGTTATTGAAAGGCTGTCAGTAAGCAGAGTTTGTATCTTTATTACTTTTCATAGTAAAACCAACAGCACTTGGCTTCTCACAGAGATCATCAGTAATGATTTCTTTTACTACTTTAAGCACTTTCTGAGGAGCTAAAAATGTCAAATAATCTTTCAAGTGCTAGAGGAAGCTTTCAGAAAGGACAGGCATAGCTAATTGTTACCTTCTCAAATAATAAGTCCTGCTGGGGTAAACATTCTGAGGATCAGTTTTGGAAGCATTATTTTACATCACAATTTTGTGAAGGCCACTATGAAACATTACAGGCTTAATGCCTCATCTGTTAAAGTCTGTGGCCTTCAATAAGGATCAAGTGTGTTAAAAAGAGGGTCACGTTCCCTCTGCTTCCGTATTTTATTCCATTTTACTTTGGAATACGGCAGTTTGGACGCTGTAAGCACACCAGTAGTTAAAACAGCTTTCTCCTGCCTGAACAGCTTTCATCGGGCTGCTGATCAGGGCTGGACACCAAGCGCAGAGCCCTGGCTTGCCGGTTTTGGAGTGCCCGAGTTTGCTGTACATCCCGGCGGGCCCACACCATCGCGGGCTTTCCTTGATTCTCTAGTGCTCCCTGGTGGCTGGCAGCGGGAACGGCTCATGCCCACCAAGAGCGGCTGCACAGGCCTCCCTGCGCCCGAGGCCGAACCGGCCGCTCGCCCGCGGCTGCGGGCCCGAGGAGGCTGCACGCTGCAGACAGACAGGCTTCCTTCCCCACAAAGGCCTGGGACGCGCAGGTTCCCTGGCTGCCCGCAGCGCCGCCCACGAGCGGTTTGGTTTTGTCCTACCGTGTTCGAGAAGAAGGCGTCGTGCGGACAGACCCACGGGTGGGCGGCTGCCGCCAGCCCGACTGCGCCTCGCGGGTGAGCGTCACCCTCCGCTTCTCCAGTTTACTGGTGACCTGGGAGTCCGGGTGAGAGAAAAATTCAGACAGTTTTCACACTAGTGAAAAGAGAACAGCCTCTCAGGCACCAGCAAACATGGTGTTTTTTTGTTTGTTTGTTTGTTTGTTTGTTTTTCTCCTTGTTGCCAGAGATTTTGCTTGATTTATCTTTCTCCTGGCATTACGAAGGAAAGGTCCATCAAAGGTCCTCCAGCCGAAGGAAAGGTCCATCAAAGGTCCTCCAGCTAAGGTCCATCAAAGCTTTTGCCACTCTGGGGTTCAGTCAAGAGATGATACAACAGCTAGGACAAGGATGTTTGCCTCTTTAGCCAGGAAATTAAAGTTTATGCTCAAGTCTGAGTGAGTGATATATATATATATATATGTATATTTAAGCTTACTTGAAAATTGAACTGAGTAATACCGAATTCAGTGCCTGCAGTTATTCAAAAGGAATAGTCTCATGCACAAGAGACAAGAAATTTTTAACATGAGACTAAATAAAGGGAGTAATCCTAGAATCAAACTGGCATTTCAAGAGGTTTAAAAGAAAGCATTTATCCAGGATTATTCACAAAAATCCTAAACCCATATATATGTGCACATATATAGGCAGCTTTTAATAAGTTTTGCTATCTTTCCCTTAAACATATGTGCACCCCACACAGATGAATCAAAATGGAATAAGCAATAAAAAACTGCATACAGGAGTAGTTTGGCTACCAGCAAAATAGCTTTGAATACTCCATGACTTGTAGCACTGGAAAGAAGAGGACATCACATGATGGCAATCAATCTGCCACTAAAGACTTACTTGTACTAAGTGCTGAACTTTCATAAATCTGCACTTACAGGCAAAAGTCCAGTTACAGTTTTTTCTTCAGCTTTAGATATTGCAACAGGAAAAATAAAAGGCATCTTTTAAGAGGTCAAGAGAATGCATATATTGAATTCTGATGGTCAGCTGTAGTCTGTGCAGACAGTAGTCAAGTTGCTTGCAGGAAGATGTGGCTAGACTGAAAGAAGAACGTGTTTAGTCATAATAGGAAGTTCATTCCAGTACCAGGGGCCTCCACCTTGTCTCAAGCAATTCAGATTCCTGATCATAAGAGATTTATACTTATTGGGAATGCTTTCTTTGTTAGCCACACCTAAACTTCTGTAACATAAAATTTAACACAAAGGCAATCACTACTGTCAATCTTGCTTGTAAAAGACATAAAAGCTTTTCCAGGAAAATGCATTCTTCTTAAGTAATGCATTCTTCTTAAGTAATTATCATGAATAACGTTATCATGCATAATGCTAGAACATATTTGATTAAATGGCACTTAAGTTTGAGGAAATTACTTTTCCCTAATATATGTGGTTGAAAGGAGAAGTATGTGGCATAGCTTTAGATAAATACAGTACAAACGCTGGTCCTTTATATAATTTTTGAATAAAAACCAAGACATTCATGGTCTTTTTGACTTCTAGGACTACAAATGAAATCTCCCAGCATGGCACATGTGAAAGAGATGAGTACAACTGCAATCCCATCATGGAGATACATGGGGAGCGCTATGCTCAGGAGGAGCTTTTTAACCACCACCTCAAGTGCCTCTATAAAACATCATCTCAGCTTTTGTCTGCTTGGAACCAAAAGCTCAGAATTTCTCATTAGACAGAACGAGAGAATCCTGCAGCTATTCTTCCAAAATGGTGCTGGGCCTTATTTCCTATCAAAATAGGACTGGAATTTTTTCTTTTTTTTTTTTTTTATGGTAGGCCAAAACTTTGTTAGGTTTTTGCAAGCACTTTAAACTTGGAAAAAAAAGTCTGAGTTTTGGAAAAAAGACTAAATTGTGTTTGGTCTGGAACTAACAAAAAAGTATGACAAAAACAAACTGTCACCTCTAATCATTTCCTGATCTTTGTCCCAGTAGCAAAGATTAATATGTTCCCCATATGACCAAGATCATTATCTGATGTCCTCAATGGTTCCTCTCACAAAAGGGACTTGCCAGGACACACTAGGGATTATCTTAATATTTATAAAGTTCACCAACAGCTCTCACTTCTCTGCACACAAGCAGTCACATTCACAGTTAACACTGATTTTGGAAAATCCACAGTAATGGGAAACTCAACAGCTTTGGACCTGGAGGCTGTGGAGTCCTTGTGGTGACAAAGTGTTTGGATGTTGCAGGCTGTGAAGTGCAGCTCGAGAACCTTTTATGTACCTCTGCCAAAAACTTGTGCGAAGTGCCTGACCTGAAAGTCAGTCACCCTTAACTCTGGTCTGTGCACAGTAAGGGAAAATTGAGAAAAGAAAAAAAAAACCATTCTGAAAATGTGCCCTTAGAGGTACTGCCCTCCCACTCTTGTAAGATGGTCCCTCCTGTTGGTGTGAAGCATTAGGAGCATAAAAAACACTATGAAGACACACCAAATTGCGAAGCTTTGTTATCCAGTGCTCATTTTCAAAGAGGTATCCACACCTCAGAATTGCTCAGAAAGCACATTTCACCCAGGAAAGCACAGACTTTCATTCACTCTCCCAACAGGTGTAGAAAGGTGAAAAATTTAATAGATTATTCCCTTTTTGCTATAATGCCTATCTTGCTCAGCTGAAGCATATTGATCATTAACACACAAATAGTGAAATACAAGGAAAAATGATGACAAATCTGAATATTCTCTTCTTAAACAAATATTTACCTTTGACTTAGCTACCTATGAGTAAAATGGACATATGACATCTAACTCCAAGCACTTAAAACATCCAGTCAGAATGAACATCAGGTCAGAATGAACGCCGATAAGACTTTTTCAAGATTATCCAAATGCTACTTTTATGTAATTAAAAGTCAGATATCTAAACTATCTGAAGATCAAAAAGCCTAAGTAAACACAAAGTACTTTGATGAAAAAAATCTTCTTTTACATGAGTCTCAATGCAAACCTTGTATTTTTTTTTTTGTAAAAACAACTTGTTATTCTTTTTCTGAGTTAAAAATTAATAATCCAGTTTGCAAAATTCAGTAGTTTCACCTGAGATACAAGCAGCTTTTCAGATTAGTATTACCTTCCTCTTCTTTCTACAATGAGTGGAGAAGCATTCATGTGTTTCTCCATATTTCAATTGTTTGTCTTGAGAGTAGAAACCCAAATATTGTGGAATTTATTGCCATAGGAAAAAGGTGATGAAGCTGAACCTATTCAGGCATCATCTCCTATTAGCAGATGTACTATTTTCAGATATTTGAAACACACCAGTACAACCTGCTTCTGTCAGTATTTTCCGGAATACTGGTGACACAAATTCACAAAGTAACACATAAATCTCCAAATGGCTATTGCTATGGAATAAATTGAATCAAAATCTACAGAGCTGTGGAGGAAGATGAGAGGTCTACAAGTCAGAAAGACACAAAAATATCTGGTGTATATATTGTAGGTCTTGAATGTGATAAGGACACAGCTCTCACAGCACTTGCAAGAGAAGTAACGAATTTTATCTATTCTTAGCAGTTTCAAAAATTTCAAGAAACAGAGGAGGGGAATACAACACTCTCCAAAGTCTCTTCAGTTTGGAACAAGGTTTTGTTTGCAAAACCCTACTAAAGAGAGTCAGTTTTTCCATGTTGTTTGCAATTTTCTGTCACTAAACCAAAAACCTCTTTTTGCCACTTGAGAACAAAGGACAACTTTATACATACATACCTATATACATACACACATACATATATATATGTATATGTAGATATTTTTAGGCAAATCTGTTCAGTGTCCACTTAATATAAATATTCTTTTTCTTCAGAAAGAGACTAAATAGGATAAAGGGAAGGTTATCTGGGAACTTCCACCCTTTCTTCCAACTGGAAAATATCATTTACTGCTGCTTCTAGAAAGCTAACCCAGAAGTAAGATCCAGCAGGGATTCCCCTGCTGGAAGCAGCAGGAAAGCAGAAGTGCCAATGATACCTCCTCAAGACCCAGAAATGGATATGCATGTATTCCTGAGCCAGCTGTCCTTGGTCCAGGCTCACACTCAAGAAAAGATGACAGTCTCTTTTTATGAATATCGTTTTAAGAGAGCATTGAATTGAAATGGTTTCATCCCATACAATTCCAGGCCCCTCAGCTCTAGCCCTGTCAAGTCCCATATTAATGCAGTCCCATGAAAAATCAATATCTATGCAAGACTAGAAAACTTGGCAGAATCAGGGCCAGAGTACTTGGCGTTTTGCAGGACTAACCCCAGTGATATAAAAGTAACATTGAGTACTTTGCAACAAAGAAACCCAAATATCCTAAGTTTGCAAATTTTTTTATGAAGTGGCATGGGTCAATGCTAAATGGCTGCCTCACTCTCTCAACCCCTCCTGTCATACCCCATGCCTTAAGAACTGCTTTTTAAACACTCTGGGCTGTAACTTAAAGGTGTTAATACCACCTTTTTAAAACACATCACGCCCTCTTCCTCATTCCTAGATGGTTCAATATCTGATCACATGGATTTGCTAAGACTTGGGGAATGAAGACTAGAAAATCTTGAAATCCAAACAAATAATCTTCTAGAAATGGCTTTAAGTTCCACACAGAGAGTAATGCCATTAATTTGTTGTTATTAATTAAAGAAATGATGAATTGATCTTTCACAACAGAACGAGCAATGTTAGCTTATCCATGAAGTAGCCAAAAACACAACTACAACCTTTTTCTTCATCACTGACAATTTCATATTTATTCATTAAGATTCTCCATTTAGACATAACAGCAGTAATAAAATAACTGTACACTACTTCTGTTACAAATATAGATACTATTTAAAGTGACTTTACACACTCTAATGTAAGCATTTTTCACTCTACACCAGGATTAAGTACAGAAGAACCAGTTCATCACCAGCAGCCTGTAGTAATGGTATCATCTGTTTTCTTTCCTCTTAGCCTATCACACTGTAGCTTCTAGAACAGTTAATGAGACAGAGGTTTTTTAGTTAATACACTTAGATGTAGTTATCACTCTACTATTTCACAGACAGACCTAATACTGTTTTTATCTGCGACTAAAACAAATGCTCTCCTGTCTCTTCCGTATTCATCTAATACTGGCCCAAGCCATTTCCTGCATGTTGAGTTCAGCAATTTATCTTAAGTGATAGCTACTGCATTGGCCTTCTTGCTACAGTGTTTTTGCTAATCAACACAAAGGGTCTTGATGTTACCGAGACATACACAGCATGCTAATTAGCCTTTCTCCCTCAAGAGTTTTAACAAAATGTTTCTGTAGGAAGTGTGCATTATCCGTAGGAAGTGGCCGAAGTGTGCATTATCTGCCAGGTTCCTAAAAGATGGAGAGCTCCTTACCCAAAACTGGAGGGTTCAGTGAGTAAGATTTGGGAAAAATGTTTTAAGAAGGAGATATGGAAGCCTTGGGAAGCTGAGGATGTTGATACAGGTATTGACCACAGTACTGAAGAAAAATCCCATTACTGCATTTTACCAGTTTATATATCTATGCCTGATAAACTGATAATCCCCAAATAAGGTCTGCGGCCCCTGACCTTCCTGTTTAGCCTGATGGTGATGCAGGAAGACCTTCCTCTTGCTCACCATCCCTCCGCTGTGAGAGTCTCCAGCTCTCTGCTCATCTCCCTCCTCATCCAGGGATGGCTCTAGCTTTGCTGCTACTTACATCTCTTAACACTAACTTCCTCCACGTTAGTTCACTGAATACCTGCAAGGCTCTCAGAGTGCCAAGTAAATCCATCGTGAGTGGTTTGTTCATGGCTCTGCTTCAAGCAGCTCCTAGAAACTTCAGTGCTGAGACTGAATTTATCTTGCATGTTGGAAAAGGACAGCCTTCACCTACACACATTTCACATTGGGAAGGTTACTTGCAGACTCACATAGGCTAGAAAATACCACTATGAAAAAAGAAAAATCTAAATCCATCTAATACTGCAGTTGGTGGGCACTCTCGTTCACCAGGGAAAGATTCTGTTGGCAAACAGATTTTTCCATCCTGAACGCAATTCCCTTTCCTCTCCCTTCTCCCAGTTTAACCTCCCTTCTTCAAAAAAAAAAAAAAAGAAGTGAAACTAAAATGTAGTTTCCTCTTTTTGGATATACTATGACTTACAAAACTTAAAACAATACAAAAGAAAACAAAATCATGAGAAAACCCAAGTCTTCCTCCCACCTCCTTCCACTTGAGTATTGTGAAATAATGCAGATCATCTAAATGACTGAATCATCTGCTTCCACATTGCCTGCTTTCCCTCTCCTCCAAAACTTATATATTTTGTCAATACTTTCTTTCTCCAATAAACTTTCTTTTTTCCTTGCCCTTGCCATTGCCTTGTTGACCTGATGACTTTATTTCATCCAACATTTTCACTATACATTTCAAATATTCAAAGCCTCCAAGAAAAACATTCCAGGCTGTATGGTTATTAGATCAAAAAAAACATACTATTTTTTGTTTGCTTGTTTGCTGGGTCACAAGTCATCACCATAATACTTTTAGAAAAGAAATCCACGTCTTTACCATATATGTGACATAATCCCATCCCAGTGTTTTGACAGTAAGACAAATACTTCTACCATAGACAAAAATATGATTAAATGTTGTTTTTCTTCAGTGAAGTAACACGGTCCTGTGAAGCTGGAAGAACAAAAAGGCTATATAAACATTTCCATTCTCTTTGCTATGTGGAATGTAAATAGTAAGATCTTGTTGACCCTACTCCTCTGGGCAGCTGATTCACGACAAAACAGTCAGAGTGACTGTTCCTTTTGTCCTTTTTAAAATAGCAACTGCTTCCTCATGGGTCACCCCTTCTAAACTCTGCCCATTCACAGCAATTATTTGATCTCCCCTCTTCAGGCGTCCGTCTTCTGCTGCTGCACCCTGCAATGATACAACACATAAATGAAGATTCATGCATCTTATCGTCATAATAAGATAGATTCAGTGCCCTTAAACCTTGCTGTTTTCTGTGGTCCTGTGTTATTTACCACGGTCAACAGCAGTACAGTTTATGCCCTGCCTTCTCTAAATTGAATCTCATCTACCTACAGGACCTTCACACTCCTCAACACTCCTGTTCTAACTATTATAAAACTTTTAAGATCAGGAGTGATAAAAGTAAGATTTTTCAAGCCATGACAAAGTTTTCAGCATGGGGTATTAGAAATTTGGTAATTAAACCCAGCCCTATGCTTTGGCTTACATGAAAATCTGGAGCATTTGATTCTGTTTTTGCCGGCTCAGGACTGTCTCCTAGGCAGTCCAAGCTGTTGAATCCAAGGCAAGACCTGAACTTCCCCAAAAGTCAGGACCAAGTTTTCTCACCTTGTATTCATCTATATTTCAGACCCTCAGTCAAAATAAATAAAATCGCTCCATCTACTTCTCAAAGACCATATAAACCCAGGACAAGGCGGATGCTTAATTTTCAAAGCATGTGCATAGATCCACTTTCTGACAGTTGAAACAGACCCTGTCATACACAATGTAGAAGTTATGAGTCTTTCTACAACTACAGCCTTTCACCTACAGGTGAAAACACATTTTGAGCAGTACGTGCATTAGCAAAGGAAAGCAATTAGAAACTGTTAACAACGCTCTGGCTTCAGACTCAGGCCAAGCTTTGGCCATGCTGCTGAGGATTAACTAAAAAATGTCTTGATTGAACAAATTTATACTCAATCATTTACCTTCGCAAACACTGTCTTCACATAAATGGGCAAATCTCCGTGGGGACTGCCATATCCCCCCACAATACTAAAGCCCAGGCCATCTGGTCCTCGATCCAGTGTAATAGTCTTGTACTGAGGAGGTCTGAAAAAAAGAATCAACAGTATTTCTACATTCTCTTATTTTAAGTTTTAGTATGTAAAACATTCAACACAAAATAGCTTTCCTTTCAAGCTAAGCAACGCATTTTGCTTTCCTCTATAACTATTTATGTCTTAATCACATTGTTCTGGGCATTTTAATTTTAAAACAATAATTCTGTATAATATCCTCATTTATCTAGCTATTTCACACACTCATTTCATGCCTTTTCCACACAGCTCAAAGCACAGTTAGTGCTAGCATGTTCCTTTAGCAGTGCTTACTGCAGTTTTAATACCAGTATCCCAAACCGCAATGGACAAAAGGCATAACTCATAATAAACAATTACTTTAAAAATCCTGTAAAACTTGTTAAAAAAAAGACATAAAATTGCCAAGATAGTTGTTTTGCAGGCTTTAAGTGCTCCTCTCCTTCTCTGAAATATAACTGTATATATAGGCATAATATATTTCCATTATCTATAAGAACTTCTTAAAATTCTGTTTTCAAAGGTATGTTTGTGTGACTGAAGAACCCCATTCTCTCTTTCCCTGTTCCTAGAAGAAAAATGCTGCAGATGTATCACAGAGTTTGAGGCAAAATTTGCTCAGCAACAGCTAGAGCTCTACCTTGCAGTATTATGGAATATGTTAGTTTGAAGCTACAGGTTTCTGATGGTCTGATGCTAGGAAGCACAGCATGTCAGCACATGTAACACTCTGGACAGGACTTTAATATTGAAGTCTGAGACCAACTGAGATTGGGTGAATCACCTAATCTCAGTTATGAACAGCACAAGGAGAGGCTGTATTTACAGTGAAGAAATCAAATCACATCATTGTAACTGCAGAAGGGGAAAAAAAGGCAGCAGTGTGAATTTTATCAGGAAAAATAATGCAAAAGTGGGTATGTGACCTGTAGGTATCATATATACCAAGCGTGTTAGCCATGGTTATGTTAAACAATTCATTCGTTTCTTTTTAGAAGCTGAAAGCATTTTAGAAGGTGTCCCACTTAAAATAAGAGGCAACAGGAGTTGTATATTATATAATGACTCACCCTAAATCATCCTGAAAAATGCTGGTCGAGGTTAGCCCTGTAAATGACAGATTAGGTGCAGGTGGATCCTGCTGCTGACCAGTTATGACACTCACATCTCCTCCAGCTACAACCTAAGAACAGAGTTTGTATGCCAGTAAAAAGGTAATGCTGATTCTTAAACAACTCCTTGCGTCAGGTAACAAAATGGCTTTCAGAAAATTACAGTTATCATAGTTTGCCACATTTCTTACATAGAAAAGGCAATTTGCTATATTCCAAGGAAAAGAACTATGCATTGGGATCCCACTGCCTCCCCCACTTCCCTTGCAATGCAGCCTTTTCACAAAGAGTATTCCAAACATCACTGAATTTCTTTTACCTGCAGTTCGACAGTGCCAGAGGCACTCTTCAGGAGACTAACAGCTTGGGAATGAGTCATGCCCTCCGTAGATGTTCCACAGATGCTAACAATCCTGTCCCCAACCTGCAAAAGTGCAGAAGAAAAGGTAGGTTGTCTAGTCTAGTTATCAGTAAAAAGTTCAGTTACATAGACTTAACTGTCACTTTTTCTTTTCAACAAACCAGATCTGAATATCTGGATTTAACTAGTTTTTGAGGTTTGTTTTCAGCAATGCAGTATATAAAATATCCTATCCGTATACAGTACATTTTCTCTGTAAGGCACAAAGTGAGCCACAATATGAGCTGATACAGAGGTAGGAAACTTTATGTCGCAAGTCCAGTGTGACATCCCCTCCAGTGCAAGTTATTCTTTGCCGTGTAAGAAATGAATGATTCCTTAAAGAACTAACCCTAATATTTGAGGAACACAGGCTGATGAAGTAGATTCACATCAGAGATTATGTGTTCAAACTCATCTTGAAATAATCCTTTCATCTTCCAAAACATATGACTCAAATTCAAGAGTGGAAAGGTACATCAAATACTGGGATAGGCTAAATATAGTATGCATGTATCTGCAATATTAAAGACAGCAGCAATTCACCTTCCATTTTTTAATTCTGTCCCAAAACAGTCATATATGGAAAACACGGCATATAAAACAGATTGAATAAGTGTGGTTGCAGAAGTGACCACCACACTGAGCATCAGAGCTGATTTACAGAACCTTGCTCTGGACCAAGCTCCCCACACTCTCTGCTCGCTCTGTGATACCAGACTGGTTTAGTACTTCTTTCTCACGCTAATACCTTTTACAAATTACCCTTTAGTAGGTCACAAGTTGAGTTACTGTACTTCAATCTAAACAGCAACGATTGTTGTTAAATCCAGAAGCATTCACAGCTATACCATATTCTGGTAATCTTGTGCCTTTCCAATGCAATCTTAACCAAGTCTGTAACAATTAACTTACTCTGAGTTTCTGAGTCTGAGCTGCAACTCCGTTTGGATGCATCATGGCGATAAAAATAGGGACATCTCCAAGAGGACTTCCTACCCCTCCAGCAATGCTTACTCCTAATGAATCTGCAGGGCCCTGTTGAAGTCATGAAAAATAATTAGATCTTTCTGGAAAGAAAATTATATGAGCAGAATTTGTAGGTTCATCTCAAAAAAAAAAAAAAATCAAACTCCCTATCTTATGAAAATCAGAATGATATTTTCTCAAGCAACATTTTAAATTATGGATTTTGCCTCCAATTGGGAAAGACAAAAGCACAATATATGTATTTTTTTTTCCCATCAGCTGCAGGTGAAAATTTGCTAGCACACTTGGCTAGCATTATTGCATGTCTTACAATATTGGATACTTACAGAAGTCAGACTCATATCTGTATAGAGGATAAGGGCAACAACAACTGGACAGATGGGATTACATGATCTCTAATAACAATCTCCTGCTACGAACCACCCAAAAATTAGAACTAATCTTTATGCTCCCCCTAGTGTCTCACTGTTGAAGGACAAAAAACAGCCATTATCTCACTACTGTACATTACCTCACTAAGCTATGAACCAAAGCCACCATCACAAAGAGGCATTTGTAAATTCTACTTTGAGAAGAGACTATGTAAATACAAGCTACATAATCTGAGAAATTGGCTGACATATAAAGTCAAACAAATTAATATATTTTGGACGGTCAGAAACAGTCACTGACTTAGATCTTCTAATCCTGAAAATGAGTAATTTGAATTTTACTGTTTAAAATCTGCTGAGAATAAAAACCCTCCCCTCCCCTAATACAACATTTTTTTGTATCAACAGTGCAGAGAAAGTCCAGCTCTTGCATAAGTACCTAAAAGGTACGCAGTCAGAAAAATATAAAATTGAAACAATGGGCTTACAACTTTAAGAGTTCCCAGGCTTTACTAAAACTGACTAAGGTTTCAAATGAATCTTACAACAGTAAAACAAATGACCTATACCTCTTTCCCTTCACTTTCAAAACCAGTCACATGTATTTTACACAAGAACATAGACATTGGGAATCACACATTTTTGACTTGGAAAAATTCGAAAAAGGCCAGATTTCTACTTTTATGCAAACATAGCTATTGACCTTCATACTGAGTATGTTCACGATACGTATAATTTTATATTTTGGCTTACCTTTTTTATTTCAACTGTTCTTAATCCCTGTATTTCAGAAGTTGCTGTAGAATAAATTCCAAAAAGATAAGTTAAACTAGTATTTTAAAGATGCTTTTCTGCTAAAATCATCCAAACCACTATCATGAGTCTAACTTTTTGCTAGCTTATTACAGACATGTGGGTATGTTTTAAACAGATTTTGTAAGAAGCTGTCATTGCAATAACAGAATTGAAATACTTTTAGGAAGGATAGCAAAGGTCATTCATTCATCCTCTCAGCTTAAATAACTTCCAGAAAAAGACTGCCAAAAATGCTCAAATAAAATAGAAAAACAATTTTGAGCATACTTAGGCTGGTAGTAACTTTGTTTTAAATCTGAGCACAAGAAAACTATCCCACATCTATTACGATGTCGTTATTTAGTTTAATAACTATATTGTATCAACTGACCACTGATTTTCATGCATGACATAGATTAACTATAAAATTCCGGTTCAGTTTACATTCTCATCATCTAAATGCCTAGTATGAGAACCCGCTAGTTTCTTCTGAAAAGGCTTATTATTTAGCGGTAAATAATACATACTGTACAATAACTATCCCCCTAACATTTTAATTACTTTCAGGCCCACCGTACACAATGACAATGTTTGAGACCAAGCAAAGGCTCTCAGCTACCAATTCACAGTTACTAAATAGCGGGGAAAAAAAAAAAAAAAAAAAAAAGAGCCTTACTGGTGTTCTTCCTCAGTCCACTTTCAAAGACCTCGGGTGCACTGGAAGCAGAAACCGGGAAACTGAACGATGAGAGACTGCCACTTCCTTCACTGACCTGAATACAGTGTTACACTAGGATTAGACAGCAGGCTCAGACTCCCAGTTTGCTAGAAAGTTAAAGCGTAATCTCCCATATTCAGTTACTTTACTACTACTTAAAAGATGATACACTAAATCTCCACATATTTTCAGGGCATTTGATATAGCTCTTAATTTAAAACATGTCATTAGAGCAACAGAGGTTAGATGGCTAAATCCCTGCACATGACGTTAAGTTCTGCTGCTGATGGTCAGGTTGTGACCTTAATTTTACACTCTCTATCCCTTCATAAGGATTTTCTGGCACAAACATTAGCTACAATTATCAAGGTAGATGACAGACAAAAAAAAAAGTTTATATGTTCTCATGTGCACTCCTGCATTCACTCAAGCACTCCATCAGCTGGAACTACTAGACCTCCATTCAGCTACATGTGCACAGATCCCAGAAAGGCTTTTGCTGCACTCATGCATTGATGCAAAGAAACGAAAAGTGGCTCATGCTGTGTCAAATTCACTGATGGTGGCATGGACTCTTCAAAACATTCATTGATGTGAGCTTCTTCTAACTCAACAAAGTAGATTAAGACTCCACACAGCCTACCTGCTTTCATCTTGCTGGGCACTACCCTGTTTGAAAGGAAGCCAGTGCTTCATCCCGTACTCAACCTTAACATGTTTAACTTAAAACTTCAGAAGGAAAAGGTTAATTAAGATTATCTTCACTGCTCTGTGATCTGCAAAACTAGAACTGTTCTAAGGCGAGCAGTGAGTTCTTCAGAAATACAGCTCCTATTTGAAACCTTCAAGCTTGCTTTATCTGAGATCCACAATGTGAGCTGCTATGGCATCAAGGACATGGTCGCATGCAGAAATTGATGGAAGTTTGTAATAAAAATTGTCTAACGACAATCCAACTGTCTAATGACAATTAAGACCAACTTACTCCAAGCTTACTGCAGAAGTCTGACAAATGCGTGTGAGTTTGCTGCTTTTTGTGACCAAGTCTATGGTAAGAATATGAAAGGAGGGGAGAAGTTCACTGCATTTCCAGAAACAATTTTCCCTTGCAGCAGAGGCACTTCTAAAGTAACAAAGATGCCTAAAGCCCACTCCAAGTTCTGTTGATATCCATGAGAACCAGAGCTCTCTCTGCTTCCCAGGACGCAGTTTTAAAAGCAGATTTAGGCAACGCAGCAAAGTCACTTCTGGAAAAAATTTTTGGCTGGATCATGTCTTTAACAGATACAATATGTGAAATGAACATATAAAATGGTTACCAGAAAGCTGTGAAGTACATAAAAGCTCCTACATTTATTCACCTTGGATCTGGTATGTGGAAAATCACTGTCATCATAAAATCAGTTCTTTCTATTTTTCTTTCATTATTTAACCACATCAGATTTTTTCCAAACTAAACAGTTTTACAGTTACAAACCTGGCTGCTCTGGGATGTTCTCCTCTCAGAATGGAATGGACCAGCTTTTATTCTTCCGACCTCTAGTCTTACTGTACCTAATGAACACTAAAGAACCAATAATTTATAATGTGTCTCTTCTAACTACAAGAATCCCATTAAAACATATTTCAATACTTAAGTCACTTATTAAATGATGGAAGAAGAAAAATAAAGGGAAAAAATACAGGTCTAATATCTCTGCAGTAAGCCCTGAATTCCCGGCAGGATCAGAGCCCTGCCATCTAGGTACGGCAAAAGAGTCAATAAAGAGGAAGAAATATTTTGCATTAAGCAATATTACCGTGCAGTCATGAAAATTATGTACGAGCCTAATTCTGTTTTACTTTTTAAATAAATTGGAGAAGTATTGATATCTAAAGCATATTTCAAGATCCCATTTTTTTGAAGAGCAACAGAAGTGGGGCATTTTCAAGACTAAAACCAGTACAAAATCTCAAATTATCAATCATTACTTCTGTTTATGCAGCAGAAACACGTTATTTGAACTGGTAGTCTGCCATCTTATTCCTGCTGTTGAAACTACCAGATTCTGAGCAGGAGGTTTTCTAAAAATCCATTTGTGACTTAATTGTCCCTACATCTGACTCTCAAGAGGAAGTTAGACAAGGTGGCACACTGGGAGATCCTTCCACTAGTCTTCGGAAGTTTTAATTATAGGTATAATTGTAAGCATCTACATGGATGCATGATGCATGGATGCATATCTCGGAAGAAAATTCACCAGGGAATCATGGTATTTAGAAACCAAGAAATCAGGTTGATTTTGGAAGCAGACAGAAAGCAGACAGAATTATCACAACATATAAAACAACATATAAACATCTGGACTTCTGAAATAATTCAAGTAGTTAGAAGTGCCAAAACAACAATATCTATCTGCAGGGTATTCAAATGCAGAAATTTCAATATTTTATTAGAATTTAGCTTTTCTTTCTTCCTTCCACCGGGAAGTTATTAATATTTTATTAGAATTTAGCTTTTCTTTCTTCCTTCCACCGGGAAGTTATTAATATTTTATTAGAATTTAGCTTTTCTTGGCAAGTTATCCCTTATCCATGCAGCCAAATAAATTAATATTACAATCTGTAATTATATATCATGCTTTAGCTGTATTATACCAAGGACTTCATGTTTTTGTCAGAGAATTCACCGTAAGAAACAGACCAGTGTATCAAAATTGACAATAGGATATAACCATTCAAATATAGTTTCCATACCATATAACTAGCATAAATAGTTAATGTTTTCTTAGGGGTGACACAAATCAGAGATTTATTACATATTATTCTTTATAAGTAATGCTGACTTCTTCTATATTCTGTGATTGACATGATCAAGGGTCTCACAAAAGCAGTCTTTCCTACTACTATGCACTGCTTTATATCAGACCATACGGACTTTTGTCCAAAATGTAAAGTTCACGAAGCAGTGTATGTACCTACAATTACCACATCCTCACATAAAATGCAAACCCACAAATGAGATTTAAAATTTATTATGTGTGAAACTGGGAGGTAATACTTTCCAACCTAACTTGTGAATAAATCAGTTCACATTCAGTATTATTAGGACTTCCTTTCTCTTCCCCAAATCTCACATTTGATAAATCATCAAGTCAAATGAGGGAAAAGAATCACTAAGCTTTTCACATTGTAGTGATGTTTAAAAATAAAAATAAATAAAAAAAAATCAAGAACAGGAAGTTTTAAGCCTGAAATCACATTCAGGTGGACTGATTATAAGTAAAATATATTTGGATGTTCAAAAGATTCTGGATAATTTTCCAACAATATTCATTTCAGATTTCTAACACAATATATTTCAAGCAATTCAAGCCAAAACTCTCCTAAATCTTGTGAATGAAAACAGAATAGATTCCTGAATTAAAAATGGTGACTGCCTACAAGTGAGAGATACTTCACTCCATTTATACTGCATTATGAACTAAACAGAACTTTTAACAACAGTATTTTTAAGTATTAAAGGCCTATATTAAAGGTTGTTTGTATTTTTTTCTCTCAAGTAGGACAATTAATTACAAGCACCGAGCAAGATGAATTATTTAATCCTTTAAAAGATGAATGATAAATGGTAGCTAAAAGCATTTATTTAGATACTCCAAAACCCTCACAAAATGATAACAATGAGAGAAGTTTTCCAAATAAAACAGAACTTAATTTAATTAAGGAAAGATCTAAAAGCACATCATACGAAGAAGCATGTCCTTAGATGTGTAATTAAAGTATCAGATAAAAATGGAAAAGTACTATTGCCCCAGAAGAGTGTATTAATGAATTCACTACCCGAATACACATCCATTTCTGGCCTTCTCATTGATGGATATATGCTAAAAAAATAGGAAAAGTGTTCCAAAAAAAGCCAAAATCCTACAGGAACTGTTTAAGACCTGGAAAAATCTACCTTTTAATGCGAGTTCAAAGAAACATGGTCGCTATGCATCCAAGCATCAGCTATGAGGAGTGTCTGTTAATATTCTTCCAGCAGTACAATTTTCCATTGGAAAATGCTAACTTGATGGAATCCTGACATACAGCAAGAATGTCTCAAAGCCCTGGATGGAAAACAGACAAGCTGGCTGACCAGCTGGACTTCCTGCCAGACCACAGGAAATTCTGTATTTGTGACTTCATTCAGTTTTGCAAATAAGGTGAGGAGATCAGAAACTCAAAATTCCCTGTGAACAAAAATTTGGTTCCTGAACAGCTGCAGATCTGAGGTTACTTCAGTTATCTTTGTGGAAAAGTGAATTCTGACACTAAATTACTAGTTCACTGGAAAAGGCATTACTGAATTTAATGGATGCAAGCCTGGGTGGGACAAGAAATCGGAAGAGTTCTTCATTGTTTAAGTCAATCCTAATTTTTTTTTTTTAAAGATATGAAACATCCAGTTAAAAGTTTGTTAGAGAACTACAGAGCTAGATTTTAGAGTGATCTAGGTAAAAGTCTTCTATAGCCCTATAATGCAATCACTGTTTCCAGTTTCATCAGGAAATAATTAAAATTTGAATGCTTTAACTTTCAGTTTGGAAGCAATAACCTTAAATTTAGAAACAAAGCTCATTCCTAGTGTCATCTCAACAACCACAGGAACAGAAAAAAATAAACTTAAGCTTTTAGAAACTCTGGATCCCAACTTCATACTTTCATCTACTTTCAGTTTCATTGATACCTTCAGCAAAGCTGCAACAGCCTCCTGGTTAGCATTTCGAACATCTTCTCCATTCACTGTCAATATCTGATCTCCTTGCATCAATCTCCCATCAGCATCTGCTATCCCTCCTTTGACAATGTCTGACACAAACACCCCTGTATCATTTCTGCAAAAAAAAAAAAAAAAAAAGACATTCTGCATTACTGCAGTGCTGAAAGACCATTGTCGTTCTTTGACTTCTTCAGGCTCCTGCTTACAACTGAGAACACGATGTCCCCTCATTTTTGCTGAGCACTGTTTGGATAATTCCTGCAGAAAAGGCCAACTATCTTGAGTGAATAATGATGCTGAGATTGCCTCAAAGCCCATGGATATTAGCTCTGCACCACAATGGACAGTACCAGCATGCCCACCAAGTCCCAGACACTCACCCTACATGCACATTCATACCTCTTCCCAACTATACTGAGTCCAAGGCCTTTACCAGGCTTCTTTTGCAGCTCTATATTGAGTACATCATACATATCTTCCTCCTTGTACTGGGCCTCATCTCTGTATACAGTTAGACGAACTTTTTGTGGTGTCTGTCTGAGGACATTTATCGCCTCATCATGTGTGGCATTCCTGAGATCAATCCCATTCACCTATAAGGTAAGCATACATTGATAAACTATGCAAGGCTCTCCAACACGCAAACGGAAGACGTGTAATTAGTTATTGAAAATACATAGTGGCCAAAAGAAGACATCGCACCTCTAATATCTGATCCCCAGCCCATAATCTCCCATCTTTAGATGCTGCTCCTTCTTCATACACTTCATGGATAATGATTGCTCCCTGTGGATGAATAACAAAAACACAGTGTGATACAAGAACATCTACTTTGTCCACTGCAAGTATAGCATGCCCCTGCTTTATTGTAAATCCAACTAAAATTAACCAAAATTGGCAAACCAAACAGTTAAGTGACTGATAACAAAATATCAAAATATTTAAGGTCCCTTCTAACTTTTGATTTTTTCTTTTGGTTTGTTTGTTTGACATTTTCCTGTTTTTCTTTGGTATCCTTCTATAAATGTCATAGGACCAAACAAAGACAAAATCTTTTCCATAAGATATTTTAATGACATTAGGCCATTTCACTTGAGGAACATAGATTTTTTTTCCAACCAACCAGCAAAGTGTCTGCTCCTCCAACAATGCTCAGACCAAGACCAGTTCGTCCTTTGGAGATATCAATGGTTGTTTCACATCCAGGGATAATGGGACACGTAGCTGGGTCAGAAGCTAATGTGGCTGGAGTTGAAGATCTGCTTGTGTCTAAAACAAGAATTAAACACGCTTGTTACAGTATTAGGGCTTAACATCAGAAAAGTGGCTTTAAAATAGAATCCAGTGACAACTCAACAGCAATATTTGACTTACAGAGTACTTTCTTACTCCAGAACACCCACATAATGATGCAGCTATACACTCCCTTTCCGAGGCATATTTATACAATAACTTATGTGTGATCATAAATATGGTTAGTGTATCTGCTACAGCACAAATGGATATTTAGCTTGCTTTTTGGGGCAGTTCCATATATTTAAAAGACAAAAAAAAATCTAAGCAGGTTTGAAATTATGTGATAATTAAAACAACAGATTAGCAATCAAAACACCTAGAATTCTAAGATCATGTCTACCACTATCTAGCAACACCTAGATGAGGTTCTTCCAAAAGGTAAAATCAAACAACTAAACCCATTTCAGGCATTTAAAAGAAGGGTACCAATTAAAAGAAATTCCAATGAAACTGAGAAATTGGCCATTCTACAATATATATAGAAATGTGCATTCTATTGTATAAATACACATTTATACTATACTAAAGAAATACTTAAGATGCAGTGCGAACAATAGATCCTGCCGGAACAGTAAGCCTCAAAACTAGCTAAAGCCTCTGATGGAAACCAGGAGGGTGATGAGAGCAATCCAAGGGTAAATCTGTGGGGATTACTGATAGTTCTGCAGCTCCAGTAAGCAAAGTCCCTTTGCGTAAGATGAGAAACTGCTTATGCTTTGGGGAATCAAGTCTAAAGTAAGGCAATTCTGTCCAAAAGATGTATAACATAAATGAAACACAGCCATCATCAACCGAAGAGTTGGAAGGGAGCCTTTGGATACAAAGTGGCCCTTACCTAGTTAGCTGGATCAGTAATATCATACTTGGCCCAAACTAGCTAGGTTTTGGTGTTAGCAGCACGAAATTTAGGTACAGTAACAGAAATGGGACCAATGAGAAAAAAGAAATTAGTGAGACTTGATGAGAAAAGGTGAGGTAAGAAGCGACAGCTTTCAAGGGAAGCAAGAAATTGTGGTGAAACACATGTAAATTACTACTAACTGCGATGTGCTCATTACTCATTTAAGAATAGCTTCTTAGTGGTGTGTTGCTTTACCAATAACCATGATAACCATTTCAAGTCTTTAGAGGGAGAGCTGGAGTTGGTCAGTAATACATTACAAGACAGCCCCACTCATTCTCTTGCTCTAGGAAGAACGACATGACTTTTTTCACCACTCTAAAGGAAATTACTCCCAACTTATCCTAGGCAGTGATGGTATGGGCACGGATTGCATTGATTTTGGGATACAGGAGGAAATTCCTTCATCCTCCCACCTCTGCTAGCCAGTGTGAGCACTAGAGGTTAAACTTTTGCGTAGAGTTTCATTACTTATTTGGATTAATCTATATTGCAGAAGAAGAGTAGGAAGGAAAGAAATAATTATTAAGATGCGTTTTCATTTTTGTCTTACAACCCTCAGGTGAGGCTGGGCACACACTGAGGGAGCTTACTTCTGATGGCCTCTGGTTCTGGTGAGCCCGAGGCAGGGGCAGCTGCTGGCTGCTGGATACTCCTCCTCTCTGCTGGGGCAGAGCTGGCAGGGACCGGGGCTGCAGTGAGGCTTTCCAGCTCTGCTGAGTTGATCGTCAGCTTCACTGTGGTCTTGGATGTCTTCAGGAGACTGATAAACTGAATGATACAGAGAACAGATGGTACAGAGCGTAACTGCACTGCTCAGCTGTAAAACAAAGATCAGGCAGAACAACTTTTCTGGAAAGTGGAGCTAGGATTACAGTCCTGCAATTGTTCTGGGCAACGAACAAGGATGATAAATAGTAATAGAGTTAATAGCTGAGGGACGGATTTGGTTAATGTTAATCCAGTAGCTTCCATCAAACTGCCACATTGCACCAGATGAGAGTACAAAAGACAGCTTCTCTACACAAAATATTTTCTGTTTTCTCAGTAATTAGTAGAGAAATCTCATGATGGGGTGGAGCCCAATTCTGATCCCACTGTAATCAATGCCAAAACATCTATCAACTTAAAAGACATGATTTTATGGCATCCAAGCACCTTAATTAAACACAAAGGTGGAATAAAAACTTGAAAATGTTATCTGAACTACAGGAGCGAGAAAGGATGCTGGGATGTAACACAGAATTGAAAGAAACTCACAAAACTGAAACAAACTCAATATTTGTCTTTGGGGAAAAAGAAATTTAAAAATTGCATTGCCATTACACAGAAAGAAACTAATTATGTTCGGCCTTGAATATATCAGCATAATTAGAAAACAAGATTTTTTTCTTTTTACCATAAATGTGGATTTTCAGTTAATCATTCTGTCACTTCTTCTAAACTCTTACGATTTGCCTGCAACCAACCTCACTACCCCTTTGACATTTACTGCAGAGAGAGCAGCTGTCTTAGGGATGAAGACGAATACTCTCCTAACCAGCTTTGAAAAAATGCAAAAAGATCTTCTGACATCAAAGATTTATCTCTTTTGCTAGCAAGGGAGATGTCATAAAAAAGGGTCATGATTCAGCAATAGTTCCTGGCCTTTATGCCACAATTAAGTGTCTCTTGATATGTCAGATCTGAACCACAGACACCCATACAAACAACCAAAAAAAAATACTACAGCACAGAGCAAGGCTACTCATACAGTGAATAGGAAAATAGCAGCTGAGTTTTTGATTCTGGCTCTATCTTATTACCCAAGTTTTTTTCTCATATAGACAAGCCCATGGGTCTTCAGTTCTTTATCTGTCTTTGAAAATGCAGTCAGAGCACTGGTATGGAAACCTTAGCTGTGCCACAGACACAAGCATTTCGAGCATTTAGGGTTAGTTTCTGCGGAATTCCTGATACTCCAGAATCACCTTTTCTACTGGATAGCCTACAACAATTTCATCATCCACTGCCAGGATTTGATCCCCAACTTTGATTCTTCCATCCTAGAAACAAAGCAGAAAACAAAATATGAGCTTTGCGTGCAATTCCAAAACTTATTTTTCCTTCCTTAAATGGTCTTTAAAATGTTCTCACACCTTTGCTGCTGCACCATGATCTGTCAAGCTCTTAATAACTATTCCATTAACTGTGTCTTCTTCACTAATGGCAATTCCCAATCCTCCTTGATCCTGAAGGAAAAAAAAAAGAAAAATGCAGATAATCAGATCTTGCATTTATTTATATGTGAAAACACATTCTCTAAAGACCAGAGAAGTTGGATGACATAACGGAAGTATGGATTTTACAGGGGTAAGTTGCAAACCTCTCTATCTTTATTATTGTGAGATATTTTCTTTTCAAAATAGCACAATTTTCCAACCTTCAATAGCATATTGTCTGTCTATAAATATCTGAATCTGTCTATAAAAATCTGAAATACTTCTAAATTCAAACCCATTTAATTACTTAGAATCCTACATTAACTGTGATTCAGTTGGTAATTTATAAATACAAGGAAGGTACACAGAATATTTGGAAACGGTGTACTGAAGTAAACAGAATTTCATGGCATTGCTTAAATATGTTACTTGAAACCACAAAAGAAGTGGAAAATATAGAGGATGGGAAAATGCATGGTTTTTCTGTAAAATTAGGAAATGGTTGTGTCAGAATGAAATTTCTCTAGAGTTTTCACCTAGTAATAAATCAGATCTGTAACATCTAGTCCAGGTTAACAAGGAAAGGGTATATGCCTGCCAAGGCTGTAAACTAATGAACAGTCCTAAAGCCCAAGCACTTCATCCGCCGGATACAACTGTCTCCTCCATGCCAATAAGCAGCAGAAGCAATTTCCCTAGCCTCCTTTGGCAGGTTCGTGATTACAGAACACCTGGCCATTTTCTCCAAAATGCATGATTTCTGTTTCTATGTACATTTTAGTTTTGGGTATTCCATTCTCATATTCTGCTAATTAATATACCTGAAACAACTCAGGTAATTATTTTACCCAAGGCAGCATCAAGTAGGTGCTAAACCAAAAACATGGGCGTATGTCACAGCATGAAACCAATCCTAGTTATATATAGTCCACCCTGCTCATGAAACACCATCCAGTTTTCTCTTGCAGTCAGAATTTTTGATTCAACTGAAATCCTGCAGCAGGACAGCATGGAGCATTCATAAGATGGAAATGCCGATCCTTAGAAAACTCTCTTTTGACTTTGACTGAAAGGGACAGAGTCTATCTGCCTTAAGAGTGACTCCATTACACAGCAACAATCTGATGGACACACATGTGCTCGATATAAATTTAGTTTTGAAAATGTACCTTAGGGAGCTCCATGTGCTGGATATTTTTATATGAACTGAAGTCAGCAGAAGTATTGGCATTCGTAGCACTGAGGTCAGTCTGACAGAGAAAAAAAACATAACTGTGAGCAACTATTTTCAAAATTAAAATACTTTTTGCATTGAATTGAAGTACAGCACAAACAAACACTCAAAGTGGGTCTGACCGTCTACTGGATCCCTTTAAACGGATACAACCCTCTTCACGGGAGTACCAGTTACAGCTCAGTTTACTTGAGCATAAATTAAAACAGAATTAGGAACAGCATCTGCAACAGATATACTAAAATTATTTTTTTTTCTTTTCTCTTTCGTTTTCATGTTTAGCTTAATATACGGGGCACTAGTAACAATAATGTTAAAAGCTACCTCAAAGTAGAAAAATAAAAAAGTGTTTTACCTCTTGGTTTTGAAGTATCCCTGAAGTACAAGGTGAAGACTCTACTGACTTCCCAGGGCAAACAGCCATCTGATTTACTGCATCTTTATTTCTACAATAGATACAGATAGAGAATATTACAAAGCAGCACCATATTTGTTCAAGAAAGTTTAAGTCTAGTTATTTTTTTCTGATTTATTTCACAACAGAAGTATCAAAAGAGATAACACAGGACATATTTAACAGCTAGTTTTTAGCATGCTAAAAACACACCAGGCACAGCTGACTCACCAAAATCAAGAATAAAACAGAAATACTTCCTGTACAAGAATTTCAGCATATAAAAATAAACATTTTTAGCAAAATCTTAAAAAAAACCCTTACCTGATAAAGATTATTTTTACTTTAGATGGTGCACACTTGATTATTGATGAAGCATTTTGATGAGTCCTTCCAAAGAGTATTTGACCATTTATCTATTTAAAGAAAATAACAATTATGTCTTAGAATATTTTAAATGCCTTAAACTAATGTATAAGCCTTAAAGACACACCATTATTCCTCTTCACTTGCTAAAAAAGCATTTTAAATACTGGATCAAAATCCTGGAATATACCATGTCCTGCTTTTAATCGCTCTCAGACAAACACATAGTGCTAAAAATGTCCTCTTCTGGGTTATAGAGGGTTGACTTGGCACATCATCTATTTCCACTTATTGATCACCTCGTGATGGGTACAGGGATAAAGCAGAGTCATGGGAAACTCTATCAATAACAAATGAATTGCCTATATCCAGCGACCAGATTTCTATTACTCATTGTATCTCAACTCTGACAGCCACATTTATACACGGGAATCTGAAGGTTCAATCTAAAGGTGCAACGCTACAGTCATTGTCTTCATTGACAGAGTAGACTTTCTGAAACCCTTTGATGCTCACGGGAGCCAATATGACTGCAGATATTAATGTCTGTAGAATTAAGCCATAATTTACTCACACTGGAAATATTAATGTGATTTTGCAGAATCACACCATGATTTACTTATATTTTATTAATTATACTTTTTCTTATAAAGGCAAAGATGCAGTGGCGAAACCCACTCTTAAGAATGGGGAAAGAATTTGGAAATTACAGCTCTCTCCTAAAAGAAAAAAGTGCAATACAGAGATACTACTAACAGACACATAGAAACAGCTAACAGGGAGGTTTGTAGGACTAAGACAACAATAAAATCAAAGGTAGGCTGGACATAAGAGCAACTCCTAAACTCCCATGCAAGCTGTGTCTATCAGGATTTGTTATAGGGATACTTGGATCTTTCAATCACATGAAAAGTCACAATCCAGATGTAGCAGTTCTTCTGGTGTTCACCTGTGTTCCTGAAGGACCATAATTAGGAAAAGCAGGTGGTGTGGGACACTACCACTGCCCACTACCACTGATGAGACTTGTGAACACAAAGGATAAGTTCAGACAATTTTCCTTAGCACCTTAAGAGTGCTTAGGTCAAGACCTCTTAGCATCATCTTGCATAGTTATAGTATGGGCAGTAAGCAAGGGACTAATTGAAAGTTGGCTATGTGTTTCAGAGAGTTCTGAGGATATTCAAATCTACCATATTAAGGTTCTTAAAAAGGGGCATTTTAACTGATTCAAGTAGTCTTCTATTAGGTAATACTGGGCTCTATAACTTGCAGGTTCCTCTGTGCAGCTGGTGCATACAGCTGCAAACTCTTCTGCTCTTCCCAGTCTGCACCTGCCAACCTATTAGGTTGCTCTCCAGGGTTTTCCTCGTGCTTCGTGATATCTCACTGTACCATTTCCCCAGCGCTTCCTTGCAAATACAGTTATGAAGCTACATGGAGTATCTGTGTGTGAGTTAAATGCTACTCACCGCTCTCAAGAGAGCGGGAAAAGCTGCAGCAAAGAATACATCTGCTAATATTGTAGGTGAACTGAGACAATCAAAAAACAAACAAACAAAAAGGCACCTCATACTCGTATACACAGAGAGAATGTTAGATGTGCATTACGCTGCTGGGTCTCTTCATGGTAGCATGAGAGAACAGCCCGAATGTGTTATACAGAGCCCATGATACAAGTGGGTCTGCTCCTATCTCCCCTTTTCATATACGAAGTGTACATATACATGATAAATATATGGTATATGGTACACAGTGTAATTATATTTTGTATTATCACACTTCTTTAGAGCCATAATTATAGTCTATAACTAGTCATAGTTATATAATTATAGTTTTATACAACTAGTGAATGACAAATAACTAGGTGTATAGCTATAGTCTGTAGCACACCTCAGATGAGAGACAAAGTGTTTTTCATCACCCATAGTATGTGCCCCTTCCATCAACAATACAAAAGCAGATATCTTCACCCATTCTTAGCCATCTGAAACACGTGTATATACACACATGTATATATATGCATGATAAAAAAAAAAGACAGCTGCAACTATTTATTTGACACATATGAGAATGAAAATTTGGTAACAGTGATTTCTGGTTGGATAACTTGTGGATTGAAAGGTCATACAGTTTATCGAAGAACATAATATACTGTACTAAGAATCTACTTCTTTACTTCTGTTGCAAATCAATCTGTTGCAATTTCTATGTTTCAGGACAAACTGCAAAAACTCACCTCTAGTAACTCATCAGCAATCTGTAACCTGCCATCTTTGCCAGCTGCTCCATTTGGATCAATTCCCACTATAAAGACACTCATCCTGGAACGGTCTTTGTTACCAGCGAGACTAAGTCCCAGACCTGTCCTTCCTTTTTCCAGCTCAATCATGTGTAGCTCCCCAGGTAAATCTCCATAGCGCTGCATGATCTTTTCTAAATGGAAGAGTGTGGGCAGCAGAGATTGGATTCAGATTAGAAAGTTTCCCAAGTCACTTGGAGAGCCAAGGTCAGTCTCCAGTATGAACTGTTTAATGACAGAATCCCAAACTGAGTGAGAAATTTTAAGTGTACAGCACAGTTTCTTTTCAGCTAAGCCTTAGGTGATTTATAATAGTGTTCCTAGTCACTTCGGCTGTGGAAAATATTTAAGCTTCTCTTAAAAACAGGAAAAAAATGGATTTTATATTAAAGAGCAATATTTCCATTGCAATGGTATTTTCAGATAACAGTGACTCTGGACCACTGAGGAACACAGAAATCAGAATGAGTTCGTCAGGAGCAAATCAATCTAGTATTTCACTGTGTGCATCTGACCAAGTACAACTAAACACTGACAGCAACACTTACACCCAAGCCATGAAAAAAATATATGAAAACAAAGTAATTCAAAGTGGGCACTCCGTACCTTCTGCTATAATGCTATTCCAATGTTGAATATTTCAAAAAATATAACAAAGGATAAACTTACTCCAGCTGTAACCAAACTCATCCTCTTTCTCTACATCCTCTGGGACTTTGCTGGAAGATGACTGTGCAACATCACAGCTCATTCCTGAAAATGCTGAAGGAGGGGGCAGAGGCAAGTTACAAAATGAAGTCTTTTCTGGCTCTGAATCTGACTGACTGGATGCCTGCGGAGAATAAGAAAAATGCAATGGCTAAGCACAGGCAGACTCTGTGTAGGACAAACTAGAATACGAAAATGTCAAGATGGCAGTGACTATGGATTTGAAATGTAAATACCAAGCAACAGGAATTCTAAGTGAAAAACACAGCACAGAAAGGCTGCAAGAGATCAAAGATGGAAACAAACACTAGGCAGGTAAAAGACAATTTCACTCCAAAATATACTTTGAAGCAAACAGAACTGACAATGAGAGCCCAATTCAGCAAAGTTTTATGTGCCACTTTACATCTCAGAAGAAGTCTCATATGAAGGCTCAAGTAATTCTTATTTATTATCATATTTACAGAAGAATTTTGTTTTACTTTTAAAAGCCAGCAAATGTAATTTCTTCCTGTGAGATACTTTGGAAGCCATGTAGAAGGAAAGGGGAAAGAAAAGAACTAGAAATTTTAAAAACTCCTCCAGTCAAGTAAAATATTGGAATATTAACTGAAATAAAAATTAAATATAAAACAAAACAGATAACTGAAAAAAAATCACAATAGTAGTACTTTTCCAGTCTTGTTTACTGGTTTTCTATAAGCTGCATGGGGGAGATCAAACAAATACACAGATTCAGCCATAAAGGACAAAAATACTTCTTGTCTCGATATGCATAATTTATTCATGTTCACAAAAAGCCCCAAATATAAACATATATGAATATTGCAACAGAATGGTTGCCTCCACTCAGGGCAGTTTCACTGAGGAATATGGGAACATGACTTGGGACAAGGATTTGACTAAATGTCATTGATTTGTGTTACTTTGGCTTGCTCAGCATTGTAAACAAGGGTGCACATACAGGCGAGAAACTCATGCCTGAATATAATCATTCTGAAATTTATCCATGCCCAAGAGAATTTGGTACTTGGCAAATCAACTGCTGATGTAAACTACATGACACTTAGGTGAAAAACAGAAACATTTTTTTCAAGGACTAGGATTTTCAGGTTTTCCTAGCTGTTTTATCATCATTTCAGTTTCAGTACCTCAGTTAGCGTAAGTTTGAACACAGCACCTTAGAGGGCAGTGTTTCTGGCAGCCAGAAACACTGTGTCAGTTTCTTTTCCCAAGACAACAATAAAGTGGATAACAACATGCACCCTGGAGGACTTCAAAGCTGGGCCGCATGTCAGTGCAGCTTCCAAGCAGAGGCTTTGAGAGAACCAGAGATCTACCAATTAAGTCATACTGAGGCTTAAAAAAGTTCCCTCCTCTTAGGGGAAATAAGCTACCTTCATCCTCAGTATGCCCCAGAAATTCAAGGAAAATGCAAATATCCTATATCAGTTTCTGCTTTTGGATGGAAAAGGTTTTTCTTCAAAAATTTCCTCTAGGAACTTGACTGAGAAGGCCATAAATACAAAACTCTGAGGGAAGTGTTAAAACGACACCCAAGGCAATGTCTGGCATTAGAAATGCCACGTAAGTGCCATATCAGTTTTTGGATTGTTGTCTCAACCTTGTCAGTCTGTGCTTCAAATCTCTGGGTCACAGCACTCAGCTGAGATTCCTTATAGGACTGAATTTGCATGTAAGAATTATTTTACAGTTTATGTAAATTATATTCTAAAATATGTTAATAGTTACAGGATGTATTTTATATAAACCTCAACTGAAGCAGCAGTATTACAGCAAAAACATTTTTGCCTATCAGGATCTGAGCTGGATGAAAACCCGGTTCAAAACGCCTTTTCACTATCAAAAATGCATTTATCCACCATGAAGAAATGCCAGAACACCACCTCAAATAGGTGAGAAGGGGTGAGTTAGTTCTAGACATGCACCCATGTACCAGATTGCTTCTTAGAGGTTTAACTGGGAGCTATATAATGCACAGAAGAAAAATGAGGAAATAAATGCAGGGTTTAGATTAGCAGAACTTACTGTAGTCTATGTGTTTTAAATTCAAAATCAATACATTACTTGAAGTCTGGATTTCTATAAGGTGTGGACTTATGGCTACATCCTGATAGATAATCCCTTATGAATTACGGCCAGCAAAATTTCACAGATAGGAAAAAAAAGCTTCCTTCTACATCTCTGCACAAACACACATAGATTTGCATGTTTGGTGTTTAAAGAAAGCCTGAAATGAAAGTAAAGGCAAGGTTCTCTGGTGAGAAGCGTAAAAAGAGCTTCACTGTGCACGTCAGGTATCTGGGACCACGTTCTGCATCCAGAAGTTGGTCCGTCCCGCAGCGGCAGTTGGTGCCGTCTTTGAGGCCCATAAGACTTTTCCTCTCTGAATCGGGCCACTCATCAAATACTTCCAATGTGCCACGACATAATATTCCATATTATGTCATTAAAAGCGCAAAGCATCAGACAGTACACGAGCTCATCCGGCCAGGGTCACTCTGGTCACAGCCAAGGAAATGTTTAAAAACGGCAGCAAGTTTGGAGCAGTTCCACTCTCAGCATAGCAGTTGCATGTGGGAGAAGGAGCAGTATTTTGGAAGTCATCACACACCACGTACAAGCACGCAGCACGCACAGGGTATGACCCACTCACTGGAACCACAACAAACCTTGAATGGTGTGGGAGCAAAAGGGTTAGTTGGGGAACAACGGAAGGTAACCCTACTTGGATTCGATACCTCCTACAGTAACAGAAAACAGCAATCCATATATTACAGTACCATTGGCAATAATATAGTGCTAACAAAGAACAGCTTAGTTTAAATTATATCCATTTTACTAATTTCATGAATTCAAGCAATTATTAAGAACTGTGATTCACTGAAGTATCTTAAGGTATGTATATAAAACTTAGTCCACTCCTGCAGAAGTGGGAGAGGAGGCAAAAGGCCATTCTTATCTGAATTTTTAGAAAACATAATCATGGAGAAACTACAAAAAGCATTGTATGTATAAATACATGAACATTTTCAGAAATACTTTCAAAAATATAGAAGTCATCATTTATATTACGCTTTTATGTTATTCTCTTTCCTTAGAACTGTAAAAAATATGGATAAGAAATCAAAAACATAGACAACTATGCAGCACGTCATAAATGTTCTTTATACATTTGAGTCATCACATAATGCAACATAGGAAAAACGAGAGAGGGCACAATCACTCCAAAGAAAGACGTACAAGCAGCTAGAAGCTTTTGTATTCAGCCAGAAATGCATGCACATAAGAATTCAGTGGTTATTCATAATTGCATTAGAGGCCAATTTCCCGCTATGAATAACATGCAGTAAGCACTAACCACAAAAAAAATGAATCTAACATTTTTTCAGATTTCCAAAGATACCAGCATCCTGTTCATGTGTCATCAAAAGAATTTTCAAGAAGCAAGGGGAAAATACTTTCACCATAAAATGAAAAATGTCAATCTTTTTTTTCTCCCCATCATGCAACATAAGAGAGATCAGCTGGAAAGTCCTAACCAAATGAAAAGAAAAGAAATACACAGCAGCAAAACATCTCACACTGATGAGAGATTGTTTACACTCAGGTGGATATTTTAACAGATACCACAGAGACTGGTTTGGTAATTGGGCAAATTACTCCTTTAATAGTTCCGATTAGTTCAGACTGAGTGCATATGATTAATGTAAGCTGGAATTTTTACCTTCTTCAAAACTTTTCTATGATGCTGTAAGATCTGTGTCTTTTAAACTCACTACACAGACTTTTCATCCTCATCAGCAGAGTATTTTATCCAAATTTGGTTCAAAAAAAAAAAAAAGAAAAAAAAAGAAAGCACAGAGAGACACAAATTGCGAAGAAGCGCATGTTTGGTGAGTCAAAAGAAGACAGTCTGTCGTCATCAAACCTTGTTAGTGTTGAACTGAGAAGCATCAGCAAATGGGTTAGTGCTGCTGAAGATAGCTGGCCTGCAGAAAAGATTGCTCTGCAGGAAAGCCAGGGAGGGGCTCTAAAAGGAAAACATAATAGAAACTAAGCAAAAACTGCAGAATAAACCTCTGTGACTCATGAAACAAACCACACTTATTTAGTAGTGTGTGCTAAACAAAAAAGATCCCTTCATGCACTTTGCTACAGACATGGAAACACAGTCAAAAGTGCATTTGCTCTGTGGCTCTAGAGCAGAGAAAAGCACGGACCTTCATACCTATCCTAACCCACCAACCACAAAGTCCAGAATTCAGTAGTTTGAACAACAGAAAATTTAACTGTTGTGATATTTGCAAAATTTTGTCCATGTACTTCAGTACATGGAACCCTCTTAAATCTTCTTATTAATAACTACAAAACCGGGTAGTTACAGAATAAATCTAATTCTTAGTGATAATGCAACACAAAGCATGTCCATATAGTTCATGGTTTAATAAAAATCTCTGCTCCCTAAAAAGTACAAAGTACTTGCTTAATACTATTATGTTATTTTAATACCAAAAGGGTTTTAATATTTAGGAAAAAAGAAAAAGATTGAATTTGAACTTTTATATTCTTTACACAGTTTTTGTAATGCACGCTGTTTTAGGATAAGATTTGTTTTGAACAAACTTTTTACCTGAAAGAAAGATGGAAGAACTCTGATACTGCATAGTAAATTGGAAAGGCTGTCAAAAGAATGATTAAAAATAATTTCTATAAAGGGTGTGCCCTTCTAGCTATTGTAAGAATCTCTCTTTGCTTTTTGCTGTAATGTCTCTTAGTCCTGCTGGATTAAGCATATTAAGGAGAAAGGAACGAAAAAGGCTTACTACATTAACTAATAAATTTAGATCATGGTAACCTAAGCCAGATATATGTTGCTGTTTATTTTATTTTATTTTTTTACATTCCTGAAATAGAAGTTTTGGCAAATTTGCAAAATAAAAAAAGATGTAATTATTTAATTTGATAACCAGATATTGATTACTCAGGATCTTAAGTACTGAGGAACTAGCTGTAGAGCTGTAGAGTTGTTAATGAGCAAGATTTCCTCACTCAAATGCAACAGGCTTCCCTATATAAAGAGATTCTCTACATACGCATGCAATTCACATTTAGTGTCTTGTATAAAGACTGTCTTGGGAAAAGTAATTTAAGAGTAAAATGGTCCTATTACACTTTAACCACATTTGCCATCTGCATAAAATTTTAAACTGTAACTTGATAAAATGTTATGCAAATAAAAAAGCATCACAAATATTTTGTGTATAAACAGTGAAGTCCTAGTAAAACAGAAAACAGCTCAGTCCACAGTAGTTCAAAATCTTTTATGTTTTAACATGATGTCATAGCACATAAGAGACAACGGCTAGCTCAAATTTCTAGCCATGCGACTACATTGTATTAGTTTGGAATGCTTAACATCATGAACTAGAAAGCACTTCAGTCCACTGACACAGGTATATTTTATTCAGTATGCATGAAGTATGTTTTCTTGCACAAACTACGACAAGCAAAACAAAGACTAAAATAAAGTGTTTCTTTTTCTTATGATCTTTGCAAAGCAAAAAATAAAATAAAGGATTTTTGAAATTTATTTTTATTTTTTTTTAGTGTTGTACTTTTCACAAATGCATTCAGGGCGTTCAGGTACCAGAAGCAAGCAAGCATTTGCAAAGCATAATGCTGTAGCTCTACAGATTGTCTGACACCATAACCCCAGTAACAAATTCATTCTTATTTAGAAATAGACAGGGCAGCATCAGAATGAAACACAGCTTTCCCATGTAACTGCGTGCAAGCAAAAACTACTGAACTAGTTTATCATGGCAACACAGCCCATCTGCATTATCTTGGCCATTCTGCTATGTGCTGAGGCCCACTTTACCTAAGGAGAGGAAAAGAAATGGAGAGGAAAAAGAAAGAAAAAGAATGGAGATAGGAAGAAAAGAATGAAAGAGAGAGGAGAAAGAGAGAGAAGGGGGGGGAAAGAGGCAGAGGGGGGGAAAGAGAGAGGGGGGAGAAAGAGAGAAGAGGGGAAAGAGAGAAAAGGAGGGAAAGAGAGAGAAGGGGGAAAGGAGGCGGGGAAAGAGAAGGGAGAAAGAAAGTGGGGGAAAGAGAGGTGAAGAGGGAAAGAATGAAAGGAAATCTGACCTAACAGCAACATGTCCCTTGAAAATGACTGCCTTACCAAACACAGCAGCAGTATAATATTAAACACAGCTCCTGTTTGCAGGCAGCTAGCAGTCTGCTTGACTGCACATGAATGGAGGCAGGAAATTCCCTTAAAAGTCTTATTATAAAGTAAAGATGCAAATTTCAGAAAATGAAGACAATAAAAATAACGCTGTTCACAAAGATCACAACATAAAGCATGTGTACAGTAACAGCATTTGCAATGCTTCTGCTTACAGAGAAACAAAAGTTTGTTAATAAACAATCAAGAAGCAACCAACAAGCTTAATAAGTGAAAAAGGGAGAACAAAATGTAATTAAAAATAGCAAAGGAGCATTCTCTAAGTGAGAAAAAATAAGCGTGATATAGTAATGGCATCTTTCACATCCCAAACAGTGTCCTGATTATTCAGTAACGCCAATTTTGTTCACCTCACAGCAAACGAAAAGCCAATTCGGCATCTCAAGTATCAAAACCCAACATTCAACAGATGTTTTTCATGCAACTTTACCTCAGATGACTGACGATAAAATGGATTAGTAGGTTTCTGCCCAGAGGGAGCAGAAGCTGAAGAAGGGCTATAAAGAGACTCTGGCTGGGGAACAAGAGTTATGAGACAACTAGTAAATAAACATGCAGCTTACACAGACTCTACAATGAGGAAGTTTAGTTTCATGTGATGCAAGCAACTCTAATAAAGCCCATTAGCTTGTGTCTGCAATGTCCATGCAGCTTAGTGACAGAAAACTTCCGTGTACTTCTATGTCCTTTCATTAATGTCCAATGAATATTTTAACAGATGTTGTATTTCTGCATGCGCTCCTCAGACACGCTGTCAATCGCTAAGAGTTGATTTTAGTTAGACTCCTACTCTGCCCCCCAACAAATTATCATTCTTGAGGCTTTTCAAAATAGTTTGAGGACGGCGTGCTGGAGGGCAATTCCAACTCCAAATCGATTTCATTCTAAATGGAAATAATACTTAAATCAAATCTTTGTTCCTAGAATAGCTGAGACGGAAGTTTCAGGATTAAATATCCCATTCCCAAACACCACCACCTTGAACATTTATTTCATCTACTACTACATAGTGTATCTCTCTTCATATTTTTTATGCTTACCCTTGGTCTGCTTATAATGCTTTGTACCATAAAGACTACAGGGTTGCCTGCCTTCCGTATGGCTTCCACAGCTTGTTCATGGCTGGCATCTCTGAGGTCAATTCCATCCACCTGTAATTGGAAGGCCTCATCTTATCATCACAAGAAGCTAACAGTATCTCATGAATCAGCTTTGGGATTTTGATCTGGGAGCTTCTACAGAAACCTAGGCCCACATCATCATGGTCAGTGGCTTCTGACCTGACTTGGCCTGAAGAGTAGTAATGTCCACATGCACAGAGATGAAATTTCTAAGAGCATTGAGAGGACTTCAAACAGCCCTTTTATGGCTACCCTTTTATTCCTACAGGAGCTGGGATGACTCCCTGCCCCAAACCACATATTTCAGGTTTTAAATATTTCCAACAGTTTCAAAAACAGGTTATTCAACCTTCTTAGGTCAAGCTCCACTCATTTTCCCACGGTCAATGGGATACAGAGGATAAGACTATATGAACACAGTGACAGCATTTGCCAAACACTGCTCAAATAAATCTTATCTCAGAGTAACTTCAGCAGTTGGTGAGATCTAGCAGACTGAAACTGACTGGAGGATCTTTCATTTTGGGGTATAATGTTAGTACAATATTTTTTCTTTTTTATAATAAACAGCTTTTTATATAATAAATTAGTCTTTATAATGAAAACTAACTTTAGCTGTTTGGCTTTTTTCTGAAGAATTTATTTTTTTAGAGCTGAAAAGCCTTCTCTCTTAAAGAAAGCATTTACAAAAGATGGCTAAGAACAAATGTTTCATTGGTTGACTCTCTGCCTTCTTATGTATTTGTGTGTAAAATACTTTCTCTTGCTGTCCAAGTAAGAACTATGTTATGGTGAGGTTAGCATCAGTAAAGCATTCTCACAACGACCACAAAAAAGCTACAAGCTAACACAGGTTACTTGTTAGTGGCAATTCTTGCACAGGAAGTTATATAATGAGGATTTCCTCTATCTCTTTAACTGCATAATTCTATCTTAGACTTAACCATCCAATGTAAAAAATAAGGAGAGAAAGAAAATAATCTGAAAGAGAGTATTTGAAACCTGGAATATGAAGAGTAATGTTACAGTTATGAGACCTCCCCTATCTGAACATGTGCCCTAACAGGAAGGAAAGCCTAGGTATGACACAACTTGAGGAACAGACACCATCCATTCAGAAACACTCCCTAGTAATTATGAAATTTGCTTACCCATTTTCACTTCTGCAAGCACTATGTTAACAGAGATAACCACCACATTCATAAAAATCCTGATACTCAGTTTTAATTAATTTTTTTTTACTTTGTGGCCACTGAGCAAAATTCCTTCTCCGAATTTGTTATACACTGGAAGCTCTTCCATCGTGCCCTAGAAAGCACTACTTCTATCTATGTATTATTTCGAGGTCTTATATTTGGATACTGTACCTCTGTTCTAAAGTCTTGGTCTAAAGCAGGCTCAGTTTCTTTTAAAGGAAGAGTCACAGTGCCCACCATCTGTCTCATTACATTTGCACTGTAAATGCTGAACTAAAAACATTCAGGAGGGAGAAGTTCCCAGCAGCCCAGTGATGAAGATGGGTAATGTCCAACTTACTGAAAATAATCTCTGGAAATATATATGGCTTTTAGCATGCTCATTTAACAATTTATCTGAACAAAGAAGCCAAAAATCACTGTAAAATCATAGAACTGGCTAAATAGGAGATGAGAAATTTGGACAAATTTCTCTCTGGGAACCTCTCTAGAGGTTTTCTGTATCCTCAGGTATGGATACATGCTCCCAGCTTCCTTCCAAATCCTCCCGGTCAATTTCATGTATTGTCATGTTGGCAGGAAAATGAAAAATTGCTCAACGTATGCTAGATTGAACAGGGAGACGAGTTTAGCTTGATTTCCCAATCTCTGACCATTTTTGTTGCTATCCAGTATGCACTGGAAGAGCTTCTTGGTTTAACCAAAATAAGCTTTTTTCCTAATCATTCTGCCTTTAAAAGAGATAGATAGAACCACGGGCTGAGTAGACCCCTGTACATGCAACCAGCCACCCATACAACAGCAGAACATATATTGAACTTAAGGCTGTGTGCATGCAAGACTCCGCAGATGGTACCACTGCATGGCTCCAGTGCTGCCAGCTGCAACAACCACACAGGCATCACCTCAAGACCAAGCACCCATCTCTGCAGCTCCTAAAGTGTGAGGGGCATTGGAAAATGCAAAAAGGAAGTGAGCCAATACCTCCACGATTCGGTCTCCGGTTTTCAGTGTGCCGTTTTTGCCTGCTGGGCTGTCTTCCAGGATGTGTTTGATAAAGATGCCTCTCATCACTTCCCCATTACTCAGGCGGCTCCCCATCCCTCGCCCACCAACGATGCTGATCCCCAGTGACTTGCTAGGCTCTCTCCAAAGTTCAACCCTGCCACAGCAAAAACAAGAATAAATGAAAATTTACTGTGATTTTAATAACGTCCTCTCTGCTCTGCCTCCTGAAGACTCACCTACCTGCACATTTTACTAAAAAACATTCAGAGATAATTCTTGCTGCAATGTTTACTAGTCTCTCTCTGGTAGTTATTCACTGGGTCTGTAATTGTATCTATTGCCCTTCATTTTATCTGGCTTCTAATTAAAACTTTGAATCATTATCTCTTCCTATGGGGTCCCATAGATCTAGTGTATAAATTATCAAGGCAATCAACAAATTGCAGGGATCTGGCCAATGTCAATAATATCAACACAATACCAATTACTCTTGCAACAAAAGATGGATCTAAATGCAGTATTTCTGTTGTCTTCCTATTTATTTTGAAATATATCAAGGTTTTCACAACTTTTTGAATTTCTGGATATGAGATTTTATATGATCATTCGATCCACACTTACTTTCTGGGCTGATTCCAGTTACTGAAAGCTGCATTTTGAAGTTCACTTTCTTCTCCCTCCCCCTCTTCACGTTCTGGAAGTTCTGGCATTTCCTTGCTAAAAAACAGGAAGATGCAATACATTTTAAAAATGTCCATAATTTCACAATAAAATTTCATGTATTGTACCACATTACTATCATCAGAATTTGTACACTACCTGTAAATTGCAGTTACGATATGAATGAAAGAACCCAATAATCTCCCAAAAGATGCAAAAATAAATATTAGTTAAAAGAATTCTTTTACCCAACAAAGCTGAAACCTAGTTTAAAAGTAATTTTAAGCATTTAAAATGTGTTAGACCCATATTTGCCTTTCAGTGTTCCCTTTATGCTGCAAAAAATCTTTTAGAATACAACTAAAGTCAGCAATCAAGTAGCAGACTTACAACATGTCCGGTAGACATGCTGTATTTGTAAATTACCCTTTCACTTGTATCAGTAATTAAGTTTTTATCAAGTGACACACAAAGCATAAAAATCTATGTTTTGCTTATTGTTTCCAAAATGGAAGGAATAAAAACAGCTCTCCTCAAAAACAGTTAGTACTTTTGAGCGTTATTTTTAGAGAGAATGCTTATCAGAATCCACCATGTGCACTTTCTTAAAATCAAATGTCTTTAAAGAGCTCAAAGACCAGATTATAAAACCAAAAAAAAAGGAGTGGGGGAGGTGGAATTATTAGTCACGTTGAATATCCAGGCTTATAATTGCATTGAATTTTTGAAATCAAAGGAAAAGAATGGCAAAGTTCATTCTCTACAGATACATTCTGGAGAGATGACCAATGCTAAACTCTAATGTTGCAAGTATTGAGAATGCATGGTCACGCATAGATCAGATAGACCACGGAAATTTTGTAAGAATTTTGTAAGCTAACTTTCTGTTTGATTAAAACAACTATTTTCTGCTGTTACAGTTCTTCTTTTATATTAGTGTATCATATCAGTATTTTTCCTTACTGTTGCCTTTTTTAGAAAAAAAAAGCAAATTCCATAGGTGTTTCTGTGTTGATAGACTTTTTCATAAAATATTTATCTGAGCAAATAAAAGAAATAATGAAAAATTTAGGCTGAATGCAGATATTTTTTATTTCTTCTCAAAGTCTATCAACACAGAAACACCTATGGAATTTGCTAGCCAAAGCAAAAAAAAAAAAAAAAAAAAAAANAAAAAAAAAAAAAAAGAATTCTCATAAACTTTTTATTGTGATGGCTGCTGAAGAGGATCATTCATTTTCTGAACCTTGTAAGCAGAACAATACAAAGTTTGACACTGTTGGGAAAAAATGGAACCATGGAGACTCATCAGGGAGTAAAAAAAATGGAACCATGGAGACTCACCTGACAGCATGTGAAGAAAAAAGATCAAGCGTCACAGATCCCTCTGTCTGTTGTCCTAAACCGGCTCGGTATTCTTCTAAATTTTCTGCTGCCACATAAGTAATACTGCAAAGAATAAAATATGATTAAAAGTAACATCAGATGCTGGTCCTGCCTTTGGTGGGTGTGAGGAATGGGTATATGGAAGCCACTAAGGATTACTTCATACAGCCACTGACTTCAAGGAAATCTTACTGATATTTTGGGAATATGAAATTATATACAACCTGTGTGACTTTGACAGAAATAAGTATCTAAGTTCAAATTAGGTAGCTGAACAGCACACTACTTAGGGTTCACCACTACGTCTTAAGCAAATGATTTTTGGACAGTGACAAAGTACAGTTGAGACAGTCCTGCTGAAAGGCACGTTCAAAACAAGAGATACCTCATGCAGACAAACCCTGAAGGATTTGGGAGGTGTGCACTCTACAGGCCGGCTGAAAATGCTTTTGGAAGTTAGTGTATAGAAGGTTCTACAGAAATCTGGAATCTGCCTTAGGTTTTGGTGGAAAACATTTCATGGGCTTGGACAGACAAACATATTAGAGCACAAAAACTAATCTGCAGGGAGCAATCCTCCAGCCTGTGCTCACATCCTTCCTACCACATCATTGTGTACTTCCAGACATCTTGGGAAAGTCAGTCATTTTTCATTGGCCAAACGAGGTGCAGACTCCGGAAGCCCTGGCATAACTTGAGCAGGGTTGAACACCAGAAAGAGAGCACAGGGAGACTGAGAGAAGGAAGGAGAATAAGGAATAAGAAATCTTTCTTAAAACAAACAAACAAACAAACAAAAACCCTACATCCTATCTCCTCATAGTCACTGTGTCTTGAAAAGTGCAGTAGAGGGCCACTATCTGTAACAGATGTACTACATACTATCACCTGCTTTGTCTTTTCCTTAAAGTCTATTTCCTCTTCTGCTTTGGCCTGCTTTTTTCAAGTACAACCTGTCATGCATTCAAAGTCCTTCCATCTTGAAGTGCTCAAAAGGTAGTATGAATGACCTGGATGAAGGCACAGAGTGCTCCATCAGCAAGTTTGCAGATGATGTGAAACTGGGAGGAGTAGCTGACACCCCAGAGGGCTGCGATGCCAACCAGAGGGACCTGGACAGGCTGGACAACTGGGCGGTGAGAAACCTCATGAAATTCAACAAGGCCAAGCGCACGGTCCTGCACCTGGGGAGAAATAACCCCAGACACCAGTACAGGCTGGGGACCGACCTGCTGGAGAGCAGCTCTGCAGAGAAGGACCTGGGCGTCATGGTGGACGACAGGTTGACCATGAGGCAGCAGTGTGCCCTCGTGGCCAAGAAGGCCAATGGCATCCTGGGATGCATTAAGAGGAGCATCTCCAGCAGGTCGAGGGAAGTGATCCTGCCCCTCTACTCAGCCCTGGTGAGGCCACATCTGGAGCACTGTGTCCAGTTCTGGGCCCCCCAGTACAAGAGGGATGTGGAGCTGCTGGAGAGAGTCCAGCGCAGGGCGACTAGGATGATCAGGGGCCTGGAACATCTGCCCTGTGAGGAGAGGCTGAGGGAGCTGGGCCTGTTCAGCCTGGAGAAGAGGAGGCTGAGAGGGGATCTGATCAGTGTCTATAGGTGCCTCAAGGGAGGCAGTGAGGAGGATGGGGCTGGCCTCTTTTCACTGGTGGCTACTGACAGAACTAAAGGAAATGGCCAAAAACTGAAGCATCGAAAGTTCCACAGGAACTAAAGCAAAAATTTCTTGACAGTGAGGGTGACAGAGCACTGGAACAGGCTGCCCCAGAGAGATTGTGGAGACTCCTTCTCCAGAGATCTTCCAGATCTCCAGACTGCTTGGATGCAGTCCTGTGCCATATGCTCTAGGAGCTTTGGACTAGGTGACCTCTAGAGGTCCTTTCCAACCTTAAGCATTCTATGATTCTATGATTCTAGTCAACATAAGGTCTCTGATTTTTATCTGTCTTTCCTGAAGGCATGCCAGAACACACAACAGGATAACCCACCTCCTCTACCAAGCCTAAACAGTGAAACAGAGAGTACCAAGGTGGGATACAATGGAAATGACTATTTAGAAGTAATCTTTGAAAAGTTCTTCAGTTTTTGAAAGTGACTGCAACTGCTCATCAGCTATCTCCAATTCCATAAGTGTTTAATGTGCTGTATTATGCTCATAAACTCTCACAGGGACAAATGCTGCTACAGATGTTCCATCCAGTAAGCTCATAAGACTCTTGCCATTATAAAAGCCACAAAATCTGCAAACTGCATTTCAGTAAAAAAAAAAATGCATCATTCATCCAGTTACATGCACCTATGCCTCAAATTCATCAATTTTCACTCCATAAAAATAAGTAGGAAATAATACATTTTCCCCTGAAAGGCAGTGGCAATAAAGACACCAGAACTGCAAGCAATGTTTCTGCTGGCTGGAACATTTGGACCATCTCCTTTATGCTCAGCTGTAGCTGGAAGCTTTTGTTTGTAACACAATGGAGAATGGCAGGCTCTTGGACGGGAAACAGATGCACGGAGGCTCAAGATTCATCCCAGATGAGAACATCAGGGAGTGATTGCTGATGGTAGATTGTGCAGCACATTTCAGCTCTCGCCTAGTCCTTTTGTTTGGGGAGCACAAGGCAAATGATTTTGCTAGACCTCAGAGTCCAAGGAGAGTAGCAGTCTTTTCCTCTCACCCCATACCCCCATGCAACGTTAGCTTGAGCAATCAGCTAATAGGGAAGAGATATAGCATATGCTCTCCAGCATCTGGGATACCTTGTAGATTAATTATATTAGCGAATAACTGACATTATATGAGGGTATTCGAAAGGTAAAACTCAAAGGATGCTCTCAAAGATCCTTACACGTTACTTGCTAATACCTCCCCACAACTCTCTTAGAGAGGTATGTGTTGTGCAGTTCACAGTAAAGCAATTCGCTCTGCCGTTTTAAAGCTGGCCATCTAAAACTGAATTACCTAATTAATTTCCACAGATGGATTCACGTTTAGATTGTATCACTGGGAGCTATTAAATTTTAGCTCCTCTAAGAATTACATTTTTTTTTCTATTTTAATGTTTTACCTATATATTTGTCTAATTTTAAGCAAAGAAACATTCCATATATCTCAGCTGTGTGCTCTTATCTGAAAATAAATTTCAGTAATGCTTCATCTATTTCCCAAAATAATCCAGAATATTTATGCAGATATCACAAAATATCATATGAAAAAAAAAAAAAAGAAAAAAGAAAAATAAATTACAGGGATCAAATGCAGGAAAAGGCATGTTCTGTGTAGGAGTTCTTCTGTCTCTTGCCTGTTAATTTGCCAAGTTCAGTTAACCAGAAAGGTTTCCCCAGCTGTTCTTACTACCTAAGCCATACTATTGATGCGACAGTCGATCAGAAACGCCCTCGACTCTCTCCTTCACAAATTATTACTGAAAGGAAGATGAATACACACAAAGCTAGTTCTGCCGAAAATCAGTTGGAGGGAGCGTGTTTGATAGAAATCCATCTTTGCCGAGTGGCTGTCTCTGCTCCTCCTCCATTTGTTAGGCTACCTCTGTGAGGTACAGCAATATCAGACTGTTCTAGTGCCCTTGGATTTTGCATGTGCCAAGAATTTGTTCTTTTTCTAGCAGGTGGATAAGACCCTCACAGGTAAAATATTTGTCTCTCCTAGCTCACTCTTGGAAGTCTCGGCAAGGTCTGAAGATATCCTGCCTAGCACATGCCCCCAGCTGGACCTTGTTGCAGGACCATAACCATGAGGCGCTCTGGGGTTGCCACCAAGTAGGGACCTCTGCTGACTTATTGCAACCCAGACATCCAGACCAGAATTATCTTTAAAATGCCACAGGGAGGAAAGAGAGAATAAGAGAAGCCAGGAGAAAGAGGAGGAAGACAGAGAAAAGAGAGGAAACAAGTAAATGACTGCTTTACCACTAAGGTGCATTTCTTATCTGGAAGAAAAGCTAAGATCCAACAATTTCAAGGGAAAATGTATGCGAAGATTGATCATTTCTGCTCTTTCATAGCTGTTCAGCTTTAAGGAGAGAGCGTTTTTTCTTTTTTTTGAGAGTTGCAACCTTCCCTCCCCTGTCACAGAGATACGCACTAGCAATGAAAGCAGTGACGATGGAAACACCCAGTGGTGCACATATGGAAACATCTCGTAAACACAACACTGCATGCAGAGGAACATGTACCACATGCTTGACTGAACAGCCACACGAAAAACCTTGAAACACCAACAAACCACAGAACAGTGTGTAAAACCTTCAGGACACATTACTGTCATTAACAATTAGGGTCGATCCTTTTCGTATGTGACAAAAGTAAAATATAAGTAAGTGCCACAGAAAATATGACACTGAGATTAATCCAGATATCAGTACATCATACTCATGCCAATTCTTGCAGTGAGCCCTATTCATACACACACGTGCTCTGAGCACATTTGAGATGACTAACATAGATTAAATTTAAAATATAATTTTCTTTTAGAATAGAGGGGATTTCATTCCAATTTGAGAAAGCCTGCTCCAATCTTAAAGCCATATGGATTTGTAGAAGCATAAACATACATACACATACGTAAACACATTTTTATATCCACATGTACGCAAACACACCCAGAATATGTACCTATATCTGGATATATCCCTGGCATTATGGATGTCATAAAAGCATGAAATGGTTTTACAGACAAGTTGCAACATAGAGCCATAATGAGTTTTTGAATCACCAATACTCACACATAAAAGAGGGCCTGATCATCAGCAGGTGCTGGAGAAGATCTAGAATGTGAAGCATATGATGCAGCATCTTTTTACAATGGTGTTAACAAATGTCAATGTCTCATGCTGAATGCGCAAGGCATACTTATATAGTTAAAAGTGTGAGCTGCTTCTCTTTTTTTTTTGCTTTCTTCTTTTTTCCTTTTTTTTTTTTTTTGTCTCCCATTCCACCTCCACTCGGTCTACATATCTCTCAGAAAGCATTAACACTTTATTAGTGTCTACAGCAGTGATTATTAACAAGCATGGAAAAATGGAACTGCAGTGAATACCGTACTCCTTGATCAGGAATTCATCCCCACACTTTAGGTGAGGGCAGGTGAATTCTGATTCAGCTCAGTAATTACCCTGCAGATGCTACAAGCAGCTGTTACTGAGCACAAACCCCTTGCTGTTATTGCAGAAACATAAGAACTCCTGGCAAGGTGGGGAGAGAAATGAAACAGAATGTGTTCTGGTAAGGCCACACATCTGGTTTTCCTCACATAAAGGGGTGAAAAAGTAAATACATAAATCTGGAAGCTTAAAGTAACAAAATAAAAATTTCCCGAATAAAATAAAACGGTATCTTATGTATCAATTAAAAACAGCTTGATGTTTTCTCGGAAAATGTTTGCCACTGAATATATAGCTTTTAAATTAACATAATTCTGTTGAGTCTCCTTCTGGGGCTATTCTAGTACCCCCAAAAAACTAGGCAGCCCTTGAAGCCCTGTATGGATAAAGAGGAACAACAATCATGGGGGCACATTGGAGAGGTTGTGCACTCTTGTTTTTCCGGGATAACACTGCAGAGACTCATTTTTTGCTTTGTTTGAAAGGCAAGTCATCAAATCACTGAAACCTCCTGCATGGTGCTGTACCATATTAGCTTTGCAGTAGGAGGTTTATATTTTAGCCCTCTGAGCAAACAGGAATCATAACAGTACTCCTATACCCTCTATCTCCAAATATCTGATATAGGATATTTCCCCAGACATTTGGATCATAATATATTTCTGGGATCTTGTACTGCTCTTGAAAGTACAAATTAAAGAGAACCTCACCTATATTCACAGAATAGCTTTTAACCAAAGTTCTATAGGAAAATAAAAATCCATCCTTACTCTTGCAATATTTGGAAGCTACTAAAGGTTTGGTCTTTCATTTATTTGAAATGAAGAAGATGGATTCCTTTTGAACACCTATAAGAGGAATGCTCCAAAAAAATATAAAGTGAAAGTCAAAATTCTTGTCAGAATTTTTCCTGCAAGACCTCTCAAAAAAGTGATTCACTTTCCCAGGGGAACTGAATACTCATGTCTTAAATGAGATTTTGGTCTTCCAGATCAATCCAGAAGATGACTATGACTACTACTATGACTATTCATATAGCATAAATTGTAGCAGCTATAAAAGGATAAGCACAAATAATAAACACACCTGTGTTTGACTGGATAACATCAGCATTAATAAAAGACCCCTCACAGAAAAATGGTGCTCTGGCATTTGTGTATGTAGGCAGACATACACGCACATGCACACATACATACCTATTTGATTTCAGTACTTGCAGTGAGAATTATAATGCACTTTGAAAGACTAGAATAATAGTCAGTTTCATGTTTTATGATCTCTGGCTCACTAATATTTGTGAGAGCATTGGCAGTAATGTAATTCTTTATACGAGCATATCCCATCATTTTAAAAAGCTTTCACTAAATCCTAAGCACAATACAGCTGTGTGGCAGACAATTAAACCTGCTGCCCTTAGTGAAGATTCCTTGCATGGCTGTTCTCTAAAGTGAGATCTGCTCGAAACTTTAACAGTTTGAGGGGGAAAAGGAAATGTCGTGCAGCCCTTTTAATGGATAGAAAATACATGATTACCTGCCACTTGGGCTGAATCATTCTTTTTCAAAGCCACCCTCCTAGATAATTAGAGGCATCCTGTACAGGCAGCTCTGGTAATATCACGAGCAGACCTGACCCAATCTATGTTAATATGGATTTCAGAAAAACAGCTGATAGTTTCTCTGAGCTGTAAATCCTGCATTTATGGGCCTGGAATTCTGTCTTAGGAACTTGCTTAGGAAATACCATTTCTATATGGCGTGCATGTTGGTAGAGATTACCCAATAACCATAGCAGCTAGAAAAAAAAGTCACCTTAAAGAAAAGTTAAAATTCTCTAAGTTGAAAGAAACTTGAAAAGAAATTTAAGCATTCAAGCAAATGGATTTTTCAAGTGTTCCGTTAAAAGATGCAAGTTTTAAGGAGTACTCCAAAGAACAGACATTTATGTACAGCTCCTTTATATATGCTAATAAAAACTTGGAAGTGACTTTACAAAACAGACTGGCTTACTGTTTCTCACAGATGTACTGAAAATTTAGTAAATATTATTTTTCTGCATTAATATCATGTGTCATACTTTCCGTCTGGCAGTCAAGAGCAAAATCCATTAGAAAGAGATCTATCATATAAAATCATTTGTGCAATGGCCAGGACAGTTCATGTTTCAGAAACACAAATATATCTTACTTTCTTCAGAAAGAGTCTGACCATGAATGCAGAACTTTGTCTGCAACTATTTAACAATGAAAATGCTGGATCAAACAGCCCAATTTTGAAAAAAAAAAAAATCAAACCCATATTATATGATCAGAGTCACCCTTCAATAAAGTCAATCAAGACAGCAGTGATGATGACAACTAATGACAATGACTTTTTAAAAAACATCCAAAGCCTCTTACACACATGATTTTATCTTTCAGATCCAAGAAGCGGTAATCTGAAGATGAATTCTCCATAGCAAGCTGTAATTTAAAAATGAATTCACATTGTAAAGGAAACAAAATTCTAATTTAGGATATTTACAGACAATTTTCAATTATTAGCCTTTTCCTACAATAATTCATATTCTAGCTTTACCTACTTTATGTCTGGTCCAATGAGTGAGTGTCTCCTTAGCATAGCTCGGGCTTGTGCATTGGTTAAGTTAGAGGTAGATTCTTCATTAATGGACAGGATACAGTCCCCCACACCAATCCGTCCATCACGACTTATTGAGCCTCCGTGGATGACACTGCGGACTATCATTCCTGAGCCATCTTTATTGGAACTTACTGTCATCCCTACGGTGAAACAAGAATGCAACAGACAACAGTTAATTCTCACCTTTATGAAGGTCAAAACACATGCTACTGGTCTGAGTCCCAAGAGACAGAACGTAAATCCTGATTAAAAGGAAGGTTAAAGCTAGCCAAACAATGCATTACTCGTGTTTTCCTTGCACTTCCTTCTTCCCAACAGGACACGGGAGTTACAAAGCACAATCACAATATAATTGGGGAAATAAAAAAAAAAGGAAAACAAAAAAGAGCAAATGGATAATGAAATTCATTCTAAAACCAGTTAAATTCATCTCTCTCCCGTACGTTTTCCTCAGTTCATGCTTCACATTTTGCTGTGCTTTGCAGAGGTACCATTTGCAAAGAAAAGCGGGATGGCTGAGGCTGGAGGATGAATCAGACTCCACGAGGGACAGTGCTGCCCTCCCGCTGACCATGGGCAGCCAGAAGTGCACCCTGACCTCTGCCCGAGCCCTCACACTACTAGAGGATACAGAATACTCCTTCAGCTGTGTGACAGTCCTACCTGCTACACTGCGGTGCACTGCTTCTCTAGACTTACACACCACTTAATTACGCACTCTTTTCTCTGAAGGGAAATCAGACAGAAAAGCTCTCTCCTTTTTCCACCCCCATGATCCTGCTTCAGGTTCTGACTTACTCTTACTATAGGGTTTCACATGTTTTTTTCAATTTTCTTACATGCATGAGTTCTCACTGTTACATCACGGCCGGTTACATTTCACTGGTGAAATGAACACTGGTAGCAGCTCTAGGAAAAAGTGCTCTTTTCTAAGCTAGACAGGGGAAAGGTACTTGCAGGGATAGCAGATTTTTTGTGGAAAGACAAACACAGAAGTTGCCGCTTAGCAACAATATGCAGCTCAAGGAAGAGTGCTTTACAGAGCAAAATTTCCTGGAGAAAGTGGCAGCTTATTGTATTCTCCTAGTTTTGAAAGCAAACATCAAGCTAGCAAACTCTGCTAACCTCACAGGAAGAGCTTCCAGGGCAATAACTACAAAAAAAAATCCAACCATTTATATACATACATGGCTACAAAAGCAAAGACTGAGCATATTTCTCTATAGACATATACTTTGGGAGACAGACTGCAGTCTGTGAACTGGCTGAGTAGGTTTTAGAAAACAGCTCTAGCCCCCAGGGAACACAAATTCAGTCAGGCATACAAGCATCTGCCTCTGCATCTGTCTGAAAGAAGAAAAAATACACTAATAAAAAGAAAAAAACAACACTAGTATTCACTTGTGCTTTTTAGGACTCCTTCCTGAAACTACAGAGCTTTTACTGGTCTTGGCTCCCCACATCCATTTGCAGTGGAGATCAGCACAGCTGCCAAGCTATAAAAAGAAGGTGGCCCTGATTAGCAAGGAGCTGTCCAATAATCTTCTTAGACACAGGAATATACTTCTCTATTTTGGTATGTGGAAGTGTTGTTTAACATTTTGGAAAGAATACGAACCCATCATCCTGATGGCAATTAATATTAAAGAGATAAAAGATTATGGAATTATTGAACATTGGAGATTTGTATTTAGGATTTCCCACATAGTTATGTCAACTGTGGTTAGGCTAGTTGCACTTCACATCATTTAAATATGGGCACATCAGACCTGTATCAGCCCCTAATTTATCTCTCGCTATTACAGAAAGAATACAATAGAGATAAACTGCCTGTCTTCTGACTCCTAGGTTGGTGAAGTTACCATGCTGAACACAGCACGTACAGAAACTGTAGGTGCTCTTGTAGGATGGGTGCCTGGTATTTACATTCACATAAACCTTTCAAACGAGATCTCGTTACCAGAAATCCTATCGCAGTTGCCTCTTTCATGTGTGTGCTTTTACTTTTCTGAATTACACAGAAAAGGATACAGCTCCAGCTATGGCTAGATTTGGAGAGCTATTACAAGCTATGAGTGATGCCATTTGAAAGGGGAAAAAAAGCCAGTTCTCAACGGAAATAATTGATGCAGCTGCAGCTTTCAACTTCATTCACAGCTCTTGATTTAGCTCCTTTTATAAAAATGAAAGTCAAAAGCAGTGCAGCCATGTGTGTAAACTGGTCACTGTGCCCAGGCAACACACCAAGCCAGAGAAGAGGCTGGAAGAAAAATTCCACAGTCAAAACCCAGGAGAAAGCATAAATCACATCCATAACACGGATACACAATGAGAGGCTATTCTTCCTTTTCATGCTTCTAATGTCTGACAGTTCTCACCCCACCCCAGGCTTGTATTTTTATGCTTTACTGTTATGTCTGTCATGAAATGTGCTTTGTATGCTCACTGCATTTACAACACTCACAGCCATACAGGAAATGCAGAGTTCTGCTTAACTAAGAGGTTATTACTAACAAAATTGTTTTAACAAAATCCGAATGCCTGAGACTGCACTGTGTCCTGCTTTCTCTGCATCCTGGCAGCGAGGGCAGTAAAGACAGTAGTTAGCCAAGCAAGCCAAGCACCTGAGCTAAAGACATTGTCCATCAGGGGGATCAATGATCTGATTTTCATAACTACTGGGGCACTCAGAAATATAAATTTGTGGCAATTAAGCAAGCAGCTTGTTTAGATCCTTTGGAATAACCACAGAAAGCAGGATCCTTTGCTATTTATCTATATTTGTAAGCTGAATGCGCACCACCTTGACCAAAGTTTTTTCATGTTTCAGGATATGGCTATATCATGTTTTTTCACTGTACTACATAAACTTATCAACAATACAATAGTGTGTTAAAATATACTGTTAACATTTAGGAGTGACCGAAATTTTTTCTTTATGGAAAAAAAACAAAATCTGATTGAGACACTTCACTTCTCTGCTGAAGGTGGTGTCATTTGGATCCATTATCATAGCTCAACAGACCAAAAGCTGCAAAGAATCTAATATTAACGTTTTCTCAGGCTTTCTCCATTAAAATGAAAATATTCAGTCACTTATTTCAAAACAGGAAACGTAAGGGAGAAATAGAAGGAGATATTCCTGAAGAGGTTACAAAAACATTAACATTAGGTACCTTACCTAGACTTGAATTGCCTTTTGCGATAGTGATAGTCCTCTCGTACAAGTTTTTGACTGAATTGGGGACTGTGGAACTTCCCTCCACAGACACCGGGCAGCTCTTTTCCATTAAAATCACTTGATCCTGACAGAAAGAAAAGTAGCACCGTTTTACCACACCGACATGAGAAGTCTGACTTCAGGTCACTGTACCTTATACCAAAACTAGTAGCACAATTAAGGCAAATTCCTTACATAAAGAGCTGAAAAGTCAGTCCATCAGAAATCACACTGACATATGTAAGGTTCCTGTTTTCATCTGTACAATCAGCAAAGTCTACTACAAAGTCTTAATTTAGGGACATCAGATACACTCTTAAAATTGGAGGGATGAATTTAGGTCTTTCTGACTCACTCACCACAGATGTCTGACAATATGTCAAGACTTAAAAAAAAAAAAAAGAGGGAAGCTGAAAAAAATATTCTAAGAAACCACAGCTCTCGTAGGAACTCCTTAATAAATCACTGTGTGGAAGGAATATAAACACACATCACAGGGACTGTCTTTAGGAAAAACTGTGCAGCATCACAGACTAGTTTGAGAGCTGAACTGTGTGACCTTGTGTGAGTACTAGAATGTCAAGTATTTGCACGAATTCCTCCCTCGGCTTCCTGGTTTTTAGCTATGTGTCTCCCTCCCTCTTACACCCACGCATCCACAGAGGTCAACAGGGAAGGGGGAAGAAAAGCCTCACTTCAGCAAGACCAACTACCCAACTGCGGTTCACCAGGGTCTACTGATATAAGAAGTGAGCAGAGTTTTACATCCCCAAAAACTTCCCCTCTCACGCAGATGGCTACCTTTAAGCCATAAATCTATTCTTGTTTTGTCTGTGTCTATGTTTTGATGTGATTTACCATATGTGACTCTTACATTTATAATCAGATAGCCACACATGGCAGTTAGCCAGTGTCAGTTTCTGTAGAAAGTTCTTTTTTTTTTTTATGATTTAATATAGTGATTCTATGTCTACTTTTTTTCTCTTTTAAAAAAACTTTACTTTTCCAGTGGGATCCAGCTGCACTGTAGTAGCAAGGTTTGCATTTTGTGCATCTTCTTCTACTGTCTGAGGTCCAGTCCAAGTTCTTGTGTTTTCATTTTCATTTTGGTTGATATCCGAAACATCCAGAGGCAAATGGTCTTTGTTAGCAAAACCAGTGGCAGTTTCCAAGCTCTTGCCTGGTAGGGGCATTTTCTCTCTCACTCTCTGATTCAGATCCATGTTGTACAGATTCTTGCTGGATACTTGGAAATCAACTGCAGTGTTTGAATTTTCCTCTCCACCAGCCTGTTAAACAGAGGAGACAGTAAATAACAAACTTTTCTAGTAAAAAAACGTTTATGTCATGCTAAAATCTTCAGTGGGGACTCATTTTACAGAATGTAAATACATTTATTGTCATGGCAGTATCCTCAGTATATCCTACAGGCTTTTTACTATAAAAGTTACTTTATTTCTCAGACTGCTTTTTCCATTCCTAGGACCACAAATCACCCAGAGTAGCAAGTACCACCATTGACAAACATTAGGCGTCCAAATTTAATCTGTCGCTCATCAACACAACTCTGTGAACTTCTGCAGCATCAACTCACATATTTTCACACTAGATATGACCCCAGTAAGTTATTAAAACTAAATGGTTTCTCGGGGAGAAGAACTTTGTTAGGACAAGATCTTTATTCTCAAAATACATAGTAAAAATAAAAATGTTGGGGAAATTCCAAGCAGCTTATGCAGTAAATTTACAATCTGATGATCAAGTTAATTGAATGAAATACAGAGGAAGAATATCAAAAAACCTCAGTCAAACCTGGGCAAAGATGATCAGTGAATTTTTGAAGTATGGCAGCATCAAAATACAACATTACAAGTTTCACTGAGAATAGCTCTGCTACTAGGTCTAAGTCCTCCATACAAAAATTTGTATATATTTTCAAGATTCCAAGCTGCCTAACTTTATACATCCATATTTAAATGATCTCAGTAATCACCTTCTGACAAAAAAGTATACGTTCCTTATCTCAGTTTTCAAAGTAATGTTGAAAATAAGTACGCCATTAGTTATTAGGAAGATGTATCAAGGACACAGAAGTTCTATATCCATACTATTTGTTTTAGTGCCTGTTGGAGTAAATATCGACAGAAGAATCTGGGTATGTCTTAGCTTTTCAGCTACCATTCCTGTTCATGCTTCTACTCCTTCTCCCAAAACATGGAAAAAGGATGTTTCTCCAATTTATACTATGGAAGATATTAAATCAAAGTTCACAGATTCAAATCATGTTGTTGCATTTTGCAACATCGTGAATAAAAAGTGTTAGAATTGATTTTCTACATCTTTTCATAAAATGCTTTAGTACTTGCTCTTTGACACATTTCTTGTACAGATAACAGAATTGAAGATAGCAGAGGATCCACTTTTCACACAAGAAAAATGCCACCTCCTGGAATATAAACAGGAGGAGACAGTCCCTCATGGGGCAACTCCCCTGGTTCCAGTCATACTTTAAACAAATGTCCAGAAAAACTCAAGAGAGATCCAAAAGTAATTGCTTCATTCTTTTTGCTGTGTGCCAACTAACACTGCATCTTTCTTGATATAAAGAAGCATTCAAATATAAACTTAGGATATAGATCTGAGCTAGTCAGTTCCTGTTCAGATGTCAAGAGCAAATGCCATGCTTGCCAGACTCCCTATAATTAACACAACTCAACAAAAAGAAAGGAGGCAGCTATTCTGGAGGAAATTATCCCCAACAATCAACACTGTTGACCTGTGAACAATTGCTTTAAGTAACTTCTGAGAAGATAATTGAACAAAGCCTAAATACCACTAATAGCATGATGCAATCAAGAAATTATTTCCTACCTTTTAGAGAACAGAACACTAGGACTCTAATCTATTTAAATGATTTCAGAAGGTTTCAGTAACAGCTGTCATGCCTACTTTTAAGTCTTTTTATATAACCATTTCCAAACCAGTGAAACCAGACTCATTACCAAAATCCATATTATATTCAACATCTATTCCATATGCTACTAGATACAAAGCAGCAGTGCATATCCTTTTTTATCTACATTTCACTTAAAGAGAGGTCAATGCTTTAATCTTTTAAGATAAACATATCTTCAGGAATTCATGGAAGCAGGAATGTGTGGCCCCATTAGACCATTTATATTACTTTACTTTAACATGTTTTACACCATTTGCTTTAAAAGTGACAGCAAAGGAATTGAGAGGATGTATTTCAGTCAGCCTTATCACCAGAAACAGCTGAAATATCTCTACATTCCTTGTAGCATCTAGTTGTTCACTGCATCTCCCAGTTGCTTTTAAAGTCATCTTTTAAGGACTGATTTCCTCACCATGTTTACTTCATGAAGTCATTCATAACTCTGCAGAGAGTAAAAATGCGGTTTGATGAGAACTTAACAGTCAGTTCATAGTGGTTCAAATGACTGCACGAAGAGTGAAATGTCAGGACAATGATCTTAAAAAACAAAAAGCGAACAAAAGCCCTCTTCAAGGCAATGCTGAAAATAACTTAAGGCTTCTGACAGCCTCAGCACTGTTACGGAATGTAAATCCAGACTGTATCTCATAAAATGCTTCTCGGTATGCAATATGCATAATCCCTTTAAGTAACAATTACAGAGTTAAACAATGCAAGCTGTCCCACTGGCACAGCAAAGAAGACGCGCTCTACTGTGGATTAGGAGAGCCCATTAGAAGATGAACTCAGCTCTCAGACAAGTACCCTGCAAGGGCTGAACACAGTCCAGAAAGGATGAATACAGTTGCTGAGGCTCAGGTGTGCAGAAAAAAGAGGCACCTAGGGTCTCCGTGCAGGAGCATACATGGAGAAGAACCCTGGAAAGAAGTTCTCTGTTGTTGCTTTCAGAGATCATGAGCACTAGAAGGAACTTCAAGGACTCTGGATTAGAGAAATAAATCTGTAGGTTGACAGAAAAAATGAGGAAGAAAAAGGAAACTAAACACCATCACTGACATCAAAAACAATTCAATATAGGTATGTGACTGGCAAGAATAAAAAGTAATCTTAAGGAATTTATTTACTGACTTTATATACTGAGTTTATACTGACTTGAATTAACAACCAGAGGTTTGAAATGCTTTAGATGGACTTTTAATTACAGTATCATTGTGAACATTTGCTTCAAGAACACCGTGCATTATCAAATATCCTTAACCACATAGTATAAAAGCAAAACTTGTGATGAAAGCTTACTCTTGCTTTTTATGGCTATAATACTGTAGAGTAGTGCAGTTACTTCGTGCAAGCTAGCTCTGAAGCAGTAACCATTAAGCTCTCCGCAGCAGACCGCTCACCACAACTTTAACGTTGCAAATAGCCCCACCGCCGTTCACCCCACTGCACAAAGGCAGCCCCAGCGCTGACCCTTCCACCTGCCTCTCCTTAATGTGGGTATCCGAAAGCCACCAGCCCTTCCCCACAGCAAAACACCACCTTATACAGCAGCAAATATAGATGCAGATGGAACTGTGACAACACGGTGCCTTTACACCTAACAAAGCTGCTTCCACGGAGAAACACGGAGCCTTCCCATAGCCTTGGCCAAGTTTGCCACCCACAAACCCCATCCTCCGTGTTACCTTGGGAATAGACGAGGGCAGAGAGAGGTTGTAGCCGAGCTCATCGCTGCCGGTGCTGCCGTGCAGGGCTAGCACGGACGCCTGGAAGGAGCCGTCATTGTTCGGGGAGTACTGCGACCCGAAGGCGGACTCGTCCGCTAGGTCTGCCTCGCTGGAGTCCACCTAGCAACGACAGCAATTTAATCAGCCGGGATCCCTCTTCACCTCCACTCCGCATAAGCCCTGGACACATGCACCTCCGCCGCCGCACACTGGCTGGCACCTCGCTCCGGTTATTTATTTATTTTTCCTCCCCGGGCTTTATGAAGGACTTTTACACGTGCTGCGCAGCACGAGAAATTTCTGCCTCTGGTTGCAATTCATCTTGCTCCAGCTTCAGAGGTTGCAAGGAATATGTGAAATAAAATTGAAGTTTGAATTGAAATGGATTTTAAAGCTGATGCAGGCTAATACCTATTATTAGAAGTATGAGATGTTAAGAAAACTCTGCTCCACACCCTCTGGTCAGTATTTTTTTTTTTTTAGGGATTTATTTTTTTTCCTTTTCTCTCTCTTTTTTTTTTTTCTTTTTACAAGAATCAATGATGAAGTAATAAAAAGCTTCACTTAAATGACACATTTCAGGATGTTCGCAACCCAACCAACTTCATGGGTTTTGTTGCCTTTAAAAGCACAAAACAAATAATTCTCTGGAAAGTATAGTACTTTCCAAACATTTATAAGAAACTTTCATGACATGCTTGATTTTATATTTTTATTTCCAAAATGTTCAATAACAATTAGATTAATAAGGACTGTTCTCCTGCTTACAAAAAGAAAACAAAATGTAAAAAGTGTTCTAGACATAGGCAGTATCCTTCAATCTTTTTTTCCTATTTGCTCAAATTAAACAGATTTTTTTTTCAAGATTTCCATTTTTCCCAAGTAGAAGAGCAAAATTCAGCCCTAAAACAAACTTGATGGTCATTCACATACCATACTTGGATTCTATTTTTATCCTCTTGGGTAGAGTTCAAGAGAGCAGTGTATGCTAATACAAAGCAGCTCAATGGTCTCAGAATCATGATCGTGTTGGAAAATCTTGGGAAGCAGCTAAGGGCACCTAGGCAATGATCTGCAGAGATGAGATCTAAATGCAGTAGTTTTTAGGCTTTATGGTTAATCATATCGTGAATTTATCATGGCAGATTCACAAGAGCAATAGCAATACCCTCTAGTGACATCAGAAGGTATAATCGTTTCTGGAGTGAAAAAATATTCCTTTTTTGCTTGTTTGTTTCAATCTCAAAGAACAAGCATCACATTCACACTAGTCCTTTGAGGTACTTACTTCCAGTCCATCCTCTGGAAAATACACATTAATGCTAAGGAAAGCTGAAACTAAGAAAGGATTGTGCAAAAAGAGGAAAGATCTCTGGAATCTGAGCACAGAAAATATTTCTCTGGGGGTCCACACTTTAAATCCATCCTATAGCGATAGAATTGCGCATTTAATATATTGCAACTAAGTCAAACAGACAGTTTTGACAACTTTAATGATATTGTTACTTGATGCGCATTTTCACTATTCTTCAGCATTATTTTAAAAATGTTTACATAAGAAATAAATTTTATGCCCTTAAGTTTCACCTGACTTTATTTCTCATATTTTTAATTAAAGTATATTAATGATTACCTAATTCTTTCCTATTTCTTCTCAATTAATGGAATAGTCAAATCCTGCTATTTTGAAGGGCCAAGTAGTCTAACTATTGTACCAGTATTTCAAACTGAGGTACACAAGATAGGCAGTCTTTTTTAAAAGCACATTGTTAAAATCATTGCAAATTGCTGAAAATATGTCAAAAGGCAGCAAACATCCAGGAATCAGTAATTCAGAGATTTTTCTGTGAGAAAGAATCCATTTAGCTCTTTTCTTGTTTGATTTGGATTTTTTGTTTGTTTTAATATGTTAGATTCTGTTGTTTAGTGGGGAAGCTTGTGCTTATGCTTCCCCACACGTGCCCCCAAAACTGGAGACAAGATCAATTACAAAATCAGGCCCAGATCAGTATGAATAATCAGGAAAACACATACACTTCTTTTTTCTTGGTAGTGTCCCATTTCCTTTATCTTTTTTTTTATCTGAATAATTACTAGCAATCTTTTAATATTCAGTTATATTTCATTATTTATATATAACACCCTTTAACCTTGCCAATCCCATAGTCACTGACTGATGCTAGAATACTATTAGTATGAAGGGCTCTCAACTTTTCAAGACAGAGCGCATTCCTTGTAAGGCTGGTTTACATGCAAAATGGAGTCCACAAATTTCTCAGGGTATCTGGGAAAGTAGAAAGAGGTATGTTATGCAACACAGGTGAAGAGACTTATTTACAAAACAAGTGCATGAACATGCCTGCACACAAGGTGAGATTTTCAAGGGGATGCAAGGAATGGGTGGCCATGTTCTTTTGAAAATCTCAGCAAAACACTCCCTTGCTTTCCAGTAACTAAAATATCACAGGCCAGATCCACAGCTCATGCAAACAGACAAGATCTCCAGACGCCAGTTACCACCACATGGGGAAGGGTCACAGCTAGGGTGGAGGAACAGTGTATTGACAGTCAATGAGTCAATGATGAGAAGTAAGCACGAGCAGTGACAAAGCAACTCCTTTCCATGACAAAACACATGGACTCAACCAAATCTTCGGTAAGTTGGGCCACTAACCAGAGCCAGCTCAGCACGGAAGAGGGCTGCATCAGCGGGGCCCTCCTCGAGTGACTGGGCAGTGTGGAAAAAGCAATCTTCGTTAGCAGAGACATAGCCCTCCTCTGGCGACAGCTGCAGAGAGAACGAAGCCCCGAGTCGGACAGGCGGCCAGCACAGCAGACGTGCAGGGCGCATCGCGAGGGCTCTCACAGGGGCAAACACACACCAAGGGCAGCCAAGAGTTCATCGCAGTCACGGTTACACCACTGGTAGGTAAACACACTCCGGTTCTGTCTCTCCTTCCTTTTTTTTTTTTTTTTTTTTTTAAATTTACCTGAATTGATCTGTCCTCACAATGCTGTTCTATGTGCACAAGCAATGAAAAGCACATAGGCAGCTATATCACGGTACCCACCGCGCAGTCTAAATTCATTCTGGATTTCTGTTCTTATTATTAAACCTTTTCTAAAAAGAGCTTACACTAGGAATGCAGAAATGCCACCCAACAGTAGAGGCCTCGCTAGCCACAAGTAATCATGTTAACAGGCAGGAAGACAGTGCTAAGATTGTATCTGCTGAATGGAGCAGGTGCTAAAAGGCAAAACACTTGTTAACACTGAAAACCAGTAGCTTTCTCCTGCATAATCTGATTTTATGAACATCTGTCTAATATTCTGAGAAAAAACAGGATTACTCAAAATGTTTAATTAATTAGAAAGCCTAAATAGGTGAAACATTAAAGTCCAAATACTGAAGCTTTATATAATGCTCGGAGCAGCAAAGGAACACCCACACAAGCCATCTTTTGAGCTGACATTTTCATAAGCAAGCAAATGTTGATTTTCAAGACATGTTAGTGTCCAACATACAGTCCCTGCTACAAAAAATAATTTTGCAGAGCCAGTTTAAAAAAATGCCCTCTTTCAGTAAAAAGGAAAGAAAAGTTCTTAGTAACTTAAAAACCCATTTCTCCCCACTCCCCCCAAATACACACACACACACACACACACACACACACACACACACACACACACAAAAAGATGCTAAGAACTTAAATTTACAATTTGCATTCACAGGGACTGCAAGATGAACATTCATAAGAGGCAAAAGCAAGCCCAAAACACCATATTTGGGCTTCCATAAACAGTGAGCCAATCTTCTTTGCTCAAACAAACTGGTGCCATTCCTCTAACTTGAACATGACACATTGGGACCTCTAGTTCATACTTTGACTTTACTCAAGATAACTCAGGAAAACAGTCAACAGGTTTGCACTGGGCTTTTTTAATCTGTTTCTCTGTGATGTCAGTGAGGAGATGAATTACAGTTCAGAAAGATCTGAGTTCTCTAAATGTACCCCCCTCTGTGTAATCTTTAAATAGCTGTTTTCAATCCAAGGCAATAATTTAAATTCTCCTTTATTTGTAGATTATGGCCCTTATATATTCCCAAGTATTTGAGGACTTGCATACTGAGGACTCTTAGCTGTCCCAGAAGCACAGAGTGAATCACTAAAAGAGAACTGCAAGGATATGTAACTGTGTAGCATGTTATAGACAGACACTCCATCTACATAATCCTGCTGCTACCGGACTTTTATGTCTTAAGTTCCTTGGTATTCCTGAGTTACCATAAAGGGTAGTTCTTAGTTATTTTTGCCCTGGGATGACTAAAGGAAGACATTTCTACAACTTAATGCTACTAATTGCTAGATAACCTTCCAAAATCCAGCCCCACATGAACTGTAGGCATATCACAATAACCAGTAGGCCTATGGTATCTGAGCTGAAGGCTACTTAGCGGTGTTCGAACACAAAACGTGCAGTCTGGACACAAAGACTACATGCTACAGCTACAGCAGAACAGACTTCACAAAGCAGACTTTGCAAATTCCAGACGAAAAACCTAAAATTGACTCCATGCCACCATGTTACACATTTGAAGATTTTGTGAAAGTTACAAAATTATGTCTGGCAGCCTGCAGCCCTGAAAGACTTCATTGGTTGCAAGACACTTTGCTGTTTCCTCAGCCACAAGCCCTGATCTAGAAAACAAGCATGCCAGGAGTCTTGGAATCACTACACTATTCACAAATTATACAGACCCCTGCTAAATGTGCAACGAAATGCAGGAATCTACTTACAATGGTTTTCTAGATGCATGTAAAATGCACGTGGCAGATGCAAAATATATACAATATACCACCTAAAAAGACATGAAAAGTACCCATTTAATTCCCATATCCTTACAGGCAGTGGTTTGGCAACTCCTATTTTAACTGTTCCTGCTGGGGCTCCTTTCAGCGCCTGTACTGCTTCTTCCAGGCTGCCGTTCTCCAGGTTGGTGTCGTTGACGAACATGAGCCGATCTCCAGGGAGAAGTCTGCCATCCAGCTCAGCCACACCGCCAGGAACCAAGGAGCGAATCACTATTACAGTGTTTGCTGGATCCACAGGGTCCTAGTCAGGTGGAAGAAGAAAAGCAGTAAGTTTTATTTATTCTTGAGAGGGTAATTTCTATGCATTAACTTTTAAAAATTGAAATCAGTTCCTGCACATTACACTTCAGCAGGTGCTTAGCCTGCTGACCATATATTTAGGCATGCATGAATTTTCAGTTCTTAAGTATGAAAATCATTACTAGATTGTGCTCCATCTCAGGAATAAAATTCTGCCAAAGTGCACAGAGTCAACTTCTTACTGTAATAAACACACTCCAGAAATTCAAATATTTCTGCTGCAATGAAATCATCACTGACTTAAGCCTCCCTTTACTCGGTTCTTATAACCAAGTAGCTATTTTCAAGAGCGGTCTTGTACTTCACAACACTAGAGTTCATTCAGTTGAGAAAGCACTTCTTTGTAAAATGCCTCCAAGAGACAGGAGTATAGCAGTACAGCCCTTTCAATGAACAAGACACAACAAAGCAAAGTTTGCTTTCAGAAAGAAAACTGCTTTACAGTCCCCACTTTCCAATACACTGATTTTGATAAACATGTTACCACCAAAAACTAAGAACAGGAACACAGTTCTGCTGCCGAAGAACCTTTGCATAATTCTTACACAATTATATTCATAAGCAACACATGTTAACATGTTAGTGTTACCAACATATTTATTCACTTGTGTGTACGCACATTAAAAAAAAAAAAGAAAGGAACAGATAGGAAATGTAACACAGTATCAGTTTTACTGATGTTAAAAAGAAGAGAAAAGCAAACATTTACAAATCGACAGACAATGCTATCAAGTTTCCATGTCAAGATGTACAACTGAGAAGAGTCATACCATAAAAGCAGCATCCAAAAATACAGGAATAAGAGACTGCTCAAAACTAATCTGAGAGAAAGAGGGAGAGAAAGAAGGAGGGAGTCTAAGAAGCACCTTGACAGCACATGGTAATTAATGCAATAAGGAAGCTGCCACAAGGCAATTTACAAGTTGAACCACAACTATCATTTCTGAAGATGTTACTTGAGACTAAACACTGTTTCCTCAGTATTTCTACAGCAAGTATTTAAATGGCCATTTGAAATGAAGGGTATGACACACATTCTTTGGAAAGCATCACTTCTGTTGTGCACATAACCCTACAAAAACCCCAGTCTTTCCTAGGGTAAAGAGTGATATGAAGAGGCATGCTGCGGTATAGAACATGAGAATCCATTAGCATTTACATAGTCCACAACTTTAGTTACTATTAATTGAAAATTAATTAAAAATTCAACAGTAATAGCAAAACACAAATGTATTCATATATGTGCTCTAAATCTATTGTTCACAATTCCAGAGGAATGAATCAACTTCTGTGACAAGCTGAAACGTTTTAATCACACGACAGAAAAAAATACTGTATAAATCACAAACATGAAATCCCAGAGATATATAAGTAAGTTTCAGAAAAGATTCATAACTGAAGTGCAGCAACTGACCATACGGACAATATCTGTTTGTTTCAACACTTAATAGGAGATAGAATGTGGAGATTGAATAATATGCCCTACTATTGTGCTGACATGGATTGGAAAAACTCAGGTTCAACTGTACTGTCTCAGTTAAGGACACCAAAAGTAACACATTAAACTGAATCACTGCTGCACAGAAGAGATATTTAACTAGACCTCAGATTTTGTGTTCCTCATTACTATACCTCCCTGCTTGGCACATACCTTTATCAGTTTGCAGATGCAAAATATCTCTAAGGTCCTGAGTAACTCTAAGCAGAGCCGTATGCGCATAATTTACATCTGCAAGCAAACTCTAGATGTGAACAGAAATGTACTTTTAAGGACAAGATCCAATATAGAACTGGGTGACTAACACTTCTGTGGTACCACCTAGCACTGGAGCAGAAGCCTATATGGACCATGGGAAGAAACAATCTGACTTTGGGAAAAAGTGCTGAGACAACAGAAAACATAGAACAACCTCCACTCTCTTCTCTCGCTCAAATTCAGGCGTATGTCTGGAAGGAAGGAGCATTTGATACCGAGGCCACAGGCAGGAACTGAGTTCCCCCAGTACCTGGGCACAACGGAATCACAGACTCGGAGGCCAGGGGGGTTGAAATCAAACACAAAATTAACAGGAGTACTTAGGCATGTCCTGGTTAGACAGCAGCTAAGCAAGGGATTTCAGAATCACAGTTCTGGATTTTAATAAATCCTGCTTTAACCACCTAAGTCCTTTATTGGATCTATCCCTAAGAACCCAAATGCAGGTACGAAATACAGGGCTAGATGCCTGAATATACTAAGTCATGTACATCATTCACTGCCTGTAAGACACCAGGAGATGACGTTCCTGCAGATCTCATAAACTTTTGATTACCTTTCCTGGATTACTATGATATTCTATCATCGTATTAAGTCTTACTTGCTATAATCTTACTACAGTAAGAGGAATAATAACACAACTAATTGCATGTTCAATAATACTGACATCTACATGGCTCTGTTATATTGTCCAGCTTACATTAATATTTACATAAAAAAATATTTGAATCCCAGACTGAGTTCCAAACGAGACAAAGTATCGTGTTCACAGCTCAGAGGAAGGAATATAAAAGTTACCTGGTAGTCCAATATACTAAATCCAAGTCCCATATTGCCTTTCTCCAGCTCAATGTGCTGTACTTCTGCCTCCCACATCGCTAAGGAAGAGCTTTGCACCTCTTCCATATTCTGATCCTCATCAGCAATTTCCAAAGCTCTTCCCTCTGTATCCGAGGAGCCAATGAATCCAAGGTCTACATGAGCCTGGAAAAAGCAGGGAATATCTACCAACTGCATATATGCAAAAATTCATGAATTAGCAGATTAAACTCTGTTAGTGAAAGAGCAGGAACTCAATATAGTTATAAACATATCTGATGGATAAGACCTAGGTTGTATTAAAGCACTCAATGACAATAATTATACAAAATGGAACTTCTGACAAACTGACCACTTTAGAAAACTCTCACTAATATTTTATCTAAATAGAGGCAATATCTGTTATGAAATGGTATATTAAAGAACAGGCTTTGGTCAGAACTTACTACTGCTTACAAAAGACAAAACATTTAAAAAAATGAGACACACACACCCACATATGTATATATGTTTTTCTCTTTGATTCATAAAAAGTCTAGCAACAAGACAAACTTTGTGCCTTAACCAGAACTGTGACTCTTTTCATGCAAATACTCTTTCTGCATATTCAGCATACCAGACTATGCAGAGCTTTGAAGTTATGAATGATAAAAAAATGAATATGTCAGAGTGTACACTAAGATATACAGCAAAGAAAACCAGAAAGCTAAGTTCAAAATTCGATTATATACATTCAGACTCTAAAAAATACTAGTCAATTTGCTACACAACACAGGCCACTTGCAGAGCAGATGTTAGGTCCTTTAGTATATATTCCTGGATTCTAGAGTTTTTCCCCATGGCTTACAAGTATCTATGGCTTCTGGTTGTCTTAAATTGAATATAATGTCAGTGAATAAAATTTGTCTTTTTCTAATTACTTGATTTCAAACTCTCAAATACTAAAAGGTCCTTCTCATGTTCTGCACTTTTACATTAACTCTGTATGATTTGCTCAAGGAAATATTTCTTTACTTAATAACTTTAAAACACAATACCTTTTCTGCGAGCTCAACCTCGGCGAGACTTAGACCGTCCAACACTTCTGGGTGACTGATAGGGGGAGCTACTGGACGACAGCACACCATGGTCACTTTAATAGGCAATTCTTTCAAGATATTCACCACATCCTTGTGATTTTCTCCAAGTAAAGAGATCTCATTTACCTCAAGGAAAAATAAAAAAGTTTTGCAGAAGTATAATGAAAAATAACAAAAAGTTATAAAAATATACTATTAACAGAAAATATCAATTGTTCCACTGAACCGCAGACCTATTTTTCTAGAAGAACAGACACCTAAACAAGCTTTGAGCTGAATGGCTATGTCTCATAGCCTGCCAACCTTACGAATCCCATAAACACTGGCACCTCTGAGGCAAGAAAACCTAGTTACAATATGGAAGATATAGATATGAAAGAGTGGAATGAAGTAAGGAGTGTTAGCACATTTATGTGAGAATTGGCATATTAAGTATGAAAGCAGATGGATCATTTTGATTCCTTGAATTCATGGGAAGGAAATTCACATTTCAATTCCAAGAAAATGGTTTACAAAAGATCTGTCATAGATAGGGATACTTCTATTAAGTCTTAATTCTTTTGTTAAATACTGTTTTTTGTCACCTTGAGTTACATTTCTGAAAAAATCAGCTATTACTGGACGGATGTATGTCACAGTGTCAAATATATTTGCATAAATAAATATGCATAAGAATGCATATGAAGTGATTGCTCAAACACTTCTCACTAGCGCTGATATGCAAAAAGATAAGCCACATGCCCAAGTCAAAACCTGTGAAAAGCAAGACATTTCACAAGGATATTACTGAAGGCAGACTACGATAAGGTCGAGTTTTTTTCTTACTTCAAGCAGCTCATCTCCACTAAACAGCTTGCCACTTCGTCCCACTGGGCCCTCTGGTAAGATAGATCTGATGAAATGATGTCCCACCGTAGCTTCCAGGCTTATCCCTAACCCGCTGCTTTCACTAAATTTGTTAACTACAACAACCTAAAAGAAGGGAAAGAAAAAGTTACTTTTGATTAAAGATTTTTGTTACTTTTCACTTCAATTCATATACAGGGGAGTAAATATTTCAGAATTGCAAAACTAGAAACATGGTCATATGTAAAGCAACCTTTCAGGATGTAAAAAACATTCAAAGTTATTAGTTTGGGTTTTCTATTCCTTAGTAACACTAATGGGAATAGCAACAACAGCTAGAAGAAATCATCCACTTTTAACTTCCCAGTCAGATGAAAAGCACTGAGAGGGAAATACAAATATTGTACAAATATTAGGATGTACAGGCTATATTCAGTGAAAGTTATGCAATCTCAAAAAAATGTTAACTATTTCGGAAAGAAAACTACTGCTATGGATTCAAAGAATTGCTCAGCAAGGAAACAACAAAAAAACCCCACATTTGGAGTAATGTGCCTATACTGAGACCCAGGTGTGTGGATAGAAGGTAAGAAAGGCAGATCTACATTTTTAAACCATCCTTTTTTTGGTGCTTCAGATTCTGAAGCAAGAACAACCAACACACCCTTGCAGCACAGAAATTGAAATAAAATCTTATCCAATATGATCACTGCAAGATAGGGAAGAGTCTATGTGTGTTCAAATTTGAATTTTTGCAGAAAAATTGGATCAAGGGACAATGAGGTGAAAACGGCAACTTAGGTCACAATAAATGCATTATTTCAGCACATCCAAGCAAAAACTGTATGTAACAACCAAACAACAGAGCAAACTTTTGTAGAAAATACAGTTTGGGGAATATAATTTTGAAATAAAGTCCCCAACTTTTTTTTTCTTTAATTATTTGTTACAATTAAGTGTCCTGTGTGTTGTTTAGCTCACTACATCAAGAAGGAACTCACTCAGTATATAGGGTGGGAAGGAGATTTCAGACTCCAGCCTTTAATTCTAGCTTATCAATTGAGTCTGGATGTGCACCCCAAAAGTTTAATTTTCCCTAATACACATTTACCCTCCCAGATACAAAATCTGTGAAATAATTATCAACGCGGAAAGGCACATCAGTTTTTGAAATCTATGATTATTCTTCCAGAGTCACTGGAAAATATATATCTATATTCAAAATTTATAACTGAAATAAAATCATCACAGTAGATTAAGAAGCAGAGGAACGCACTGTATATATAAAAACACACAAATACAATAAATACAATACAACACACAAATACAATAAATTCTATATATATCTGTAGGTAATCAAGCAATAGACAGATGGATCAAAGGCATTTAACAATAATAATCAAGGTTGACTTACCACTATCTCATAATTTAAGCCCATAATTCTCTGCCATTTATTCTTCAGAGATACTTCTTCTGCAGTTGTTAACTGGAAATCTAAAAGTTATGTTTGAAATTACTATGATTCAAACTAAGCACTCTTATCTATCCTATCCCCGGTATGTAAGGCATTCCATGACACCAGTACTCTCCTAGATGTGACTAAAAATGTGACATTTTTTGCCTCACCAAGGAATGGGAATAAATAGGAAAATTTAATAGGAAAAAAAAAACCCTTGTTCTGCACCCTCCAGGCCGCGCGTGGCCGAGCCTGGCACAGCGGCAGCGGGTGCCGAGCAGGGGCAGGGCTGCTGCTTCTTACACATCGCAGCGCGCTGAGAGACACAGGCCCCCACGGGCGCTCACACTGATCCTAGGCTGGACGTCAGCCATGCCCAAAATCACTACTCAGCTCTTATATCTTCAATGCCATTTCCTACTTCACACCTCGCAGCTGGCCTGGGGGTCAAACGGACCAATATCACTAAATTAACTTGCAGCCTCCCAAACTAAGTATATTTCTTCAAAGGGCAAATATTTAAACTAGCCTCAGACATCAGCGTAACCTTACCAGGAGAACGGGCATAAAACAAATGAAAAATGACACGCGCCAAGCAACTGATCAGGCTATATGTAGGCTGTTCGTATGGATTGGGTTGACACTGTTGTTGACAGACATGACACAGCATACTGTTCCTCTCGGGTATACCTTGTATATATATGGGCTAACTTTTATGGAATATGTTAGAGATGAAAAAAAACAACAAATAAACAATGTTTTCAAAACTGAGAATGAATGCGAAAGACTCTTTTTTTTAACTGCGGACCCAACAGGGCATTGAGGCAATGCAAGTCCTAGAGATGTTTTTCCTTTCCATTAGATTTACATCCACACACACATACGTAATTCTCACAGTTGTAGACCACCAATGAAATGCTTATTGGAAAGGAGCTGAGAAGAAAAGGAGAGATGCTGTGAGAAATAAAATAACAGGCAAGAAAGCAAAGTGCAGTGACTCTTAACTTGATTGAAAGTTTATCTACAAGACCAAACTAAATTGTTTTTTTTCTGCTCTTTCCTCCCCATTCAAAGGACTTAGATTCTACAACAGGAAATAAAGTATTTTGATGGAATACCTAATGAACACAACAGATTTAACAGAAAACTCATTATTTAAGTTACAAAGACTGTGCTGCACACTCAGGAAACATCAAAATAAACAGTTAAGTTTTGAATGTTCATCACAGGCAAAGGTTAGGATCTTCATGAAAACATAAACAGGTAAGTTGCCAACTCACACTGAGTTCTGTTATAATAAAAGTACCTAATAGCTCTATAAGGTGTTTTAGACCTAGTCAGTGCTCTGAAAATGAATTAAAAATAAAGCCGTCTGTTTAGATGCTGTGTGGCATTCAAATGAGGTGGTACTTTCCCCAAGCCAGAATACCTGGCAATGTCTGAAGGGAAACTCTTAAAAATAAATTGTTTGGCTTTCTAGAATAACAGAAGTAGAAGTTATGAAAAGATACACAGAAAACATATATATTACAGAACTCATATACTCATGTTTTTCAGCTCCCTTCTACCTCCAGAAGTAAGAAAATGTTATGTCACACATCATGCTCCTATCAATTTGAAAAACCCATCACCAGATACGGCTTCCAAAACACAAGCACTGTGCATGAGAATTTAAAAAGATAAGGAAATATCTGTTGGAAAGTAAGAATTTCTGTAAAGAAAATGAGAAAGTTAGACCATAACAGTGAGTCACAAGCAAACAAATTTCAAACATTACTAGAGAATACAGACTGAAATGAATGCAGACTGAAGTGAATGCAGACTTGGGCATTTGTCACAGGGAAGTTTATCACAAGAGGAAAAGGCCCAGGAGCTGTAGCCAGAGAGCTGCAGGGAGTTAGGAAGATAAGGCATGGCAGCGGACAGGATGGGGAGTAAGGACAGAAAAGAGGCTTTATGAAGTAGTTCAAGTGAAAACACATTACTGACTAAGAAAAAAGATGAATAGCTGTGCTGCTTCATACGATGTCTCAAACACACAGACATAACCACTGTTTTCTGGCACACGCAGTAGCTGTCACTGACGGTGTTTGCTCTCTAGCACCCCGTGCACACTTTCATGTGTGGTTCCTTCCAGTTCCTAGCGGCACAGCCTCAGACACGCAGCACACCACGGCTGTAAAGGCACACAAAACACGCACTCTCTGTGCAAGCACAACCAAACGCATTTTAACAGAAAAAGTATTAAACATTGGGAACCTGTTTCCTGTTGTTTGATGTCCTCTCCAATGTTTACCACACTGGTGCTGCATGGTAGTGATGGAGATACCTGTTCTGTTTCAGTGTTTTCTGGAAAAGAAGGATGATTCCTCAGTTATTTTATGCATTGTAATAATCAAACTCTCTGACCTGCCTGTCTAATCTTCTACAAGACTTCAAAGGATCCAGGTTTGGGAAATGGTTCCCTGTAGCAGTGTGAAAGGCCAGGAAGAAATATTGTATTTTAAAGATATTTTGGCTACTGTTAATGCTTTGTCTTCTGCATTTTTAAATGACAAATGACAACACACCCATGCATCTCTCTTTACAACTGAAAGAAGAGTTACTGGAAGCACAAACATCATTCTTTAGCATATACCTGCTAAAGTCATGCTTATATTTTTCCTTGTTCTGTGTTGTGTGCAATTCAAAATCAATCTCGTGCAGCACAAAGAAAATCCCATATACCTTGGGGTCTGAGCACTTGACAGACTTTCTGCTTTTAGAAAATCTCTTCTATTACAATACTTTTTTAGATATGATGCTGGTTATCATCTGGCTTGAACAACTTCAGACAGGAGACACTCAATGGAGTGTCTGAGCATTTCCTTCATAATTTCTGCTGAATGTAGGCATGACAAGATTCTTATAGGAAACAGACTACTTTGTCTTTCAAAAAATCTTGTGTGGAGGGGTGATTATGGCTTGATCTACAATCTCCTTCTGTTGATATCAATCTATGACATAAATAGCTGAAAATATCTGTTTATACATCCAGTTATCTGTGTGGATGTTCAAACACCATGATTTACAAGGTATGATGTATGGATTTCAGTATGCACACAATAAAATGCTAAGGGAGTCTACTGAAAAGTCACTAGTCTCCCTTCACCACTGGCAAACCTATTGCTGGCTGTGGACTTCTGAACCGCATAACACGGACAACAGCTCTTTCCTCTGGGAACAGTTGTTCACAACCGATCGGGCCCATTACCTCCAGGTAGTAACTGGTAAGAAAACCATTTCATGCAAACTTTGAAGCCAAGTCCATTTTAGTTACCCTTGGCTGTGCCGCTGTCTATCATTTGGAGCAGTAAATCTTTCTCAACCGCAGCACTGAAGTCCTCCTGGGGCTGGGGGTGGTTTTCCTGCTTAAGCCGTCTTCTGATCAAAGTGAGCCGAACAGTTTGTCCCGTGTGCCGCAAAACGTCCACTGCTTGCTGGTTGGTAAAACCCTGGAGATTTGTCCCATCCACCTGCAGGATTAGGCAGATTATTAGCCAGCAAGACATCATCCATACAAAATGGTCAAAGTTACTTTTTTTTCCTCCCAGTAATACACTGAGGGTTCAGCAGCTGCTCTGCTGAGCACAAAGCAAGTGGAGGGACAAGAACACAAAAAGACCCACAGCCTCAGTGGCCTGGGATACACCACGCATTTTCACTGCAGCATCCCACAGCCACCCACCGGCAGCAGTGTTGGAAAGCAGCAAGGCTGAAATCCCTCAGGTAAGGGGCAAGCGGCACGTGGTGCTGAGGGACATGTCACTTGTGGGGACAGCCAGAGTGGTGACTACCTGGCTTAGACATCCTGGGAACCTCAGAGTAGGGAGGGCCAGCCCTGCACCCAAGTAAGTTCATCTTCTCTATTTCTGTCTCATCTGTCCAGATGTTATTTGTGGTCTGTTTTTTAAAAATGTTAAGCAACCAGATTTTCGACCTGTTCGTTTTGAGGTTAACCCCTTATCTAATAAATCAATTTTATTTTCTGAATCTCAAAGCTAGCCTGGTGTTTTTCTCCATTTTTTTTTATTCTCTTTTTAAAGTCTTCAAGCTGCATATTAACTCACCTTTCTGCTTTTCACCTCTTGGTGACTCTAATTTCTCAAGTATGCCTGACAATGATCTATCTGCTAGCACCAATTGTTGTCTGAGTCTGTCTACACAATACACATATTCCATTATTTTAATCCTTCCTGCATGAAGAATCAATCTCTACAGACGCTTAATCACTTTGTTGCCTTCCTCTGAACTTCTTCCAACTCCAGAGCTCTTTCGAATATAAAATAATTTAAAACGGGCTGGTATTTTTGTGGATCTATCACACTTAAGCACACCAGATACAAAAAAATACTGTTGATACGTCTTTGGTGAACCCCAGTTATTTTTTCCTTCTGCATTGCAGCAGCAGCAGAAGTCCAACCACACTATATTCTATTTCAGTTTGTATTCAGCATTCAAATAATTATAAAATCTATATTTTCACCTATCTACACAGAGGTATATATGTGTCTGGACAAATAATAAGTAATTTTAAAGGCTTTCTTCACACAAGTGAGAGGTCAGATCTGAGAAAACCACATGAAGTTGTCCATGCATTTACATTTCAACCTTCACCACAATATAAACAATATAGTTTTATGCAATTTTTCCGAATATTGATGCTAAGCACCAAAACTTTGGTGACATATTTAAAAATTTTTTTTGAAAAAATTGTTTCATTTTTGTCAAATCAAAAATTTTGCCTTAACTAAGCTTCTAAACAGTCCACACTGCTGAGGAACATATACACAGACACTCATATTTTTTTAAGAAACAGAGTTGCAAGTAATATAATCCAAAAGTAATGTGCTAAAAAAAAAAGGGGGGGAAAAAAGAAAAGCCTTACTTTACAACTTTAAAAAGTATAGCTTTTTGCACACAAATGATTTCATATATGACCCAAATGACTGTGTCAATTCCCTTTCTGTGTTTACTTACAACTATAATTTGATCTCCTACATGGATTCTACCATCATGTTCAACGGCGCTGCCTTTTGTAATGCTTTTCACAAAGATACCAGAAGGTTCTGGGATGAAGAAAACAGAGAAAATTAAATTAATTAATTTATTAAAGAAATAATTCAAATAATTCAAAAATCTCATACTAAGGACATTAACCAATGGCAGGGGAAAAAAAAAGAAAAAAGAAAACACATCTCTAAGCAAGATAAGGAACTAGTAAGAAAGTATATGCTTAAACTAAAACATACATATTTTTCATCCTATTTTTCAAAAGGCTGAATCTGATTAATAACATCTCACACTTCCGTATTTTACTCAAAATTTAACAAACTCAAAATCCCATTTTCTGCAGAAAAAAAAACAACAAAAATAAAGTTTAATTTAACCTAAATCTTCATTTTGATCTCAGACTTTCTCAATAATTAAATATCTGGTCTTCCTTATTTCCCAATATATTTATATTCTCTAACAGCAAAGAGGTAACAAGACCTATTAGCCCAGGTGAATAAAGACTGAATTGCAGATCATATTGCCCAGTAGTTATATTGCTGCCTTTTTAGAAGCACGGTAATTCTTTAACCTTGTTCTAAGATGTAGGATTATGTGAGATGCTCAATTAGTTGCAAAGGCAAGAAGATTTTTAAATAGTTACGTGTAGTAAAATAATTTAAAATCTGGATTAGTGATACTCCAATACTAATTCGATTAAAATAACCTAGCAAAATATGTTCTATAATTTAATTTACCTTTAATGTTTGACTCAAAGATTCTATAAAGTAGAATGACATAAATACTGAATAGCCATCCTATGGAGGTTAAGTGAATGGACTGTTAAAATTTAGTCCAGCTTTTCCAAGTCAAGACCTTATGTCTGTAAACCAACAATGATCCAGCACATACCTATTCTTACTATTTTTCTAAAAATATACACCTTAGTAAAAGTCACAGTAAAGTGTCCTGACACAATCAGCCTTTCATGGCAGTATTGTATTTGCCAAACTGTGAGACTGAACAATTCTGAATAATAAGAAATATAGTTGAAATTACAGGTAAAAGCAAACAACTGGTTGGCTCCCAAATACACTAATGTGAATTTTCCAGTAGATAAACAGGTCAGCTGACAACACTGATATCTATTATATTCAAGGTCACTGTGAGAAACTCATTTGCAAGTAGCAAGTAGCAAGTTTTTTTTGAAAGAAAAGAAAAAAGCCCTCCTAAAATTGCTCAGGGAATTACTGCATTATCTCATATTAACCTTTTAAAATGAAAATATGACTTTAATAGCCCTGCCACTTCTAATAAAAGCTGCCTCATCAAGCTACTTTAGAAAATGTTTTTCAAAAATATATCTATGTCAAGCTTCAGTTAAGAGTAAATTTAAAAAAAGATACAAGACCCAGGAGACAGATTTTCTAATCTGAATCTTATACTTCCTACAGGAAAACACTTTTGTTGTTGATGTTATATTTAGCAAATATAAAAATTAAAAAAAAACTTTAGAAAAGTTTAAGGGAACAAATTTCTTTTTGGAGGTGCTACACTAAATGGCTATTTAAGTGCATGGTGCAGGTTGTCCCGCTCTGAGCAACAGAAATTTTGAATCGAGCTCCGGGATACTGACATTACCTGATGTTTTGTCTCCAATGTAACCAGCAATAGTTATTCCTAAACCCTGGATGTTTTTAGTGAGTTCCACATTAAACATCTCTCCATCCTCACAGCTGTCAACAGAAGCCTCTGTCTAATAGGAAAAGAGAGATTAGAATTTTTTTTTTTAAATAATCCATCACATTGTTGATGACATTAATGCTAAAATATAACATTGAACACAAATATTACCAAGAAAGCAGCAAATTTACTTCTTTTCTTTTTTTTTTCCCTCCAGCAAAATCATTACTTGGTAACGAAAACAGCTGGTGAAATCTGCATGAATTGAACACTGTCTGTCACCTACCTATCTTGTAGCTCACTTCCTTCTCTACAAATTGTTTGTTAACCAGCTCTACAAAGAGTCAACACAAAAGAATCATCGGAAATATATTTTGTATTCTATTTGCTTAAATTTCTGCTCAATAATTCTAGCCATTTTTTCCTCTGCACAACAAGTTTGAAATATAATGAATGCTATTTCTGTTGAAATAATAATGCTTCCTGTTTATAGGAGGACTTAACATTTCTATTTTTGAAAGTAGCAATTATACTTCCAGCTAGTTACATAATGACAATCACCACTAACATTCACTAGAGTCCTTGGAATTTCTGTAACAAAGATTTTTGGTGGTAATGAATTCATTTATTTATTTCTAATGAAAGTGGTTTGATTACCATAGGAGAGTGCATATTAAAACTCTTTTACGACAATATTGCTTTCATATTAAAAAAAAAAAAAATCCAAAGAATTGAATTCTACATTAAAACATCCTCTAATTGACTGGAATGTATGTATCAATACATGAGTATACATTTAGAGCTTCAAAGTCATTGGAGAGGAAGGTGGAAAAAAGCCGGGTTTCAGCCCCCGAGACATTTGAGTCCTCAGTCCTGAAAATACCACCCATGCTCCCCAAAACTGCAGACATGGCATTCAACGTCACACCACACACCCACAGAAAGATACATAATAAAAAAACAAGTACAGATGAAATTATTGAATTCTGCTTCTCTTCTAATACAACTAGTTTACAAATAAATATTTTTCATTTTATTAATACCCTTTGCAAAATACAGCCAGACCTTCACACCTCTGAGAGCTGCACAAATACAAAAATCCAAATTTCTCCTCTCATTTGCTCAAGAAAAACTCAGTGTGCATACTGTGACAATCTTCCTTAGTCCAACTTTTAGCCCATACAGAAAGAATTATTATATCTGCTTATTTTGCCCTTTTATACATATACTACTAAAACAGACAAATGTAAAAAGATGTAAAGGAGTTGTAAAAGAGGTAAAAAATCACGCAAGGAACTGTCACAGAAGATTTTTTTTTAAGTGACTTTTCTCAAATGTAATTTGTATCTGAGAAGACAACAAGAAAACTGAAGTGAAAAAAATTCTTTGTAGAGCATATATTCTATCTGTGTTAGACCCAAAACAAACCACCTCTTTCTTATCTCATTCATTTATGTTATGTATTCAAAACATTTCCATGTGTCTGCTCTTAACTCCTTATTGCGAAACAACACTGTTCCTGACTTTTCTGGAACTAGGCTTTACCGTAAACGCGCAAAAATGAACTGTTTTGTAGCGGCTTTAAGTTGACTAAACACCGTGGTGTCTACCCCACCTTTGCAGCAGCTGATGGAGCCGTGACAAGCCTGAGGAGCAACAGAGCAGGGCGAGCGCAGCCATAGCCAGGGAGCAAGGGTAGCAGCTGGCTGGCTGCTTCTTTGGAAAACAACTAGCAAATGCGCAGCGCTAGCTGACGCTGGAGAGAAGCAGCATCTGTGCGCTGGCTGGCACGGGGAGGAGCTGTCTGATGGATGCAGCGACGATATGGGAACAAGAGGGAAGCATGGGCAGGTAGGGAAGTGCTGCAGAGCCAGACCGCTCCATCTAGAGAGGAGTCCGAATGGTTTCTGCTGTTCCCGATGTATTTCTGCATAACCAGAAGCAAGTTAATGAATTAATCAGCCCAGAAGTCATTTGGAATCATTTTTGTGTCGCCGCGCCTGGATCCTGAAAGCTTCAAGGATGTATCCAGTGCACTGTTACTGCTGGCATGTAAATTCTCCCAGTGTGTACACTGAGAAAACTGCTGGTGGGAATGAAAACACATATGTGCAAAGTATTCCAACTAAAAAAAATGTTTTAAGTATGAGTTTGCAGTACCAGTGTGTGTGTACCTGCTGGAACTCACCTGTTTTTCTGATGTGGAGGAGGGTACTGGAGTGCCTGGAGGGACTGCTGGTGGGGGTGGGTCCTCAATGGGACCTCTTGCGATTACCAGTTTCACTCGGTTCCCACACTGCCTCAGGACTTGGGCCACCTGCTCACTGCTCATTCCAGCCAGGTCCGTGTCACCAATTTTCAAGATGTGGTCTCCGCTGCATAATCTGCCATGCTGCAGAAGGCAACCAGTGAGTTACAGCAACTGTGAATAAATAGTCTGTAGCAAGCTGACATTTCCATACGGTATATCACTGAAATTTCAATCAAAACAATAGTTTCATTAGAAAACTATTACACGGATGTTGTAACTTTTAAGATATGCTTAAGAAGTTTTAATTTTTGAATGCCACTTCAAAATCCTGAGGGCACACAGAAGTAGGTTACCAAAAGGCATGCTACTTCTACAATAGACTTCCACAGAAATACTGAGGACAAATACGTTTTCAAGTAGATACACTCCTGAGCATGCTAAGAAAAAAAAAAGAAAAAACTCTTCCAATTATGGTTGCTACTTGCTAATAGTTAAAAAATATATGTGTACATTACAGAATTCCAGGTTTCATCTCCACGTGCAAGCACATTCAAGCTTTACACACTTTTAAAAAATCTGTCCTCAGGATTAGGTTCCAAAAAAAGAAAAACAAAAAACAACAATAAAAAACAACAACAACAACAACAACAAAAACACATTTCTCACTTGCAGTGATCTGGTTGCAGATACTGCTTTATACTGTTTTATTCTCTTATTTTGACTTTATTTTTATTGTCAAAGTTATTCCTTTTTTTTTTAACAATAAAAACGCTTCTCCTGAACTAGCCTACATGAGAGCTGCTCCAGTGCCAGTTGTGGAAAACGACCCCATCCTTCTGTTCACTGCTCCAGGCAACACCTCCTGAAGCGCCTTCCTGGGGAAGGGGTCCTGCAGGCACAGGGCTGACTGGCCTCAGTGCCGACCCATCCCTAGAGCCGTGCTACAGCAGAGGACATGACAGCAGCACAGCACACAGACACTCGTCTACCAGAGCTCTCAGTGGTCTGAGCCAACCCAGCTCACCTCATTGCAGTCCCAGCAGGCTGGGGCAGGACGAGGGTCTCTGTCCTGTACAGGGGTCTGCATGAGGCAGGGCCCACTGTGACAGTTGTGGAACAGTGACTTAAAGCCTAATCTGGCTTTTGGACTTACACATGCAGACCCCATGCACGAAACACACCTTCACTGAACTAAACACTTGCTCTGTTTCTCACACTTGCGAGGAGGAAAGTTGGTGTTATTCAACAGCATTAGAAACATAAATAAAAACTTCACACTGCATTGACTGGTAAATGCTAGGTGGAGTTTACCTGATCAGCTACCCCTCCAGGGAGGATGGTTTTCACTATCACTCCTGTCGACTTTCCGCCCACTATTCCAAATCCCAAACCAGAGCCATCGTTCACCAACTCAATAGTCTCCACATGCTGCCAGTGAACCTAAAATGAATAAATACAAGTTTTGTAAATGATTAAAATAAGGACAAAAATATGGAAAATTGACAAAACATTGGTGGGAACATGGGATCTTTTTAACAATTGCACTAGGTATAACTGTCCATAATATTTAGCACAATACCTTGTTTATTCCATCACAGCTGGAATTTCTGTGGTAAAAAAAAATGGAGCTGAGCAGTGGGCCTTGCCTCTCAAAAACCTAACTGATGAATTAATGGTGAATTCACCATTATGAAGCAACCTAGGATTGAGAACCTTAATGCCCGCCTGGGACCAGTGACAAAATACTGCTTGGAGTGTTTCTCACAGAACTGATCATTCAGATACGTGCTTGTTCAAACCGGCAATTATAAAAATACGTAAGCCAAGTTCACAGATGGAATTGAGTTTGAAAGCAGCACTAGAGATATATATTTGCAAAATTGCTTCATGTGTAGCAGAAAAATATTTTTGGATTATCTGTTGTTGACAGTACTAGAATTAAATAATTCTGGTGGTAGGCTTCATTTTGTAACAGAAGAGCAATTGCTCTGAAAGAAACACAAATGATAGATCCTATTCCATGGTACTGAACTGATTACTGGATGCTCACAGGACTCCTTTGAGTGTAAACACAGATCACATCATAAACTAAGTGAAAATTTGAAAGTGCAGTAGGTGGTCCTTATATATAAGTACATACACTGAAGTAATCAAGGGCCTGCAAATTAAAAGTTCTATACTTCTTTGGGAATCTGTTGTCTTAGTATACAACAATGACTAAAAAGAAAAGCCAGAAGGAAAAAGAACAGCTCAAGATAAGCTGCTTTCCATTGACATTTGAAAGCTAAGAGACTATAAGGAAAAGATATGCATAAAAAATAGATTATTAATTAACAAAGGAGAGAGAAAGTGAGAGAGGGAAGGGAGGTAGGAAAGAGAAGACAGAGAGAGAGAAAGAGAGAGAGAGAGAGAGAGAGAGAGAGAGAGAGAGAGAGAGAGAGAGAGAGAGAGAGAGAGAGAGAGAGAGAGAGAGAGAGAGAGAGAGAGAGAGAGAAAGAAAGAAAGAGAGAAAGGAAGAGAGAAAGAAAGAGCAAGAAAGAGAGAAAGAAAGAAGGAGAGAAAGAAAGAAAGAGAGAAAGAAAGAAGGAGAGAAAGAAAGAAAGAAAGAGAGAAAGAAAGAGAGAAAGAGAGAAAGAGAGAAAGAGGGAGAGAGAGAGAAAGAGAGAGAGAAAGAGAGATAGAGAGAAAGAGGGAGAGAAAGAGAGAAAGAGGGAGAGAAAGAGAGATAGAGAGAAAGAGAGAAAGAAAGAGAAAGAAAGAAAGAATCTGCAGTAGGTTTAACAAGGGCTTTTTCAAGAAACAGAAGCTGTTTACAGATAATGAGGATAATCAAATTGAGAAAGAAGCCTATAACCAGAACAGTGAAAGAAAGCAGGCCTTTTCATGTGCTGGCACAAAGTTTTCAGTCATTTTATATGTATAAATCTGCATTCAGAGGAAAATAACCATTTTCAGTTTCACTAACTACTTTATGCTAATGGTTAACATAAACAATAAAATATTTTCTTTTTCAGGACATCACATATACCACTTATTTCAAATTCTCTGAAATAAAAGCTCTAAGTATCTGAACAGGCATATCTTCCTACAGCAACAGAAGATATATTATTGCATCCCAGGGCAAGCAAAAATACACAGTCCATTATATGAGAAAGAGACCAAGAAAATTCTGCATTTAATATCACCCTGGTTTTGAACCATCTGTATCTGGAAATACTACCTCTTTCAAAAGAAAGGAGAGCTGCAGGTCCTGTCTGTGGGTCTGTAGGTCCTGACATGTTCCCACTGCACATGGTATTTTGATGGCTCTCTCTGCTGCTTTATTTGAGCTCTATGTTAAAAGGCAACAGAGGAACAAACAGGAAAGCACCTGTGCAGCTGGTGGTGCAGATTAGATGGCAATGCACCCAAAATTTCTGCTTGCCCAAGCAGAGAGGGAAGAGAGAGAAAGATGCTGTTTACTGCTACCTCCAAATAAAGCTCTATAATGGAAGGCAAACATGCTCTATTTGCATTGGTGGATATCGAGAGTTTGGCAGAAGGCGAAAGGAATACGGCCAAGATAGAGATCTCCACAGCAACCCAAAATGTTTTTCATTATTCGCATGGAAAATGTACAACACAGATATCAGAAGGGAAAAAAAAAGGTCAAGAATTGTGGAGAAAATGCACATACAACTTACAAAAAATGTCTCAAAACAGCAGATGCAATCAGTGCACTCATGCCCAGAACTGAATACAGATAATTTGGGGTATACTCACCGGGTTGGAATGGGCTGAAACTGTGCTAGCAGCAGATGGAGAGCGCGAAACTACAGGACTGATGAGCTGAGGGAAAGTGCCCCTGGCCACAACTAGCTGGACATTATCTTTTGCTTTCTGAAGGATGCTGATAGCCTGTTGATGTGTAATTGTTTGATCAAGGGCTTGTCCATTAATAGCCAGGATTTGATCTGCTTCCTTCAGCTTTCCATCTCTGTCACATATGCATAAAGGGTGGGGGGAGGACAAAAAAACAAACAAACAAGAAAGAAAAAAAAAGTGTTGCCACAAAAATTATAATATTTTGACAATTTTCCAGTATTTTTAATATCCGGCTCTGTATTTTCCCCCCTTTTTAATCTCTCCCTGCAGTTTTGCTACAAGGAGCTGCAGCGGCACCCTGGTGATCGCCTCCTTTGAAGCTAATCCCACTGCCACTCTCCCCTGGCTGCTACCCCCTAGCCAGCTTTCTTCTCCTGGTACCCCCATCCGAGACTAAGCATATTAGATCTCAGTCGCTCCCAACCATAGCCTGGGAACTTATGTTTATTCTTCACTTTGAGTCTCTTGCTTAGCAGACCAAGGCTCTACTTTGTTCAATGTCCTCATTCTGAAAATTCAGCAAACCGTAGAGTGGAACACACTTTCATCAAGATGTTAGGGAAACTAATTTTGTTTTGCACAAAATCAAAAAAAAAAAAATCCTTTTTAAATTAAAAAAAAAGGTCGCATAAATTATAAGACAATTCTTCAGTCACTGATAAAGGAAGCACTACTGTAAAATCATATACTGAGCCTTTCCCCAGACCTACTTCAAAGGAAGGGTATGAACACACACGGGTTACCCTGTGACTTCTCCCCTGCTTATATTATTTCTACATGAAACAAGTGAAGACTCTGGAGGTCGCATATTCAGAATCACCAAGCTGCAATGCTTGATGAGACAAAGGCCAGCAACAAAAACAAGTGCCTATTGTACCAGTCTTTATGTGCAGCTATAGCACAGATGCCAAACACTCATTTAGAAAAAAGCTATCTAGCTGCAAGCTGCAATATTTTGTTTGTGAAATTGAACCATCTTTCTGAGTGCTCTAGATTGATTTTCGCCCTAGATGTTTTTAGTGATGCAGCCTATAGTATTTGTTGAACGGGTCTGTTCTCACAAGTGAATTAGAACCTGATTTATCTTAGATACGCCTCAGTGTAGATATTGATAGGTATCTACAGACATGGTCTCTGTAGAGTAAGAGAAGCAAAAGCAAAGACCACCTGAAGAGAGAATAAAAATCTGAGAAATGAAAGTGTACTTTAAGTAAATCAGACCATACAATAACAACACACAGTAAGTTATCTTTCTTAAACTGAGTTAGCTCTGTAGGCCGTGCTCTCCACTCTTAATATGACATTCACACCCAAGTCATCAGAAAGCTACTCCCTGTTGGAGAGCGACAAACAGGACGGAGATGATCCCTTGGCCCCAGAGCAACATGCTGATGACACCACATGAGCTCTAAGGGTCACCAGAGTCCTCACCAGTACGGTCACACACCTCATGCCAACACATCAGTCTATGAAGGACTGGCTCTGCTGCTACAGGCTGTTCTTAGAGCAGAGATCTCCCCTCCTCACCTTTGGTTTTCCCTCTGACTGGACTTTTGGGATCAGGATTAATGTCTAAAAGATACTCTCAGCAAGCTAGTATTATTATTGCTGAGTTTCTGGGAACCTCATCTTTTTTAAGAGTCCAAGGACTTCAGGTCAAGCATTGCTTGACTCAACAGCTGCATTTCTGACACCTGTTCAGTGTCACTTTACCCCACAAACAATGTCATTAATTGCACTGGATTGTTTTTTTGCATTAAATTATTTTTGCAGTGTAATTAATGGTGTCAAAATCTATACGCTCACAACTTTCTATGATTTACTGCTCACAACTGCAACTTCCCTGTTTCCCCTGCCAAAAGAAAGATACCATAAGTAGTATATCAGAGAAGAGCTGCATCTGAGAAAAATTCAAGCATAGATCAGGCCTTCCTTGTTTTAATGCTGTAAAAACTGCAGTAATGAGTAATTTTAAATCTGTTAGAATGTATAGGCTGCTAGAATGTATTAGACTAACAGATAACACACCCTTTGGCCAGAAAATCATCAACAAAACTACAGTGTCATGTTAATACTTGGTATAGTGAAATACTGTATTAGTAATCTTACCTATGTGCCACACTTCCCTCCTGGATTTCCTGAACAAATATTCCCAGTTCTCCCCTGTTCTCACTCTTCAGGCCCACAACACTGAAGCCAAGACCACCACTTAGAGGTTTAGTAAGCTCAATGGTCTCAACAGGACGACCCTGTTCAGCAAAGGAAAGAAAAGGGTACAAATATTAAAAATCTTGAAAAGTAACAAGAGGGTGTAAATGTGTTTCACTTTGACTGCTACAGCTGCACAGGACTAAACTAGATAATAACTGAAATGTAGTTGTTTAGTTTTGATTTCTTAGTATGACATAGAAGCTGAAAATACAAAAGATTTGAGAAATAAAAGTTATTGAAACCCTGAGGAAGAGAAGGTTAGGAAAAAATAATTGCTACAATTATTAGAAATTGTTTTTGCTTCATACAAAAGTTTGAGTTCAGAGGTGGCTAATGTAGGACTCATATATCTATCCACTTTTAGAGGGTACTGCATAGTTTTGAAGTAGAACTAGAAAAAACAGGATGAATACAGAAAAATGGGAAATACAAGACTATGTATAAGTTTTTCAAGGAGAATGGCAGAAGATCTACTACGTCTTTTAAAGGTTGACTAAAAAATGCTAGAATACACCCCAAGCCAAAATTAGTCCAAGAAAGTAAAGGGTCTTGTACACAATTTTGGTTCACCACAGGGAATACTTTTAAGATTAGAGAACAAAGTGCAAAAAAGGAAAAAAAAAAAAAAAAAAAACCCGTGGTTACTCAGTGACAGTTACCTGGGACATATTCCTGATGAGCTGCTCAAAGTCATCGCTAGAGGGTTTCCCATTGATCTGCGGAGTGAGAGACCTCACGGGCGCCTCGAGCACGTTGGCTGCGCTGCCGTTCTGCTGAGCCAGCAGGTACGACTCGTTGTGCAGCGAGGAGCCCGTGCTCACTCCGTGATGGAGAAGCTGCGGGAACTCTCCACTGCTATGGACGGAAGGCGTAATATTCACCTGGAAAAAATTGGAAACACTACAGATCTACAGCCACAGACAAACTAATCCTACTGACCAAACAGCACCATTGGACAATTAGACAATGAGCACAGCAGCCTAAAGTATTGTTTTAAAAGAGGTCTAAACAAGCTTTTTAAACAAAACACAGATTTTTAAATATAAATTTATCAATCACCTTACAATGAAAAAAACGATTTGTATTCTGGAGGAACCTCACCAATTTGGAGAAAAAAAAGGCCCCATTAAAATTTCACTGAGCAGGGTTTATGCACCACTATATATGAAAGCAGACACTGTGAATATATCTGTGGAGTTCAATAGATAAATACAAAACTACTATGTGAATATAAAATCATTAAGATGATTTCAAAACCACAACCTCACCTTTAGAGGCAAGACTGTGGGAGGACAGCCTCTTCTCACATCAGAAAATAATATAAATCTCCAACTTGTTCATTTCCAACCAAGACCCTGATGACCCATTCAAAGCAGTGTTTGGGAGTGGGAGAATGGAGACAGTGCTTTATACAAATGAATAAACCTTGCGAGAAGCAGAAGTCTGTTGTCCCACTGCTTGTACACTGTCAATGTGAAATACTTTCTTTCATACCAATCTGTCTCATATTTGACTAACAAAATAATTCAGTTTAAGATTATGACAGTGTGCTACTAAATACTTTTAATAGTTCAGCTTTCCATTATTCAATACAGAAGACAGGAACTCTTCTTCCTCAAAACTTTATCTTTAAATATCCAAAAAAAAAATTCATAAGCAATTTTTAAATTGCTTTCTAAACTCAGTTTACACTAAATGACAAGTGAATCAATTTCAATTTTTTAAGTATGTCACTTTTGTTAAATTAATGATATCATTCTGCTAAAACTGTTGTCATGAAAAAGTCACTGTTGTATTCATACAACTCATTCTCAGCCTAGGTGCTTTAAAAATACATAATAGAATAAATGTCATTTTTTTAATATCCTTACCTTAAAATGTTCTAGTACATGTCCCTGTCATGTTCCTGACTAATAACATTTTTGATGGATTTTTTGCTTCTGCTTAAAAATACTTACACTTCCAAGGTATGTTGATGTGGCCTCTAAGACTCAAACCCAAATTGTTTTTATGTGGTTTACATTGTTTACAATAACATTTAAATTTACAACACATTGTTTTACATTTTGCTTTTGTTCAAGGGCATTGTACCTATGTACCTGGTATTACAGATGTTATAAAGACAAAGAGAGATTTTCATTTTCTAAATCATTGTGCTCATTGCAGAAAACAGCACCAAGCCACTCCTCTTGCCAAGGTTTTCTTACTAGTTGAAATATTGCTGAAAAGAAATGCTGCATATTTCACATAAAAGGAAAAGGCACTCTCCAGTCTACAGCAGTTCAATTAGACCTTGAAATGCTTCATCCCAGAACTGCAATAACACTGAACACAGGATATCTAGAATGTAGTGGGACATAATAGGTTTTGTGAAGTAATTGATAGTGGATTCATTCATAGTACAGCTGTTTTTAAGGAAGTAGTGTTAAAGGATCAATGGAAAACACGTTTAATACCAAAATCCTACCTGACATGAACTGACTTCTGATTTGTTATTAAAACTCTTAAGAAAAAAAAAAAAAGGCAAACTGTTAAGAGAATAAAGTGTTTCTTATCTGTGTGTGTGCAAAAACATTTATCTTAGATTAATCTTCCCTTTCCTTCCCTCACCAAGAAATACACTTTCAAAATGCTGCTATTTTACAGTGACATTTGTAATGAACCCAAAGCCAGGATTTTCAAATTCCCAGATGAACTGGAAAAGGAAAGGTCATGAACTCTCTCTCTCTTTTTAATTCCCCATCTCTCACATTCCCCAAATCCTGGCTCCTAGCAGGGAAAAGTGGAGAAGACCTGGTGTGTACTATTACTAATCAGACTAGTATAGGTCATTCCTGAGAGAAAAATAAACCACAAGTGGAAATCTTAGAAAGACGATGCTCTTGTGGTTGCAAAAAGAATTCTTCATAACATATAAATTGCACAACTTGGCAGTAATAAAATCACTATAATTCCATCATGAAAGTGCTTCATAGCACTGTGATTACATAAGTACTACATGAAAGAATATTCCTTTGTTCTATAATTTGTCTTATGCTAATTTGCCTTGATTGACTTTCTCTTTACTGTATGTAACATCTGCAATATTGGCATAATTTGGCACTAGGCGAGAAGAAGATTCACTGATACCACGGAGGATGATAAAACTTATGCTACAGACAAACAGTTAGATGTTAAATGCAATCACATAGTGCTCACATGTAGTTGTTTAAGATGTTTTTAATAATAATTTAAAAAAAAATCTTCGGTGGCATGCGATCATTTAAAGGAGTAGAATCAACATCTTTAGGTCTCAGCATTCAAAAGAACAAATTCTCGGTGCCTCAGCGTTTTAGGCGTTGAGTCACGGCCTCGTAAGATCGCTCACAACACGAGGCAACATTTCCCCTGATATGTGGGTGAGATGAGCAACAAAGCGGCCCTACACAGGAGTGATAACAAAAACCAAAGCAACAAAGCGCCATTCGGGCCCTGCGAAAGTCCTGCAGGGGGAGGCGGGGAGCGAGGAATTTCCCGAGGAGCCCCTTTGCTCCCGCCCCTCCCCCCGAATTCCTTTTTTAGGGAGAAAAAGCAGCAATCAGAGGTTCCAGGGACCTCCCGCACCCTGGGAGCCTCCGACGCAGCTCTGAGAACGGGAACCGGGCACATCCCACATTAGGGTTTTTGTTTGTTTGTTTCTGAGCACACGAAATACTTTGTTCCAAAACACAGAAGAGTTACTGTTTTTGCCGAAAGGCATTCAAAATAATAATAACCGGAGGTTCTCGTTTACTTGCGCGAAGCACAAGTTAGAGGGCAAGTTGCAGGCAGCACGAAAGATGAAATTTCTCCATTTTTCATCTTCCCCAGATCTGGTTTGCAGTGCTGAGTTGTTACCCGGCTATCACATGGGACGCAGTACGCGGCTGCACTGCAGGGAGGGTGCTTTTCCAGTCCTTCATCGTGTGGAAATAACCAGGGTCAAACTCGCAAGGAAAAAAAAAATCCGAGGAATGCAGCCCAGCCAAGGAAAGGATTCTTTTGTTTTGGTAGGGCCCTGGGCTGAGCGGAGGAGGAGCTGGATAAGTGAGAGACAGAAAGGAAAGGAAATAGGAGACAGAGAAGGCTTGCTACTGCTGCCTGAATATCATTATTTTGTTTGAAAAAGAAAAAGCATTAATTAGACATTTGAAAAGCTCAAAATATCACTGTTTCTATTTTTATTTTGCATTGCTCCCTTATTGTCAAAACACTGAGCTTGCTCTTCAGCATCAAAAAAACAAATGCTAATGAAAAACTAAAGATATTAAGAGGCAGAAAAAAACATCTGGTTACTTTGTTGCTTCTCAGTTCAAACAACTGTTGAAGTCATGACAGCATTTCTCAAAAAACAAGCTTCCATTCAGCATGTTCATGTTCTAGAGCTTTCCTACTCAAACTAGCTAATTTCACAATGGCAGATTTGCGGTGTAAACAAACACTGTTTGCCTATATAAGGAAGAGTCTTTAAAGCACTATAAATAAGCATCAAAGCATCAGATTAAAAGTCATCGTGCCTCATGGACATTCAGATGAAGGGGCAGGCAGTGAGCCCGCGCCACCGTGCATACCAGAAATGCAAACTCAGGAGATTCCTGGTAAGCACACGCGAGCACTGAAAGGGATCAGTTTCCAATCAACATACAGAAGCTTTAAGGAAACCAGGTGGCATATGCCAAAATACCCCCACCAAAGGAGAAATACGCACGTCCTCAGATCTTCACATAGTGCTTAAAAAGCCACTTCTCTGTAGGAAAGAAAAAAAATGGTAGTCTAATAAAATCAGGTAAAAATTGTTACTGGAATGCGAACAGTACATCTACATGAAAATTAGACATTTATATTCTGGGTTTTGGGGGGAATTTTTTGGCCAGGAAAACACAACAGACAGTCATTAGATCTCTCAACCTATTTTCCAAACTCATTGCTCAAAGAGAATCTATCATCTCCATGCTTGCTGTGTATGGCTGCTCCACATGGTATTACCAGGAGATAATACTCTCAAATTCACTGATGAAGCCACTACGCCCATAAGCAGGTCTCATTTTGTGACCCACTTCTATTTTGGTGCCTGGAACAGAGGAGCAGGATTCAGAAATAAATTGCAACTGTTGCTCCTTTGCTTCCATCCTCTCTTCTAGCCCCATCTCTCCTAAAAGTTGACCCTCTCCTGAGTTCACAAAACTGTTCTTTCAAATCTCACTAGCAATTAAAGCCTAATGAACAACTTATTAAACTGTCACTTACATTTACCTCTGAAAGGAGAGAGACTCCACTACAACGTTCAGTCCAGGTCACTGTGAAATGTCAAAATATATTTAGCTGTCTTGGTCTCTAACGGTGGCAGTATTATCCCCTCATGTCGAGCCACTTCTCAGGTCGGCACCATTTGAGATCATGCCCAACTCCAAATGCTCGGGAAACATCTTGTCTCCTTCCCCAGTCTGGCAGAGCTTGGCCAAAATGCTGGATCACCCTTCATGTGCCCTGCCTTGCAACTTCCACTAACCAGCAATGTAAGAATTTCGTAAACACAAACCCAACAAATCAACCAAAAAGAAAAAAATAAAGAATGGCCTTGCACAAGACTAGGCCTCTGAAAATACCTGAAATTTCTTAATTTCTTTAAGCTTTTTTATTATTATTTACTGCCTAATTTCTTATGTTCATCTTTGTCCTGTTTCAGAAGTGTTCTTTACAAATGCTCAAATAAAGCAAGGAGGAAATAGGTAAGATTGCAATCTAAAACCTAGGAAATAGTTCTAGGGAGATGTCACGTGCTCCTTGCTAAAGAGCTGCCATGAGTGTCGGAATACGCAGGCACCAACACTTGCATGTGGCAGCGTTCACACCAACGCATGTCGGGACACCCACAGCTCCTGTAGCAGCTGGGCTGGACAGGTACCACTCAACCTCTAAAGCTACTGCACAGAGGATATCTGATACCTTTGCTAGAAATTTACTTGCCTCATTTTTATCGTTTTGGTGGCTGAATTCAAGTAGAGAAGTATCCCTTAGCTTCACAGCTAATGCCTAGTACTGAGAATTCAATTTACATTTTCAGCAAATGTAAGGCTTGGTAAGGCTTTGGGCACAGCTTCACTTGTGAGCATGTGTTCCCAGAGCCATAAACCACATCATTCACTATAAATTTAGATTCTCCTTTTCATATAGTACAATGAACTTCTTCCCTATAATTTCTCATCACTCCAATCACCTCAAGCAACCCAGTCTCCACACACCAAATATTCAAAATTTGACAACACGCCGTGACGGACGGAACCCTAGGCAGCGTTCCAGCGTATTTCTTGCCTGCGCAGAACAGCATGAGGATGACAAACAGGAAACCCCAGAGGGCCGGGCTGCGTTTCCCTGCCGCAGCCGCCCCGGAGCGCTGCGACCTTCCAGCAGGGCCGAGCACTGCCCGAGGCGGGAGGCCGCTGCGGGCGGGCGGCACGGGCAGGCCCAGGCTGCCTGCCCCGCCACAGCGGGCACCGCGCCGCGCTCCTACCGCCAGCGACAGCTACAGCAACAGCAGCGCCGGCGGCACGGCCCACGGTCCAGCCCTAACGCGGTGCCCGCGCCACTTACTGAGAGTCAAGCGCCTGTCCTGGTGCAAGGGAGTAAGTAAGAGCAATAACTGAACCGCTAAAGGAAGAATGTCCCTTTTCTTACCCTCACTGGGGACACACAGAAAAGTAACACTCTATATCCCAAGCAAGGGTTGGAATATAGGGCTCCCAGTAGGAGTTCTGTGTTGCCTTTAATTGTTATTGTTATCTCTAAATAACAGTAACAAAAACAACAACAACAATAATAATTAAAATAATTAATCCTTATTTCCTTATGGAGTCCATACCACCAGAACAATTTTCTGTGCATATTCTCATTTCTTGCAGGTTAAGATGCAGAGGAACAGTTAATGTTTCCTAGAAGAAAAGTCCACATCTAAAAGTCCTAGAAGAAAAGACCACATCTGAATTATGTCCTTTTTCTTTCTTTACGAGGCGCAGACATAGCCCTATGTTAACCCATACCCAGTACCCATAACTCTGCCCAGTACCACCATTTCCACGCCGCGCTCATCAGCACGTAACAGGCATGTACATAAAAAATGCATAAACACTGTGGGCTCCAGCACAGCCCAGCAAAGGCAACGGGTCTCTCCTACGGTTCCCCGAAGCTCTGCCTCAGCCCCTCGCTTAAGCTGCTTAACTTCACAATTCCGCATGCACGCAGGGAGACACATACGTTTGGCAGCTTCTTATCAGCTTCCCCTACACCCAGGGAGGGATTTTCCTACCTGCTCTCTGAGTTGCTGGACCGAGGTCTGCAGGTGGAGGATCTGGCTGAAGAGGGGACTCTGGAGCACCGACCTCAGCAAGCTCAGCTTCTCCTCATGGGCGACGTCTCCGCGCTCACGCAGCTTCGCCTGCAGGCGCTCCACGGCCTGCAGCGCCCGGTGCGGATCTGCGGAGACACCCGCGTCTCCCGTGAGCCCCACCACGCAGTGCAGGAGCCCAACACACCACCCAGCTTCCCTGCAGGTCGGGGCAAACTGCAAAGAACCCGCATGCCTCAAATCCCAGCCCAACCAACGTGTCTCAGTTTTTCAGAAAGTCATGGGCAAAGCACCAAATCCAGCCAAAGGAAATTACATTCTTGTCCATTAGGAACTGGGCTGCAAATGTGAAGGAAGCTTCATGAAAATTGTGTCGCAGGAACTGTGCCTGCGGGCAACAGTAAGTGAGAAGTGGCAGAGACACCCCTAGTTTCACATAAACTCTTTTAATTCTATTAAAAATTAATCTAATGAAATCAAGGCAACAGGCTAAAAATTAATACACTAAACAGATGACCCTCCACCTTTGTATTTTTCAATATAAAATGCAAAAATAAAACATATATTTCTGAGCACAGAAGCTATTTTTGAAAACACGTATTTCAGCTGTGTACAGCAATGTCCTAAATCTATCATGCACACTTAATTTGGTCACAAAAATAGACTTATAAATATTAAAAAAAAAATTACCAATTGTTTCCAACATGTTTTCTGCTTCTCAGCTTGTCTTCCAAAAGATAAAAGGCACCCAATGCAGTATTTCCCTGAAAAAGCAACAGATAAGGAGAAGGGTCAGAATCATAAATTAAGCTTTGAAGGAGGAAAAAGAAAAAAAAAAAAAAAAAAACTCCTCCTCTCCTCAAAACAAGAGAAAAAAACAACCCATACACAAAACCCCAGCCTCCCGGGATAATTAAAATAACCTCAGAACTGACCCTATCTTTGGAACTTAAACCCTGCAAATTGTTTTAAGGAATGTATTCTATAATATTTTTCACATTTCCATATCAAAGATGCTGTCTGTATAAAGTTGCACAAACTGCCCTTCACTTCTTTTATGAGAAGCTATGAATCACAGCTGCCAGTGATACCTTACACTGTTTCATTCCTTCACTTTTCAATGATTCATAAGAACATTCCCTATGGGAACCATTTTCAAGACCTATGTTGACAATTTCAAGTACATTTCTAAGTGCAAATGTAATAGCTTCAGAATGAGCCACAGCACATTTTTGAAGTCACCTTTTAAGAAAAAGAGTCACTTAAGTCACTAAGCCCTAATACTATAAAGGTTTGCAGGACACAGACACGACAGCTTATTAACACACTAATTTTAAGAGTAGGCTCTCAAACACAGCTGATTTTTATGAACCCAGATCTAGTAAGGTATAAATTCCACACATGAAGGAAATAAGGAATCTCAATTTTGGTGCATAGGGTTTGGTTGTTTCATTTTTTATTTTCAGTGTCTCTCTGAAATTTGTAAGAAGTCTAGAGTGTTAAAATACATCTGATACAGATGGGCAACTGAGATTAAAAAAAGCAGTGAGGAGACCAAAATTCATCACAGGTTTCTAATTTGAACTGCACACTTTTTATCTTTCACAATAGTACTTATATGCATTCTTGATAATAGCTAGTAAGTTTAATATATCAACCCCATATCTGGTGAGCTGATCATTGAACAAAGAGCTAAAACCTCTTACTCAGGAAGAGTAAGGTTTTGCTGAAACTCAGGAGATAAAGAGGTAGAGGATGGTGTTGAGAGATAACGGCATAAGAGAGGTAAAGAGAACTTAAAAGGACCAATAGTCACACAATCTCAACACAATAAGAATGCATCAATCCCTACAATAAATTTGAGGAAAAAAAATTGCTGACAAAACATTCACTTGGAGGGATCACAAACCAGGCTGAGTAATAATAATCTATATCATCTGTAGTTTGCCCAGAAAACCTAAATTAAATGAATTTAAAATTGTTTTTAGTTTCACTGACAAAATGTCTACAGTTTCAATACACCTAAGGTTTCATATCAGTTTATTTCATTGCATCATCCAGATACACTGACATTGTATCTATCTGCATTATGCAGATACATTGACATAGAGCCACTGAGGATCCTTTTACACAATCTACCACCTTGGGATAGGCAGGAAATTCAATCCCTGACAGTAACCTTGTTAAAGTAACCTTAATCCATGATCTAAATTACACAATCATACATGCCAGTAAAAAATACATGTAAACACAGTAATAAATAAAGCAAGCTTTTATTAATTTATTTTCTCACTTGGCAAGGTAAATGGCAGAATTTGACTACCAGATCCAAAAATCAGGCCTAAGAACACACGGTGGTTTTACTTTACCAGCCTACAAAAACAAGATGAAAATATCTATTTCACAAGAAAAGGTCTGGCTTTTTAAGATTATGAAGGAAGGTTATTTCCTATCAAGATACCGCAATCACATCCTTTATTGCAAATTCCTATTTCCTAACAGTGGCATTTATGCCAATGGCTGTTTTTCTCAGGGCACTGCCAGCTAAAGAAATTCTTTCCTGGAGCTCCTTCTCTCTACTATGGGACTGTATAGCGAAAGTATTTTTTTTTTAAGAGGGACTTTTAAGTGCCTTCAATCTCAGAATCCTGTTCATCATGCATAGCGCAGGCACAAGGACAAGCAATTGACAGAAATGACTGTAGAAATGGGCATCAGACCTTCAGCTCTACCTTCCAAAGAACTAAGCAGGAAAAAATAAAAAATACAGGACTATTACTGTTTTGCTCCAGCTTCTGACTGCCTCAAAAGCAGGACAGATATAAGGACAGTCCATATCTTTTCGCACTGTCTAGATCTAGCTTTAAACTCTAACTAGGCTTACCTAAATTCTTACTCTTGGTGTGCTGTGAAAGCAAGTTTTACAAGTGAGAGGACAAGATCGACACTGTGCTCATGCAGGCCTGGAGGCAAGATCTCCCATGATTTATAGTGGAAGTTTCTCCAAAACATACACTTATTATGTTAACATGCATGTTACTAATATTAGAGCATTAATATACTCTATAGATGAAGACGATTCTCTGATTTGCAATGAAAAGACATGCATGGCTCTCAAAAGGTGCTTATGTTTTACTTCCTCTCTTCTCCCTGCTTTTCTTTGTGTTCACAACTACCTTAATGCCAGCAAATCAATCCTTATCTCTCAGTTTATTATAATTCTCTTTAAATCCCCTTATTCTGTGTTTGCATTAGCAGAGATTCCTTCGCCAGCTGACCTGCTTAGCGCTTTTGTTGTTTGTGGCCAAAAGCTGGATGCAGCCTGAAATTGCCACCAGGATGTTTTCAGCCAAGGCGCTTCCTCTGACGCAGAATCAGGCCAGAGAGGCATTAGCAGGGTATTCAGCCACACCAGGAATCTCCATATGCTGCATCCCGTGCTGACCCGCTGCGATGGGGGAGAGCCACGTGACGCTGCCCCTGCTGTGTCACATCCATGCCAACAAGTGGGACCTGTCAGCACCAGCTTAATGTCACTTCAGCGCAGAGAAAATAGCGGAGAAATGCCGGTCCAAAACACACCACACAGGCATTAATATAATCACCACCACCCATGGCACATATAATTCCTGGCTTTTAGAAAGCTTTTTTCCAGGTATTTTAATAATTCTGCAGTGGAGCAAATCTTGCCTGGGGAGAATTACGGAGGCATACATGATTATTTGTTGAAAGAACAAAAATTGTGAATATTTTCATAATACCATCACATGCTTTTAGATGCACAAAAGATAAATTTATTTCTGATTCTCTCATTTTATGTGCTCTTGGCAAACTATACTACAGCAGACTCATGCCAAAAACAGCCCTTCTATACATGATACAAATACTGTTCATGCCTCAAAGAGCTTACAAGCTTAGCTTAAAGTAGATTTAACTATTTTTGTGTTTCAGTACTAAAGTTCATTAATCTCTCACAGTAATAAGAGCATGAACTGAATTACACCTTTTTATTAGCGACTTGATGAAATATTGTTAGATGAATACAAAGTGAAATTCAGCTTCATATTTTTAAATGTCACAGGTATCTGAAAAAATGATGCATTGAAAATAAAATCACACTTCTTTTCCTTCTTTCTGTTTTATAATATAAAAGCAGAAAATACAGATAATGTTAGCTAAGGTACATTAAAGGACCTATGTAGACCCAAAGCATGCACAAAAATGGGACAACCAGGTGGAAAGCAGTTTGCACAGAAGGACCTGGAAGTCCTGGTGGACAACAAATTAACCAAGAGGTATCACGAGCCTCATGACAAAAAAAAAAAAAAAAAAAAAAAAAGAAGCCACCAGCTCCCTGGGCAGCATTGGGTAGTGCATTGCAGCAGATCAGGAAGGTTATTTTTCTACCGTGGTGAGGCCGCCTCGGGGTCCAGATCCAGCATGGGGCTTCTCAGTACAAGGGGACATGGACATGCTGGAGTGTGTCCAGCAAAGGGCCACTGAGATAAGGAAGAGGCTGGAGCATCTCCTGCCAGAAGAGACCAACAGAGCTGCAGTTCTGCTTGGAGAAGAGAAGACTGAAGGACAAATCTTTTCAGTGTGTCTAAATATCTGAAGAGTGTTGGGAGGATGGGGCCAGATTCTTTTCAGTGGTGTCCAGCAAGAGGACAAGAGGCAATGGATGCACACTGAAACACAGGAAGTTTTCTCACATTCTAAGGAAAAACTTTCTTTACTGTAAGTGTGGCTGAGTGCTGGCCCAGGATGCCCAGAGAGGCCAGTGGAGTCTCCCTCCTTGGAGATCACACAAAGGTGTTACCCAACAATATCCAAACAATATCCTTTGTTATCCAAACAAAGGTGTTGTCCAAGGACACATGCTTTCCATTCCTTGGAAACATGCTCCAGCAGACCCCACTTGTTGGACTAGCTGATCTCCAGAGGCCCCTTCCAACCTCAACCATTCTGCATTCTGCACTCCTGTGTATAGCTAAAGACGATCCCTCTTGAATCATCATTAATGCACTTGCACTTCTGAAATTTGACTCTTCCTGTGCTGGCTCATGAAAATTTATTCTCACATTCATTTTTAAGATGCTCTTCTTCTGTAAAGCCAGCTGCCAGAAAACAGTTGACAGTCTGCAGTTGTGGGTTTCTTAGCTCCCAGGCCAAAAACACTAAAATCAATGAGTTTAAGAATTTATAAAATATTACCATGAAATTTATGTTGACTTTCCTTCCTCTTTTCTCATTGCAACAATCCATACCTTTTGGCGGAAGAGATAGAAGGTTCACAAAAGAGAATATCTAACCCACCCCTACTACTACTCTTTCAGCTTGATACTTTCTACAAGGAGAAATATTCTGTTTCACTCGCTGGTACTCCATCTACTGTTTCACAAACCCATTTCAGATAATACCTTGGAAACTAATGCTCGTAGCACTGGATTAGCAAACACACTATGCCAAAGATAGAAACTACAGTAACAGGCTTTGCCCTGTAGCTCTCACATTACTGGAAGTGTGCTCAAGACTCAACGGGAAGAGCAATACCTAGGCCCAAAGTTCGGCTAGGAGGTGTGGGAGATTAAAACCAAATCTGATTCAATTAAACAGCACTGTAATCACAGCGTACATCTTGTAGCTCATAAAACGAGTATTTCAAATGTTTAATCTACATCTCAACACCTAGGCCTGAATTTGGCTGAGCTGGAGATACTCTCCTGTACTGGGTTTTTATCCCATGTCCTTCCCCTCCCCTACTTTCCGGCTATCGCTCAAGCAGGCAAGTTGTGTTAGCACCACTTGGCAGGGGAATGAAAACCAAACCACACAGGATGGGGCAGACATTAATTGCTGTTAAAGCTCCTATTTTGTCTGCAGTTTACAGGAGGAGATGTTCAGTTTCACTCAGTTAGCCGCCGCACACTGGCTACACCATTCATTCAAAGAAAATTAAGGCAGTCTCCGGACTCCTGGAAAAAGTGTTTTTTATCCACCCATATAAAAGCAGTTAAGAACATACAAGAGATACTGGAAAAAAAAAAACATTGCCTCTCCATGGAGGCAATTCTGCCTCCATACACACGTCCTAGGATTACAAGCAATGTTATCTGGTGAGTGTAGCCTGGCTGGCATGGCCTCTACTACTCATAATGAAAGTGATATGAATACTTTAGCATGCAGGGTAAGAGGGTGGAAATAAATAAATACTGCAGAGCAGCAGCAGGCAGGGAAAGGACAAACAGGAACAATAAACATAAAGGAAGGCACCATAAATAAATAAAAAAATTGCTAGCCCACTGCTTTGCTGACAGGGCTGCAATGTACAAAATTAACAGCAACCGCCCGCTTCATCAGCCAAGAGAGCACCTCCAGATGACAGAAGCCAGAACCAATTCAATACAACTGAAAGCAATTTGTATTAGGGTTTAATACAAGAAAAAGCAATATGCACTGCTCCATGAGGCACAAAGCAGGTTTCCAGGGACTAAAAGGAATGTGACAAGCAAAAAACACAAGAAACCCAAAATTTACATTTAAAAGCTGCACTTAGGAAAAATTGTTCTGAAACATTCAAAGCAAAAAAAAAAAAAAAGCAGTTCACAAAATAATGTAAATAATGTAAATTCTGTATTAAGACAGTAAGCCTTTTTTTTAAAGTAATGTCAAAAGCCTCTTGAAATTTAGCACAACACTGATTGAATGCACCAAAAATGATTTTAAAATGTAAGAGCAGTAGCTCTCTATGTCACAGGAAAATACTGTGGTAGAGCTTAACAGTATTGCAATAACATATTTGGAAGTAATTATGAACAAGAGATTTTGATCATTCGACTCTAGTTTCTAAACTTTTGTACAAGTCACAATAATGTCGTAAGATTTTTTTTTTGATAAATAAGCTATCTATCCACATTGTTTTAATTAACAATATTCTGTGATTCAGCAAGGTCCTCTGCAAGACGCAATATTCTTGTTAGCTGATGCATAAACTATAACTGTAATTTGGAATTAGGCCTAAAAACACTTTTATTGATTTCACCTATTGACAAATGTGTGCAACTTAGGTTATTCAGAACTAAACAACACGTGGTAATACAAAGGCATTAGGAGCATATTAGGAGAACCTTTTTGGGGTGGGTGTGGGGATAAGAATTTATTTAACAGTTGGATAATCTATTTAGAAAAAAATGTTCTTACATTAAATATTTTAAATTTAGAATAATTGGAATTACTGTCTTCAGTCACTTAAAACACAGGATTAGTTTTAAGAAACTAAAACTGTTTCAATACATGCAATGTGCATGTCTCACTATATATATACATATGCTGCTTATATTAACGCATGTTATTATAATAAATTAATATATCAAATCCAAGCGTGTTTACATCTCAAAAACAATTATATATAAAGCTAATAAGGTCTATTTACATTTAGCCTAGGGAATTAATGCCTGTATTTATTAAATTCAGTTAAACTTAATTAAACATTGTTCTAATTCTGAAAGACGTGTGAGAGAATTACCCCAGTACTACCTGGGCTAGAAGCAGGAGCCAACAATACTCCAATGAATTTGTTGTTTTTGTTTTCAATTCTGTTCACTACTCTGATATTGTCTTGCTGGGAATTGCAATGGTGAAACAAAACTATCCTTGCCAATGGTAAGACTATAAGCCTCCATTATGATATTCCACTAGTCTTAAACTGTTTTAATGGGGTGCTCCAATGTAAAGACATCTATACAGAAAATACAATAAATCTCTTTGTAGAGATTTACATTTTTTCATATGAAACCCAGATTAGATTATTAAAACAATCTTCATTACAATTCTCATTACAGTGGTTAAAGAATGACAAAACAGAGAAAAAAAAAAGAAAAAGAAACAGAGAATGTACATAGATGCGAGCGACTAAAAACCTGTATGGCATTAACCCCGCAGAACTCACAGACAGAAAGACAGAAAATCAGTATGTAAGTAGTGCAGCTCCTTCTTCCCCAGCACTGATAGTGATCTAACTTTCCTGGAGCACTGTCATGCAAAGAGGTGGCAGAAGGTATCCAGTTCCTTAAGAAAAACTTCCTGACAGCACAAAGAAAAATACTAGGAACACAGTGATAACAAGTAACTGTTATATGCATGTTTCTGTATACAAGATGCAAGTAGAAAAATATATGCTAAAAAAACAAAAGTTTTGTTTTTTGGGGGGGGAATCTAAGGTGATGATCTCTGTCACAAAGCTTGTTGCTTGTTGTTTAAACATATCCTCAGATATTTAATTTCTGCACTTTTTTTTCTTTTCCCCTAATGTTACATTCCACCTAGGTGCACAGATATAGCAAACGTTTCTATTTGCTTGTGAGTATCTAATAGCATTTCCCAAGGACATTTCACTACTTTCCCCTTCCTTATCTTGGATTCTTCCCTCCTCATCACTGATTCTCTAGGGAAACACACTGCTGATGCTGAAACCAAGGGGCATTTCAAAATAAACCTCAAGGGCAGCAGAATTCACACACTTCAACACAACAGGGCATCGCTCTCATTGGGTAAAAAAACTCTTGCAGTGCTTTCTGGCACCAGTAATGGCAATTTCCACTAAACAGGTTGAACTAGGAATGCTTCCTGCAGGTGCTGAGGACCAAAAATACAAATGGATAACTTTTACAAATTTTACAAAAAAACAAAAGTGGGGAGAGAAAAAAGATGAAGCACTCTTCAGTAAAATAAAGAAATCTGCTAAATGCAGTACAGAGAATGAAATTGTCAGCTGTGTCAGACTATTATTTTTCCAATACTTTATGAATGTCACTGAAGGAAGAAGAAAAAATCCATGGAAAAAGAAATTGTCCTCAAGAGAATATCTTTTCCTTAATGCAACATATGCGGTTTCCATTGGCCAAACCTATCACAAGGCAAAACTCAGGTTTGTGTTTTGCACCTCTAAATCCATACTGTGGATTTGTGCCTTTAAATAATTATCCCCTGAGACTTCAGAAAGGCTTAACTTGAGGCCATAACTGCAAGAATCCCCTAGCAGCGATAAACTGACAGACAGAGGAGGGTAAGTCCAGAAGCACTGGTGACCCCTTATCAGCATTTACAACAACGCCAAGCTGCCCGGCAGTCTTTATGGAGCCTTTCATACAAATCTGACACGCAGAACTAGTGGTTTTGGTGGGGCCTTCTGGGCTTTGCTGCCTTTCCCTTCAGCCCAGTCTTGGCGCCAGGAGCCCGTGGCGAGGTCCAGGCTGCTCCCAGCACCGCTGACCCACGCCAACCGCACGGGCTGGTGCTGTTGGCGGGGTCGGGCCCCGCGCTGCTCCGGCGGCCCCCGGCCTGCCGTGCTGCGCGCATTCCCCGGCACCAGCGGCGCAGAAGGAGGCTGCTCCCCGTGATCCGCATCCTGCTCGTGGCCGCCGCGCACGCAACACGTCTGTGGCGCGGGGCCCCTCTGCGGCAGCTCCCGCACGGCCCCACAGCGCCCCACACACCAGGGAAGGGGTATTGGGGGGCAAGCTCAGCCCCTCCGCAGGGAGGGAGCTGCCACCGCCGCGGCACCTTTTGCAAAAACGCACCCTCAAAAATGGGTCTGGGGTGCTCGGTGTGCAGCACGGGTGGGAGAGGGGACCTTCTGCAAACGGATGAAAAATTACCCGCTGGAGAGAAAGAGTAAATAAATAAATAATAAAGGAAGAAGTGGAAGAGGAGGGAGGGGAGACGAGAGCCAGCCGGCCCTGCAGCAACAGGAGAAGAGGCGGCTTTTGTTTACACGGGGATGGCTGCGGGGCGCGCAGGCCGCGCGGGGGAGCAGCGCAGGGGGCGCGCAGGGGCCGCGGCCCCCGCCCGGGCGGCAGC
>VWPW01004259.1:189484-210396 GCA_013389825.1 Crypturellus undulatus
CCCCGCGGGCGCGGAGCCGGCGCGGGCAGCGCGCGGAGCCCGGCGGAGCGGCCCGCGGCGAAGCGGAAGGGAAAGATACGGTGTAAATAAAGGAAAACGGGTCCCGGGGCTCGCAGGGCTCTCCCTCACCGCGGTGGCTTTTCTTTTCTTTTCTTTTTTCTTTTTTTTTTTTTCCTTTTGTTGTTGTTGTTTTTGTGTGTCCCTCCCCTCCTGGGAATTCTCCCCGTTTTGCTGCGGGCAAAGTGGCGAACGGGACAGAGCGGCGCAGCACGCGCACGGCAATGTGCTCGATTAAAGCCTAAAAATAGGTTTTCACCTTTTCTTTCTTTCTTTCTTTCTTTCTTTTTTTTTTCTTTTTTTTTTTCTTTTTTTTGGCACTAATTTTCTCCGGTTTCCCACTTTGGAGGTTCAGTGCTAAAATGAACCAGACGCAGTACGTGCTCCCCTCTGAGTATTTAGAAATACTGTGCACTGTGTCTCCAAGTTAAACTCTTTGGTGGTTTGCTCAAGTGCTTGCTGGAAAGTTTGGGCCTGGTCTTGTAGCTCATCCTGCGACAGTGTAGCAGAGCAGGACCTGCCGTGCTCTTCTTATTCCCCCCACCAAAAAATACCATCTTCTTCCATTTTCCCCCCAACAAACAAAACAAACTTGGGGTTAAATGTAGAAAAATAGGAAATGTTGGGAAGGAGGAAAACACGATGAAACAAGACAAAATGATGAATAATGCCACAGGACTAAATAGGAATAATCTTTTTTAAGCAAATGTGGATTAATGTCTTAAATTAAAACGAGAAGATGCTGTATACCTTGCACATATGCATAAACATCACGTGAACAAGAGATGGAATGATTGCTATGACAACAAAAATAGTGCAGCAAAAATTCCAAGTATTTTGCTTTTTATTTGCTAAATTCCCTTCTCCTAGCCAATGTGATCAGGATCACAGTCTCCCCGCTTTGCTGGCACATAGGTTTATCCAGCCAACTCTGTTGTGGTAACACCCTTCAAGCTAGAAGGAAATCTGGACTGTTCTACCGAATATGTCATCTCCTGGTGTGTGGGAGCTCGATACATTGTGAATTTGCTTCATTGTTGTTCTGTTCTTCTACTTTGATTTTTTTTTCTATAAACAGTTTTGATTTTTACGTGCTACTATATTCATGTGATAGTTTTTTTTCCTCTTTTTGTCCCATAAATTATTTTTTTAAACATCATTATTTTGGAGATAAAGTGGAATATCATTCTAATATTTAAAAAGAGGATCATTAATTACAACCCTGATACAGCCACTTTAACGAGCTGGATTTTTTTTTGGTATAAATCTTAAGAAATACAGGTCTCTGTACACTTTCAGGATTATTTTTTTTGTTTTAATTTTTCATATTTTGAAAAAAAAATTACACCCACGCCATGTTTCTCTTGTTTATTACTGCTGTCAGATTAAAGAATTTCAGATGATTAGATATGTTTTCTCTGTTATACATGTGTGGTGTATGTAATGACTCCTTCTTAGCAATGCTTCTTCTATGTCTTACTTGAGAAAAATTTAATCATTTTCAAAATCAGGAAATCAGAGATTCACATTTTTTTTAACTTAACACTTGCTGGGTATATGAAAACATATGAAAAGTCTATGTGCTAGAGTTGTAACAGTGACTGCTGTAGAAAAAGACACCCCAACGTAACACCAGAGTGAAATCTAACAAAAAAGATCATTTTTTGTAACATCATTTACATCATTTACAACGCTCTCATTCAATAAATTAAACAAACCATTCAGTGATGAATGCAGAATCGGACTGTTGTTGTTACTGATTCTGTTGCTCTGTCTTTGGCCTTGGCATCCTACCGGAATAAAATACCAAGATACTCGTAAGCATACTCGTAGCTAGAACTGGCCAAAAATAGGTCCAAATGACAGTTCATTTTTTCTGATGTACAGCAATATCAGCTGTGTGACAGTTCTTCTCTTGCAACCTGTATTTGTGCAGGATGCATCTTCCAGATAATTCTTTTAATGGACAATCTGCTATTCCGAGTAGAATTGCATCTACAATTATACTCAGGTTTTTCCATCGCTCTTGAAGTATATAATAAGTAGATTATAGTCACTGAAGTTCAAAGAAACATGCTACCTTAGGCCTTGCCTGTATTAAAAGTATTTGCATGGATATAATTATACTAATTTAGCAGTATCCACAAGCCTACTCGCTTGGTGAACGTGCAGCACATCTGCACCAGGAACCTGCATCTATGTAACATAATGAACTCATTTAAAATAATTGATTCTTTTTCCTGCAGACACATTATTTAGCAAATAAAACTGTTGAGGGTTGAGTAGAGTAGCTGTCCTGCAGATCTACCTCCTAGTAGGTGGAGGGAGATGCCTTGGCAGAGGTCAACAGGCAAGCTGGAGTCACTTGTCTTTGCTTTCTGCAGGAGGTGCTACCAAGTAGGACAAAAGGATAGATAGTCATTTTACAGACTGCACGATGGTAATGGTGTTCCTCTCCGGCCGCTTCCCAGGAAAGGCAGGTGTCAAAGTGAGGATGGTCCCAGAGGTTGGGCTGGGTCATGCAGAGTGGTGGATCTGTCGTCTCAGTGTGGCTCTGAAGGACACCAACGTCCTTACACTTGGTGGCTACTTCACTGCTTCACAGTCAAAGTGTAAATACATTTACAAACTAGAGATTAATCATTTTATCTACAAACACGTTCGCGTGCGTTTTTAAGTAAAAATTACTAATAGCTTTGTAAAACAAGATTTCCTCAGAGACCTATTATTACAATCAAATCCCTCATGTCATATTCTGTCAGAAAGGACTCTCCTCTTAAAGGAGGAGATAAAGGAGGAACTAAAAAACATTCCATGTTGGCTAATATTAGTCTCCAGTAATATTTTATTTCTAAACTTAAAAAATACTTCTGGTAGAAATATCAATGTTGGATTAGATATCTGTCTTTCCTATTTACTTCTTGTATCCACATTTGCTGGTAAAATAGCACAGATTAGTACTAGCAGTACATTGCTAGTACATGACATGAAGGAAAAATACTTGTAGAAAAAAAAGTCTTTGGAAATAGAAATGGAAGGCTAAGCGTTCATGAAGCCATCCATTTGACCACTCCTGGGAATACAGTCTTTTAAAATGGTAATGGAAAGAGGATATAACAATGAAATGAGAATGAGAATGAGACTGGTTCTGTTCTGAGTCATGGACACTGACTTGCCCAGAAAAAGGATATTGCCACCTAAGGATATTTGACAGCATTTATGGCACAAGTCTGTCTCCTAAGAAATAGGTATATTCACAAAAAGACCTGTTTTCACAGAGAATCACAGGATGGTTGAGATTGGAAGGGACCTCTAGAGACCATCCAGTCCAACCCCCTGCTCCAGCAGGGACACCCAGAGCACGGGGCACAGGGTGGCATCCAGGCGGGTTTGGAAGATCTCCAGAGAAGGAGACTCCACAAGGAGCCTCTCTGGGCAGCCTGTGCCAGGGCTCTGTCACCCTCACAGGAAAGAAGTTCTTCCTCACATGGAGATAGAGCTGCCTGTGTTTCAACTTTCACCTGTTACTCCTTGTCCTGTCACCGGCCACCACGGAGGAGAGTCTGGCCCCATTCTCCCTACATTCTCCCCTAAGGTACTTACATATATTGATCAGATCTTTGCTCAGTCCCCTCTTCTCTAAGCTAATCACAGCTTAGTTTATTCACTCTGCTTATTTGTCTGTAGACTTTGTTGTTGGATGTTATATATATGTCTTATGTGTATATGTTTATATACATGTATGTATGTATATACACATATGTATAGTTTATATGTTTATGTATTTGTATATTTGTCTATTTATATAGGCATAGTTGCAGATCTGCGAGTATTGGCCTCTCTGTTTGACAAATTCTGTTTCTGGCTTAGGAAGGAAACACCAAGAAAAAATGCAGTAAATCTTTTTTTTATTTTTTTTTGTAAATATTATCTTAATAAAAAATAAAATGAATTTCAGCTTTTACACCTTACCCTTCAATACTTACAGCATAATTTTGCCACTCTATATGCATGTGAATGTGTATATACATAGATACAGTACCATACTTTCAAATAGAACATTTATTCATAATTGGGTCAAACACAACTAATAATAATCTTCCGTGTTAGAAAATAGCAATAATTATAGATCCATTGTTATTGCCAGATGTGTGTGTTAAGAATAATCCACTGCATTAAATAAAACTAAATAGTAGAAAACCCATCTGAGATCAAAGATGTCTGTGTTCCTAATTGCTGTAACTACTAATCTAAATATATTAAGCATGTAGTTATGTATGTTATCTGTCCAAACAAGTCTGCATCAGTATTTTTTTCCTTCTTTTGCATGGAACTGATTAGAACATAATACTTTTGTAATACATTTTCCAGAAGTTTTACTAGCAGAAGCATACAATCAAATAAAACATAACACTCTTCTCCTCCCTCACCTCAACATAAAAGTTATACTTCACAAGTCAGATTGGAAGAAGTAGCTATGCAGTTGGAAGTAGCATCATGCATGTTATTATGCAAAGTTAAAATTACGAACTTTTTCTTAAGTTTGGTGTTTGGAATTTATTCCATTTTGGATTATTATGCTGGCAAGTACAGAATATTAGTTTCACTTACTGGAGCATACATTTTGGCAAGGATGTTGCATAGATTTACATTTTAAAGGTTTTTAGGGAAATTGTCTCCCCTGGAGACATACTTCATAACTGTTATTATTGCTATTGGAGGTTACACATGTGTCTGGAAGAGAAAGTATGCGCCAGAAGGTAGAACAGAGTAAAAAATATCATTAAAGGTATGTTAATTATTCATAACTACAAAACAAAATACTTGAAATTATGACAAATTAAAAGGGCATTTATTTACACACAAACAGGATTGTTTAAAACCACAGGCCTTGCCCATAGCCATGAATTGAAGCCAAATAAATGACAAAGTGCATTAACCTTATCACAGATTTTTCAGACACAGAATACCTACAAGGAGAATCTGGTTATGTCAGATTAAGACTATTTTTAAAAGTGTTGTGTTTTCCTCAAGGTGGCCACATGTTTGACAGACTCCAGTCACAGAATGTCTAATTTAAGCGACTTTCTTGAGAAATGCTTCAGGGGACACAGTGCATAAGCAACATGTGATATGGGGTACTCATCAATGCAACAGTTGTTCCTGTATTTAAAAGGGCATGATGTCTTTTTAATAAACTTTGTTTTAAAAAAATAGATACAGGAGCTTGCCCTGAGATTCAAAGAAATGAAGTGGGAAGAACTGACCGGGTGAGGATCTTATTGCTCCTGTTAATGCTACATGTTTGAAAATGGTAGCATCTCTTCTCTAAGTAGTCGTATCTGGGACAATGGTATAAGTCTGTGTGAAAAAGGCCATATAACTGGCTAGCTTTGCAGCCAGCTAACCTGGAGCATATTATAGATGGGAGGAAGCCATATTTATAGGAAGAAAAGGAATTTTTTCTCTGGCAGATTGATTTATTTTCAGAATGAATTGTCTTGAAGATGAATTAGTGGAACTAAAGTAGAGCAGGCCTGTATGCTTAGACTCAATTTGTCATATGGCTCTGCAGTTTATCACATGAATGTCATCATTTCATATGTGGTAGTGTCCAAATAACTAGTCAAACTAGACAAATACTACGATAGCTGGTATTTGGACACTACCACATAGTAGCTTAGCGGGTCAGATGATGTGTCTAAAGGTGCTTTTACAAGGAGGTGGTTTCTGCTTAGACCTTCATGGTCTTTCCCAGTCAAATATGCATGTATATCCATCTTTCATCATATTTGTGATGTATCTACTCTCTATTTGAGGACTACATTTAGTAGTATTAATAGCATAACTAACTGCAGTGAATACTATTATATGCAGCAGGATACCTGCTTACTACAGATTAGGAATTACCATTGCAGTGTTGACACACAGAATGAATGTTTTGAGAATCTAAAATTTAAACATAGGAAGTTTGCATCACCTTGCCTAAGAACAAGCAATCTCTACATTCTACCTCTAAGTCATTTCAGAAAACAGTGATTTAAGGATGACTGACCAGCTTTTCCCAAGAAAGTAGCTTTAATCTCTTGAAAACACTGCACAGGAAACAGGCTTTTTTAGCAATTTGCCGGTTCATCTCATGCTATTTTGTCTAGCAAAGTCGTCACCTGCAAAGACAGGCAAAGTGAAGGAGCTTTCCCATATTGAGAGCATCTCCTATCACACGAGTTGGATGAAAGGAGATGACTTCTGGTCCCTTGAGGTACAAGCTGTGAGCGCAGATTTGAACAAGGTTGCCTGTAACTGAAAGAGTTTTTAAGATATCAGCAAGTTCACTGATATAAAAATCCTTAAAAATGGCCTAAGTTGACTTGCCTTCCCAAGTAGCCAGCACAGAGAAGTTTAGGATTCATACATACCACAAAGAAAACACTATGAGAGCTGTAAATGAGCACAACTGGAAAATGGGTTCAAGCTGACTGAAAGCTGAAAGAAGCTTGATGTTATGGAATCAATTCATTTATACAAGCATCTGACAACTGTTTGTAAGGTCAATTTTATTTCCTATTTTTTTAATAGAAGTTTAACCTTAAAAAAACCCAGCAAATTAAATAAATACATATTTAACATGTCTCTAAAAGGGTTATGTTAGAGCAGGAAGCTGATTCAATAAATCTTTTTTGTTAAAATATACTTACTGGTTTTGATCAGCTGCTTCACTAACAGATAAGGATTCCTTCTCACTGTTGCAATGTCATGAGAAGCTATAAAATACTTGGACATTAAATATGGGAAGATCTGCCCTCAGCCGCTCAGTATGTGTCAGCAACTAACATAATAATTAAAAGTAGGAATGAAAATTCTATATAATTGCACGTAACTGTAGTAAGCTGAGCCCCTCACTTCCATCAGTAAAACGTATGCCTCTCTGTACTTACAATTTTATATACAGAAAACAGTTAATTTCCTAGCTAGATGTTGTCGCGACTGTCATAAACCCAGTCTCCGTTTTTTTACTCCAGCATTTAAGTGTTCATGGTGTACACGGCACAGGACAAGGTCCTTGGTAACTCATAAAGCTGCTGCTTCTAATTTTCTGGCTTGAGCCAACGTTATGTCTAGAGCCAGCCGGAATCTCTGCCTGTGTTACGAAAAGACAGGCTCAGATGAGCTGCGATTTTTTCCATCATATGGTTGCCTTTTAATTTTCGTTGCCAGGGGGACAAACCAAGAGGAAATGGATTTAACAACTGCAAAGTGATGAATTTTAAAGCTGCTGTTACTAATATTCAACTCAGAATCTAATTTATATGCAGGAGGAATGAAGAATAATAATGTCATTTCAGAAAATAAACAAAATACAACCAAGAAAAAAAAAAACCCTTTTCCCTCCTTTTCCCTCATTCCCAAACTTCAGCCTTAAGAAGCAGCACTATAAATGTTCAAGGAAGAGCAGAAAGGAGGGCTGAGGTGTTGCTATACTCAACACTTAGCCCCAGCCAAGGCTGCTGCTTATCTTCACTCCTCAAGATTAAGCATCAAGTTTGCCACATTACAATTATCTAGATAATTCTATGTTTTTTTTCTATCTTTTTTATCTCTCTTTTTTATCTATCTTTTTTTTATCTACCTATTGTTTTTTTCCTGAAAAACATTGATCTAACCTCTTGTAAGCCCTTCTGGCATACAGAATATTTTTCTGACGATTTTTGAGGATTGTATCCAGGCTTCTCCATTAGAAAATACCTTCTTGGCTGGATATTGCGTTGTGTAAAGGGCAACCTGCTATTTCTTAAGTGGTTTTAAGCAAAAATTTGGTGTTCAGAGTTGGATCAAAACCTTTAGGATACTTATGAAAGTATCTTAAGCTATCCATACCTAACTACTGCTAACTAATGCTAAGTTAGGCACAGTCTTCATATCAAGCACCAATATTGTTCCTTTTTGTATCCCATCTATAGAACATTATTTACATTTAAAAATGGAAGCAACATATAGGTCTTTGATTTAGGCTAACTGTAAGAAAGTAATACTGTAGATGATAGTGTCGTTGACCAAGCTAACCATACTCCTGCCCTTGCTCCAGACACCAGGAGGAGCGAAAATTGAATCAAGGTCTGCTACGTGCCAGGCGAAGTGTCCATACTCTGGATTATCCTTTGTGTATATGGGATATGGAAAGGGGCAAGTTTCTGTTTGAGGTAACAGCTAGCCAGAGAACTTCATCCTCTGTAAAGCTTATGTGTAGGGAAGTGCTGTAATCCTGGAAGGAAAAAAACGATTGAAATACCTTTGTCTATATTCTTCATAACTAAGGCTCCTTTTGTCCCAATGTCTCAATGCTCTCTTTTGTCCCAATGCTCTCTGCAAATCCATACCAACCTGAACTAAGCACATATTTTGGAATGATATCAAAATTTCTTATCTTCTACTTTTTGATTCGTGATAAGGCCCAAATGATTCTCTTAATAGACCTCCACACAGTTTGGGAACATCTGTATTGGAATCTTATTGTATTATTCATATAGGAAATGTTTAAGGTATATTTGACTTTAGAATAGTTCAATAAGATCAACTTCCTCTGTAGCTTTGTTCAGAGGACAGTATGTTTATACCCAGCTCTAAATAGTCTTGAGAAAAACAATGTCTGTGCTAGTTTTGACTCTGACTTTCAACTACCGCTAGGAAGATCATCAGCACTCGTCGAGGGAAGTGTGTACCAAACAGATCAGTAACAGTCAGCATTGCTTACAAGGGTATCTTCCTTACAAGTGTGGCATTAGTTGCAGGAGGTAAGTGATTTTTCACCCTTGATGGGAGATTTGAGAAATCAAATTTTCTGCGAGAACATAAATGTCTCATAACCCAGAGGTACAGAAGAAACTCATTAAGACCAAGGGGGAATTGCAAACTCTAGATATTAAAGAATTTGAACATCTGTTAAAACTCAATAAGTGTTTCTCCAATGAATGAAATAATAAATCTGATAGACTTTCAGCATAGAAACTTGGAGAGAATAAACAAAAGAGATTGATACTTCAAATTAATTTGGCAGATGGTTAAAATAAAACAGTTTTGTAAATTCTCTTCAAAATTGTAAATAAATCAGTAGAACACCCAAGAGAAACTAAGAGAAATTTAAGGATTACGTTTACCACGTGTCAAATGAGGAGATGTGTACAATATAATTGAGTGCCTCATCACTGGAACTTACTAAATCTATTACAAGCTCATAAAACAAGAAAAGCAGCTAGTCCCCATTAATTTCTCTGCAGAACTGGTAACCCATGGTGGCTCCCACAAGCTGCTTGTGGGACCCATCCTGATATTTTGTCAACAGCAATGTTACTACCTGGCACTTCAGAGGTGTCTATGATGCACTGCTGTGCAGATAGGCATCACAGCATTTTCAGATATTCAGAGATATGCTGGCTATTGGCATCATTACATCTACATTCCTGTAGTACTCTGGTCAGTCGTCTGGAGTCACAGAACATGTTAACCAAGGTGTCTGCTATGCTAACATGTCTATGCTGTGTTTAGTACTCCCATAACTGCATCGTGTTGACACATCAGATACTTACTATAGGGCATAAACAATCCACAGTGCATACAAGCACAAACCATCACTGCTTTACAGTATGGTAACATTTTGGCAATGTTTTTAAGTTGAAAAATTGGAATTCAGACTATATAGATTGGTGGATTGATGCAGGATCAAATACATTTCCCAAACAGGTGCAGTAAAAGCTGCTTCAATTTTTGCTTATAGGAAATCAACATTGACAGACTCTTCACATCAGCAAGTGTCTTGAGAAAAGAAAACTGAAGTTCATTGTCTCTTCCAATACAACCACTAAAAGAACTCAAACGAACCTTGTAACCAAGATCAGGTATCAAGACCTTGTAACCAAAACCAAGCACAATTAAAGCAGTAGGAGATGCTTCTTCGTACAGCACGTATGGAACAAATTGCTACATAATGGAAGTTTTCATGGGATCCATATAGGATGCAAACCAAACCTATTCAAGGCTATGAAATATGAAGACATGACAAACAATAGAGCAGAGAGAAAATATTCTGAGAAGTTATTCTGTCTCATATTTCTATTGATAATTTTCTCACACTCTTCAATACGCACAGTCAGATGAAATGCAGTTCATCAGTAGGGACTTCTATCTAGTTTTGTACAGGCACAACATCCTGTCTCTTCTACCTCTGGGATCAGACATTCCAAGCATAAGACATTGGCATATCTACTAATGCCTAAGTACGCTGCATGAAAATATCAAGATTCATGCCTAGGTCAATTGAAATACATTTGAGATCATATGTTTATTGTTGACACATTTTATTTTTTTTCCCCCCCTAAATCCAGGCTACCTAGATCAGACAAAATTAGAATGTAACTATAGCATATATTTGTTTTAACAGTGATGATGATTACCTATGGGGTAAACTACGAAGGAAAGCGTAGGTATTCTGTTTACTTAGCTTTCTTACAAAGACCCCATGTTTTCTTGTTACCAAGAAAGTAAATTTTATTAAAATAGTAGTAATCCTAACAAAGCAAGAGTAAAATCTAATTGTAAAATGTAATGTTCCAGAACAGAGAAGAAGACAGATGCTTAAAGTATGCTTAAAGTTACTTTAATGGTCTCAGCACCACTGATTTGACAAAATAAGGGTAGAAGCATTATTTTTTCTTTCAGAGGTATATGTAGTGAAGGGACCATGCTTCAGAGATATGGAATGTCTTCTGTTATCAAGGGTGTTATAGATTTGACCATAGATGCCAAAATATTACAGCTCTTTAAAGTATTACTAACAAATCCAGCCAGGTAGGTAGGTATTCAAGTGTAATAGTTATATTACATAAGCAGTTTCAAAAAGCAGCTACGAAAGTTTATCAGTATGCTGCACTTTATCTTCCTTTAAAGGAAAAAGCTGTACTGCAATACTCCCACAGTTCAAAAATAAAAGGTTAGCTTTAAGTCTATGTTGGGACATTAAGTTCTCATTTTCAAATATTTAGCTTTACACAAGCATTTCAACTAAATTTTAAATAAATTCAGTCTTTTCAGCACTGAATCTCAGTTTAGATTTTCTCTTGTCACTGCTTTAGAGATTATTGAAATATATAAAAGGATTATTTTGTATTGAAAAATATTAAAAGAATGTAATGTACATAAATTAACACTGTGAAAGTGTTGTATTTTATAAATATTGCAATATCCAAAGCTCCTGACAGTCAAGAAACTATTAATGTTTTAACCTCTCAACCTTACTTCTCCTTTAGCTTTAGCTTCATATTTTCTCATTGTTTTGATAAAGTCCCAAAAATATAATCTCATTAAAGAAGTCTGCAGCTCTATAATTTCTGTCTGACAGCAGGTCAAACATAAATCAACCGTTGTAAGGGTACCTCTCCTCAAACTAATACAGGCCTATACAGTGTTATATTAACTTTTGAACATCTTGTTGGTGAGGCAAATTTAATGTTTGCAATAAAAATCAAACACCAGCTGCTATACACATCCCACAGATTTCATTTTTCAATAGGCTCTTCCACTGACCACTTCAAAGAGCTTCTGAGAGACAAAGCATACACATTTCTTATTAAATCACAGAGGATCTAGGTCATCTCAAGTCCACTCCTGTATTGGTACCGTGACTGTTATGCCTCCCTTCTCTGGTCAAGATCAAGAATGTTGCTCTGAAGTCTCATTTAAAATGAGAGGGAAAGTTAGGCATTTTGTGTGATATGCCTTTGAAGTTCAGCAAAGAAACATTACTTTTAGAGTATTACCTTAACTTATTTTTTATTCTTCAAGTTTTGAGATATAAAAACATCCAAAATGTCATATAAGGTACATACTTCTGAGCTGGTGTTTAAAAAAGACTGACTTAACCTCTTTTGTGTTTTAAATGAATGAGTATATTTTTGGAAATAGAGTGATCCATTTGGAAATATGCTCATCCATCCTCGGAAATTTTATTATTTATTTACTTTCTTTTGGAAATTTTATTACTTAATAATTCTGGTTTGATTTTTTGTTTGTTTTTTTTGTCTTTTTAACATAGTGATTTGTAAATGAGGTTCCATTTCTTTTTGTGATGTATATGTCCTTCTGTACATTAAAAATTCCTCTAAGAACTGTAAAAATGATAACAGAGCAGTTCAGTTCAGTAGTAACCCAAGGGTAATCTAAATCCTGGTCCAGTAAGTCTATGTCTAACATTAAGTTTGTAGTCACGTCCTTGCAATTATTTATGTGCAGTGCAGAATTAGGCTGTAGCATCCCAGTCCCTTTCTGTAGGACAACAAGTGCTGCAATGTCTCACCCATCACCGATGCTTCTTCCTTTTCCCTGCACATCCCTTGGTCCCTGCATATCTTTTCCTGCGTGGACCTCTGCAGAGATCAACTGTGACTGATACTCATGGGCTGTGGAGATAGGCAGGACACTTCTCTGCTGCCTTATCCTTCAGCTCAGCACAGAGTTTTCCTCTGCATTTCTCTCCTGTAACATATTCATAAGATTTTCTCTCCTGAGAGAGTTTACATCATTCTGTGTGTTGCTAAAATACTGAGTGATGTCAGTAATATTTCATTTTTAGAAAACATAATTCCATTATGCTATTAAAACATGTTAATAAAATAGCATAGTTGTTTGTCTTAAAAAAGAAGTCACTTGCAGAGTTATTTATTTTTCTTGATCACAGATAACAAGTTTCTAATCTTTTATCTCAAATATGTCATACACTAGTTATAAATATTACTGCACCAGTAGATGTCAGTACAATCATTGGACTCAACTACAAGAAGCAGAGTGTGTAGTCTGCGTTCATTACAGTTAGAAAACATAACATGAAAATTAATATATCATACATTATCTAATCCTGGAGCTTTGGGTAAGATTGAATCTGTACTGATTAAAAAATCAGTAAACAGTTTGATTTACAACATCTCGTCTCATATAGATTTTAAACAATTTAAAGATATTTTTGCAGCCATCTTTAATACTTGCTGAATACTCAATGCTAATCATCCCATTTTCTTTCCAAAATCCTGGCCTTGCATGTTAATGATTTTTTAAAAGTATGTAAAAACTATTATTTTTTCTAGATAACCTTGGAGATATGGCTAAACCTCATAAAAGATATTAGTAGTTTTGTCTGATCTTTCTAGTCAATATCGACAAGACCAGACTTGAGAGGACTATAACTCCTGTTAAGTCTTTCGCTGACTTGCCCAAGCAGATGGGCAAATTTCAAGAAAGGTAATCAATGGATAGCAGTCTTGGAGCAGGATACATTCAAAGTAAGGAGGTGAAATAGTGGTATCATAATGACTTCAACAACTATAGAACTAGGATATATCTTTAACAATGATCTCTGCATAAGCACAAGGCAAACTCATGTTATCAGCTGTTGTCCAGGGAGTTTATTTCCCCAGAATGTTGTGATATGGTTTCATTTCCTCCCACTCCCTTTTTAACACCCTTCTGCTTGAGTTGAAATCATGACTAAGCTCTGACTTTCAGAAGCTCCAAAGGCTACAGAATTAACACTGTAACACTCCAAATACCTAAAAATCTCTATTTGGGATAATTTATATACTTGACTCACCAGTTCTACTGAACTACAATCTGACAACCTGGTAGCTGCCATGAAGTACCACAAACATACACAAACACACACAAAATACCTGGCCATACCCATTTGATAACCTTGTATTTTAAAACAGCCAGATTCTTAGATATGAACATTATCAAGTGGCAATACTTTGAATACTGAATCCTTGATATCACACCATGGTGTCTCTTACATATGGCCAAAAAAGGCCAGTATCATCCAATACAATCTAAAAGCCAATCTAGAATCTAAAATAAGAAGCCTCTCAGTGAACTGCTTTAGCTGCAATGAATATATCCATTTTCCAAGATCTGTTTTCCAAGGGACACCTAGACAAGATGTGAACTGATCAAAAACAGTTAGGTATTCATTTATACAGAGTGAAATTCCATCCTTTGCTCATGTCTCTGACCGCTTTCACTACTGTATTTGAAATTTTATTCTTGCTAGATTCCATAGAGATTCAAATATAAAACCAAAGAAATGTAAAATGAGGCAAAACTGACTTCCAGGTGCCTGAGTGTAGCCTACTGTAGTTCTTTTTGGGTCTGTGTTTCTTTTCTGTGGAGAGCAGGGTGGAAAAGAGCAAGAGCACCTGTTGGGTGCCTGAGTCTCCTCAGTACAAACTCACTGTATGGTCCCTATAGAGACTCAGCTTAAGGAAGAGGAGCAATCAGAGGTAGCACAAGATCTAATTTCCTTGCTGATGCCATCTTTTATCATGTATTTATCAAGCTATACTGTAACATACCTTCTCATTCCAGCACCAGTTTGGCTATTTTGAATTTATCTGTTTTTAACTGTTCTGCTATGAGACTTTGATGTAACGTAGATGAGTGTTTGCCATGAGATACCTTGGCAGAACTGATAAAAAGAGGACTTGCACTTCAACTATAGCAGTGGCTGTGTTCTCTATTCCTCAGTGTCCTGCAGATACACTTTTCTTTAACTATGCTTGCATAGATGACAAACTAATCCACAGGACATGAACCTGGAAATGCAAAGGCCTGGATTTTGTCTCTGGATCTGAACAGCTCTGACAGCTATCTGCCTTCCACTCTCTCAGCTTAGGCTAGTAAAGTGTTTTATAAACTGGAGGTAAAAATAGTAAAAGCTACAAGAGGCATGATTAAGCTCTGTTTTTCTCAGGAAGGAGTATGGATAGAAATTTTATTTAAGCATTTGATGAGATCCAAGCTAAGTATAAAGAATGTGCTCAGATGGAAAAATATATATTTTACATTTGTGTTATATTTCTACAGACATCTATGTTTTTAACAAATACACGTAAGTATGTAGGTTTATACACATAGATTAGTTGCCAAGACCAGATATTTTGAGTGAATTTTATAATCACATTAAAAACATAAAATAACTGAAGATATGACTCTTCTGTATTTTATTTTTTTTATACTTCAAAGCTGTGATTTTTTATTCTTTCCTGCAATAATTGATGCTAGCCCTAGCCTGTAGGGCAGAACACAAAGTTAGTCTTCATAAATTAGGTGTTTGCTGATGTCATTATTGACAAACACAAAACTCTGATTAAAACTCATTCTTCCAAAACCCAAAGAAGTCCATCACCATCAAGCAGAATGAAAACTGGTGAGACATGCCACTGAAGCTGAAGAATTAGAAGTAGAGAGAAAAAAAATCTTATAAAATGACCATCTTTGAAGAAACCCAGACATATTACTATCAATGTAAGGCTATTATAGGCAACTCACTTTGCAACATTTAGAAGCTCACACAAGAATCCTGAAGGTGAATAGGAAAGCTTATCAAGGTGCATACTCTTGTCTTTAACCTCTGACTCCTGTTATCTGTGTCTGAGTTGTCCACAAATATCAAATTACTATGATGAGGTTGGATGTTTCATAAATGATTAGAGAAATGTGCATGGTTCTCTAAAGAGGCCAGGGTCATTGTAGTGTAACACCATGCAGTTGTAGTGAAGAGTAGACCCCTGGTTTATTCTTGATTATTATGCTTCCTAATTTCATGAATCATAGCAAGGTTAGCAACTCTTCAGACTTAACAGGTTGAATTATTTATAATCTTCATAGTTCTTTGAAAGACAATAATCAGTTGCTGAACATTACCAGATAGCCACCATTAAGTTGTACATTAGACGTAATGCCCAGTACAAGAGAATGATTACAAAGCTTAGAATGAGGATATGCCGGTCACTTAAAGTTCTTTGGCTGGAGAACCGAGACTTTAAACAAGAGAAAAACAGAATTAAAATCAGTCACTGAGGAGACCATTCTTGATATAGCCTTGGAAATGTGGTTAGGATAAAAAATGATTAAGAAGAGGTATTCTGCTTTAAGGCACAGCCTAACCACTTATAGTCAACATGTCACTGAAAGAAAAGAAAGCATGACATGAAAAATTGCAAGGCTTTTCATCCATTTTTTGGTAATTTTACCAACGACACAGACACTTCATGAAAAGAGCTTCTGCTGAAAAAAAGAGATAATCTTTACACTTGTTGCTCTTTAAAGATCCAAATATCTAAAATTGCTCTCTTTTTTGAGGAGGAGGAGGGTCAAAATACAAAGGAAAGAATTGCTTGATACACAAATACAATCTATTGGTTGATACACAAACACAAAGTAACACAACAAGCATTATCTTTCTGGGAGAGTGGGGTCATTTGTTGAGCACTGTTGCATTTTCCTAGTCTTAGTTGTTTAAAAGCAAAACAAAGCATTCCCTACTACAGCCTTACTGCCCCACAGCTTCTCTGTTGGCTTCACATTCATGTGCTGTCCTTACACAACCTGGCCTGACCCCGGTCATCAGAAGGCACCTCACCAGCATGGTGAACAGAGCTCCAGTTATGGCCTTCGCAGTGACTGTGCTGCTGAGGAAGGATGTCATGACAATCTGCTGTGAAAAATACACCAGATGGTGGCATCACTTACCAACATAAGCAACTTAGCTATGCCTTCCTTCAGGCTCCTTGTTTCTTTTTGTTCCTCAGCATACTTGTTCTACACTGCCATGAGACAATAGAGTGCTGCTGGACTCCCGGTTTCTGTAGATTTGCAGTGAATTCTTGACATAGCTTGATGTGATAAGGAATCTTGATAGCTTATTCCAAGGTTAAGTTGAAGTGGGCTTAGGGAATAGTTCCCTAAGCTCCATGTTGTATGGTAATGTTTCCGAAAGTAAAGGAAGGACGGACTAAGTAGTATAAGGAAGTCAACAACTTTTTATTTTTTTCCTCTCTTTTAAAGACTTCTAATCTGCTATTTTATTGAAGCAGATCCTCAATAGCTGAAACTATGAGAGATACTGCCAAATGGGGCATGAAAGTCACCCACCCTAATAAAGCTCTTCACAGTAACTGAAATAAGCAAGCCCGGTGGTGTCACCAGTATTTTTCCCATGGTTTACCTCAGAGATACAGAAGCACATTGCAGAGGCAATAGCTTCATGGTGCCAGGAAGGAGACACTAAAGTTCAAATCCACAAAGGTATTCAGGAATCTAACTGCTTTGAGCATTTTGCATCTGGCCTTTGTTTAGGAAGGAAACAAGTTATCTGAAAAAACACATATGACATGCAAGTGAGCAGCAAATGTAACGGGGACATTGCTCTGTTTTACCTTCCACAATCCCTTTTTCTAGACAGAAGCATCTACCCAGATGATCGACTTCCACAAGGACAGCTGAGATTAGTTTAGCCAAAGTCCAGCTTTCAGTGGCTCGACTTGGTGCTGACCACAAGGCTGTTATGTAAGTAATTACTACTGAAAGTAATAAAATGGCATTTCAATATGCACTGATGGAAACATTTTGAGTTTGACTGTAGATTCTTATCAGGCCTATAATACAAAAAGAAAAAACAATCCATCCATAACATCTCTTTGAAACACAGATTACACAGTCCATGTTTCTGGTAGAATCAAGGGAAAATCTTAATTCACTGGAAAAAGAGAATCACTTCTATTATCTACTGAGAATGAATTGTCACAGATTAAACTGGTCAATAGTGATTTTGATGGAGAGAAAGAAGAGTCTTCATAGAATTTTGAGTAACAAGAGACTTTTTAAATTAGAGAGTGGCTGACTGAAATCTGCATAAGCACCTAAATCCTGAGGGCATTTGGAAAACCAACCCAGATGCAAATTTCCTATTTATTTCTGCAATGATCTGACCTAAAAGTGAGAAAGGGAATATGACAAAAACTGGAGATGAGGTAGTAATAGAAATCTAAGTGTGAATTTGGAGACTGAGATATGTATTTGCATATGCTCTCATCTACTTTAAAGGACACCCCCATCTTTATGCAAATGGATGGATTCCTGAAATGGATGCCATATGATTTGTAGAATGACAGTGCCCCAGTTTTGCATAAATTAAACAGCAGAGCCAGATAACTAGGCTTCCCCATTTACATTACGCCTCTGTTCCAAATCCATGGGATATAAATGAGAGCAGCATATGGTCCAGAAATGGGAAAGCTGTGGGACTTTCATGTACACACCATGGGAGCAAATGGCTGTCCCACAGATGGTGGACTATTTAGATGCATCTCCTGTATGATGGATGCCAACATGCAGGAAGATGAAGCCACGAGCAGCCTCTAGAGGTCTCTGCTGGCTGGTATGCCTAAAACAGATGCTGGATCCACACAAAGAGATTGCAAGGATAAAGCTTTTTATATCTTCCCAATTTCAGTGCTTGTCTGAAAGTGGAAATCATAGCATAACAGAATAAGCTTTCTATTAAAACTCTGTTCTACCTACAGTTTCTCTATATGAGCACTACTAATTAAAAAAAAAAAAAAAAAGATTAGCTATTTCACTTTAGGTTTTGTTTGTTTGTTTGTTTGTCTGCTTGTTTCTTTGTTTTGGTGATCAGTACAGAAAATTGACCTGAAACTTTTCCTCTCTTGTCTTAAAGCTGTGAAGAAAATTGCACAAAAAAGAAGGGAAGGTAAAGATGTGAGAAATTTCTTTCATGTTTTAAAGCCTTCCACAAGCATAAGTTTTATACAATGCTATTAACATTGACAGAAGCAAACATTTAGACACCGCCAACGGGGAGAATTTCATTTGAAGAAGACTCAGAAAAATCTTTCCTTGAAGAGTAAATTAGTGCATTATTTGGCCAGGAAAGGACCAGTTCTGGAAATACCAAGATCAATGTCTTGGAGAAGATTTTTAAAACTTTGAAAAAAATATATTTTTCTTTGAAATCTGTTTGGTGTTTATCTGTGACTCCTTAGCAAACTGTGTCATAATAAATAAATGAATAAGGCTTCTAACCTGCTGGTATATGTCCTGTCGTGTGCAATCAAAATATATATATAAAAAACAGAGGAAGGTATCATAAGAAACACATATGAAAACAGTTGTGTCAAATGCTATATTTGCTAAAGCAAGAAACTCCATATACTCCAAATTACTCTTCCTGGCCCTTTTCCCACCCCTTAACCACATTTCTAGCACACTACCCAGCTCTCACGCTCTTCTCTTCACACCATTCCTATTACCACACCATGCCTGTGGCTCATACAGCCACACACCTTAATCCTCCAGATGTATTTGTGAGTATTTTTATAGGGTTGCTGGCATAAGACTTTTTTAAAGCAGATTAGGAACATGATATTCTTTCAGTATTATCTAGTTTTCCTAAGAGTATTCCTTCATCTTACTTTTCTGCTCCAAATATTTGTTTTCTGATTCTGTTTTCATTTTTTCCCTCCTTACATGGTGAATCATCTCTCCTCCCAGTTGTTATCAAGTCTTTCTCTGAAGTGTTTTGAGATGTAACAGATATTTTTTTCCTTGAATGTCTCAATCTCTTTTTTAATTCTCATTTTGAAATTAAAACAGTTTAGTCTTTCCCCTTCTAAATTTCATTTTATTACTTTTTAAAATTTTAGAGTTTGGCCTTAACTAGTTATATCTACCGGGATTAATTATTGGAAGCAATATGTATAGATGCACACAAACTGAAATGGAAAAGTAAATGTCTTAGTATAAACGTACAGTCTCAGTAAGAGAAGTCACACAATAAAAAGCCTACCAGTCTGCAGCAAATGCTATATACATGAACAAACACATATATACAGCATTAAACAATGTGGTGTACTGTGCGCATGCTGTTGCAACTTGACAGCTGAATGTGCATGGAAGTAGCAAGTTAATTGCCTTCACTGACTCCAAATATCTACAATATTGGAGGTAAAGTAAATTCAGCTGTCCACTTTCCTCTTGTGGAGAAAGGTACTCTGCAGAATTGTATGAAGAGTATTTATTTTTCCAAGCTGCAAGAAATCTTCCATGATTCCTCTAAAGAAATGGTTATTCCAACATTGCGTGAGGGATTCTCTATAAATTACTTACCATAGCTTTGATTATTCAGTCCAGGACTGTGCTCTCCTTTATACCATCTTGAGCGAAACCTCAGTTGAGCTCTAAAGATAACAGCTCCCATTTCAATTTTCATCATAACTCATAGGAAAATGTCTCAAAAGGTCTGCAAAATGAAGATACGGGGTGAAACAACCTAGAGGATCAGATTTATTACTGATGTAGCATTCTTTGAGGCAAGACAAAAGGTGAGCCTGGCTCACATTGTTCTATCAGAGATAAAAAATCCACAGAAGTTCCATATATAAAAGTATGTTTATAAAACATAATAGATCTTAAAAACATAAAAGTAATCACATGTAAAAATGAGTATACTTTTTTGTACTTCTCTAATTTTTATTTGTGTTTATACTATTGCATTTTATTTATATTTTTAGTCACTAAGATGTTTCAATTACATATTTATGCATACACAGAGCCTGACAAGTTGGATTGCATACAGGCAATATCATGAGTTAATTTACTAAAACATTTATCATGAGACCAACTTTCACTACAAAAAAAAAAACACAGAAAAGAAAAATTACATGAACAGATAGCTAAATTGCTAGGCATCTACAGTAAATTTCCAAATAAAAAACATATCTTCATCTCAGTTACGCTAGTATAAATCAAAATGACTGCTCTTTTTTCCCCCACCAATTTAAATGAGAGAAGAATTAATCTCAGAACTTTTCTTCCAGATCTTTTGTTTCTACATAAGAGGAGCACAGTAAAATCGATAACTTAAGGACAAGCCAAGCCTTTTTTTAATATAGAACATGTCTTCCAATAACCAAATGAGAAGGCAAGGGAAGGGAAGGGAAGGGAAGGGAAGGGAAGGG